>OX578285.1:16743838-17276338 GCA_951217055.1 Gerris lacustris
TTGTGAAAAAGGCAAAAAAATGGATTTATTAGAAAACCTCAAAATCCACAGAGCCATAGCTAATCCCCATATCGATTGCTTTAATGAAAGAACCAACCTGAACAATTCAATACTAGTCAAACCCCTATAATAAGCTCTTCACTTACTCCCCCCCCCCCCTTTCTTTGTAAGCACACACATCCTTAGTTATCATTAATAACAGTTGTCATTAACTTATAGATCTTATTTATTAACATCTTATAAGTTTTCAATCCGTACAATTATATAAAATACATTTAATAATTATGCTACTTATTCATTTCTTCTATTTTTTATTATTTGTTATTTTGTGATATGTTTAGAGTCTCTCCTTTTCTTAGATCCTAGTAAACTTGTATAACTTAAGTGTAGTATTTTTTCATACCTGTAATTTTTATTCACTACATCCTTTACACGCCTAGACCTAGAGCTTGGCTTGCCCTAGCTCTTAATCTGATTGTAAACCCTTCACACCTGGTACTCCAAAAATCCCACGAATTTCCCCACCCGACCTTATGTCCTAAACCCTTGCCACCTTACCTTCTCGTCAGTCTAAAAGTATAAGTCACTACAGATATCCCTCATACTTTTATATTTTTATAAACTGTGATATTTTAGAGGCTGAAACCGGCCTGATTTGTATTAAATCAGAATTGTGGTATAGACCAATAAACTTATATTTTACAATTACATTGTTTTTCATTTATTTCAACAAGTGATGTAAACGATTCATCATGTTTGATTACCACAAAATCTTAGTCAATACAACGAACTTAACAAAATGTACTGTAGAGGTCTGTAGATAATACAAAAAAGTAAATATAGTTAATATTTGAAACCGAATTAGGAAATCAAAATAAATTCATTATGTGTAGAGTGGTGTATTCACCAGCCTCGTGAACAAAGTTAATAAATGGTACTGAAAGAAATCAATATTAAACATATATCCCTTATAAATAATTAAAAGTTCCAGGAGCAGCATTTCTGCAAGACCAGCAAATTTCCTTGTGAGCAAGGGGGTTTGAACATTGAAGGTTCTTCACTTTACAGATTAAAAACATATTTTACTATAAAAAATAATTAGAGTGCTACCCATAAAACTATTATTTTGTATTTATATGCATTTTTATAAATTTTGGCACAAAAAATATAATGGGTGTTTAGAGGGCAGGAAAGGTCTTAACATTGATAGGGGAGACGCCTTTCTTACAAATGATTGTTTATATATAATTTTGGATCTTTCATATTTATTCAGGGACTTACAAATTTTGATGAACCTACATCAAATCCACAAACACCCACATATCCCAAAAGAAAATTTACAAGAATTCAAAGAAGCAAATCATTAAACAACAGACCATTAGATATAACACAAATTACAATAATCAATAAAGAAAAAAATATGAGGGACAACTTTAAATATATAAACATTAAAAACTGTTAATTCATTGGTGAGCATAATTAAAGAGTGCAGTGTTCTTTTAATAATGTTAAGAATAAAGGTATAAATTAATACGAATATAATAAGTAAGCAAGTAGCTAAATGAAACGTTTAAAATTTGGGTTTATATAAAACTAGCTTGCCATGGGAATAACACTATTACTAACCAAACCAATACAATAATATAATAACCAGGCATATATCACTTTGCAATAATTAATGTTTTTCCCACAAATAAAATAAATCAAACAAGTTAACTTCCAACATTATTTTCTTCTAATTTGTTCATAACAAAACTAAAGGAGATACAAGATAATTAAACAGCTTAAAAATTACAATAGTAAATTAAATAATAAAGAAATGGATATCCACGAGATTAAAGTAACATTTTAACATAAAGTAAACCATACATTTCTCCAATACAGGATACACATCTAATAATCTACCTGTCCTCTTTTATTTTTTTTTGACAGAAAACACACACCCAACTTCAAAATAATAATCGCCCACGACTTAATATATATTAACAATCTCCTTAAGAACAGAAGCATGAGTTCACTTAAATTTTAATTAGCTTAATGTTTGATCTTCTTCACAATCTTCTAAGAAAAAGGATTAAAATTAATATTAATAAAATAAAACTAAGGTAAAAAAAAAACAACTTAAAATTAGATCCTGAAGTGTGAGCATATTTTTTCCACTACTTCAGTAATGCAACTTTCTTTGGTCCAGGCAAAATGAGCAATGGATTAAGTCAATTTAGATTTTACATCATGAACAAAAATTGTACTTAACAAAAAAAATATGTTGCAATCTCCTGTTGCAAGATTCTGTACAAATAGAATTGAATTGGTAAGAGAACT
This sequence comes from Gerris lacustris, assembly GCA_951217055.1. Taxonomy (NCBI): domain Eukaryota; kingdom Metazoa; phylum Arthropoda; class Insecta; order Hemiptera; family Gerridae; genus Gerris; species Gerris lacustris. The sequence continues at coordinate 16,746,161 of OX578285.1, forward strand.
GCATCAAAAGAATAACAGATATTGTAGGGGGGGGGGGGAGAAATGATTAAATGTATAATAAAAATTACGTCACTAGGATAAACTTAAAATCTATACTTTAGAAAATAGGAGTACAATCATAATATGGGAATGAAGTAAAACTAAAAATCCAAAATTATAAATCGTAATAAGATTTCCCAAAGCTAAAAAATTGAAGCATGATATTGACAATTCTGGATTGAATTCATGAAACATATCACATAACAGGCCTTATGGTGCCTGTTGATACATGCATTCTGTGGTCTTACCAATGGCAACTTCAGGCCCTTAGTGACATTTACCAGTGTAACTACCCTGTACGGGGGGAGGGGGGGGGGGGGGGGGGGGGGGCTTTCTTGTAGTAGTTCATCCCGATATAAAATTGATTACTTAATAACTAAAGGAATTCAAGTGAGGTTAATACAGCTGACCACGACCAAATAGTCTATAAATGTAGCTAAAACTTATTTTTTACACAAGCTGGTTAACCAATGTTATTGTTATATATAACACCGATATTAAGAGATAAGTAATAGTTCTAACTAATCTTGAAAATAAAATAATTAAAAGAAATATACAAAAATTAATATTTATTATAAAAAGTTATAAATATATGTAATAGAGTATTTGCTTATGAATAAAAATAACACAGATTTTGAAATCAGAAAATAAACAAAAAAACACAATATTAAAAAATAGGGATAATATTTGAATATTTCATCCAGGAACTTAACTAGGTCAGTTAAGTTCAGGAAATTACCCTTATCGAGAACTCATAAAATTGAATAAAAATTACATTCCTTTTGACTAAGAAGATAAGTTTTTTTCTGCTCTTTTATCCAAGAAATTAAAATACTCTTACAAATTAAAAAAACAAACAAACAAATACCCTATTAAAATTACTAACTAATACAAACAATTTAAGTGAACTCATTTACACTATAAAAAAATCTGATACTTAAAATATATATTCAATAAGAAGGAGGTGAAAAATAATAGAAAAATAATATTGATGATAGACTAAAAAGAATAATAGTAGATTAATTGAAAGGCACAATATCCATAAGATTTGAGATACATAGGTACAATTGAAGGAATCATAGTACAAAATAATATATATAATTTTTGTTTTCTCCATAAAAATGATGATGACCAGCATAAATAAATAAACTAGACAACAAATCAGAAACTATAATAATTTAAAAGCACTTTACCAAGATGTTTCAGGTTAGCTGATATGAACCTGAAACACAGAAAATGAAAAAAGTTATGTATTTAAAAAAAATTGTCAGATGCAAATAGTACTTTAACTGTCTCATATACAAGTACATGAGAACTTCATCCAGGTTGTCTCGGGTTTTCCTGGTACCATTTGATTTGATTTTGACATTTTCATGTCTTGGTTATGAAAAAACTTCGCTTCTCGCTACCACTCAAGTAGTCGCTCACGAGCCGCAGCGGCGCCCCCCCCCCCACTACAACTTCTGTTTTGCTATTTTATTCCTAATAAATTTATATACATAAAATTTATTTTTTACATTATTATTTTTTATTTTTGTTAAAATATAATTTTTTGCATTTATTATAAAAATATGGGTGAAGAAAAAAGATTACCAACTAAGGCCAAGGTATTGGTTGGAATAAAAGACCTGTTGTTGAAGAACGATTTTTTAAAAAATTATTTTCTAAAAAATCATTCTTCAACAACAGGACTTTTATTCCAACCAATACCTTCACCTTAGTTTGAAATTCTAAAGAAGTCCACTATACATCTCTACAATTGACTAAAAGATTACTTCTTAATAAACTGGAAAAGAAGAAAAGTACTTTCTTTCTTCGTGCACTACATATGTTCGATTTAATTCCTAATTTGCAAACGAAAGAATCTGCATGCTCGAATTTTTTTGACATTTTCATGTCTTTACTTTGGCACATAAACTTAAAAAGCGTTACCAAAAAACGACACCAAAAAGTGTTACCAAAAAACGACACCAAAAAGCATCACATGAAAATGTCTCACTGTCTTACAGACTCATATGTCAGGGGTGGCAGCCCTTAAAGTTATAACTAAAATTCACTTCTCAATTTTGCCTCAGGGTATAATACAGGGTATGCCAAATTTCATAAAAATTGCTCCACCCATTTGCACTGACGGCAAACAACAAATAACAGACATTTTCTAAAAACCACTTTATGGAATCAAGGGACCTCAAAATGTGTAAATCCATTGAACTGAAATTTTTGCACCAACACTATACTTTCTCTCTATACATACTACGTACATACGAAAGTAAAAATGTATTGATACATTGGAATTTATATTTCGTAAGTATACCTACTAGCATTTGTTGGCTTCAGGAGAAGTAGTGAGGTATTCTTCTGCTCTTTTATGATCATTCAATACACGAACAGTAAAGTTATCGTGGGGAAGTTCTGACTTTCTCCTAAGCAATGGTTTCTCTTTATTTCTGGTTTTGTTCTTGGACTAAAAAATAAATAACTAAAATATTAAAATAATAAATAGTTATGAAAAAAACTAATTATGAATAATTTAATTCAAAATATTTATAATAAATGAAGTTCCAGATGTTCCCGTGGTGATCCTTTCATTATTCCACACGTAGTCCAGTCAACAAATGGTTGTAGAGGGAAATGAAAGGAACACAATTTTTGACTTTGGGACTTTGTTTGGACTAGTTAGGAGGTAAACATACTAAAAGTCCCCTCTCCTAGGAGGTGAGAGCGGGACGGGAGGGGGGGGGGGGCATAGAAGGTCCCTATTTTCGGGTTTTCACTTATATCTCGGAAACTATGCGACCTAGCGATAAGACTATTCTATATAAAATTAAAGCTGACAAAATGTGCCACAAGATTGATTCTATTCATTTTTTCGCTCTCTCATAGTTTTCGAGATAACAGTAATCAAATTTCGCCAATTTTTGCCTCACGTTTTTATTTGACAAGCTAACTTTTCAGCCTTTGTCCTACAAAACATTTATGAGAAAGAAAGTTGTAGAGCATTAGATTTCAAGAATACATATATTTTTATCTCAAACCCAATATAACCGCAGCCCATCTAATACAGGTCCTAGGATGAGTATGAAAAGGATTCAGAACTAATTCTTCGTTGAGACCTCCAGCAGCCAAAGGTCGTTCATGATAACGAGGAGGTTCAATAGACCCAGTTGTTCGGCATCTTCTTTCGATAACTTGAAAAATATGATAGGACGGATGTGACAATAAATGTAATAAGAAAACAATCATATTTTTAATCTTAAAATTGCAAGATAATTCATGGAGCTGTTACTTAATAAGTTGATTTCCTAATAGTTTTTTTACTCTTTCTCTATGGAAACTTATTAAACTGTAGACAATACTATATCAAATTAAAGCTTATAAAATTGCGCAGTTTTTTAAGCATTTAAAAAATTACATTAGGTAGAAAAATATAGACGTTATGGAAGCTCAAAGTTGTATAGACATTTTATATAATTGCTAATTTTAATGTTTGTCTTGCATTATCACTAAGCATAAACGTATTGTACAAAAATTAGTGATTTCTTAAAGACAATTTAATGCTCTTTACGATGCTGCAAACCCCATCTGTCTATCTTATTCAGATTAGTATTTATGATGTAGTTTATGGCTAAAAACAAGACCTAAATGAAAATATCGATATATCTCGAAAACAAAGTTTTCTTGACACTTTTTGTCAGAAATTTGATGTAGATTCATAGGTTTTTCTGTGTGGGTACTTATGCGGAACACCCTGTGTGTATATATATATATATATATATATATATATATATATATATATATATATATATATATATATATGTATCAATGACACATTAAGAAATTATATACATACATATTTACAGGTACATATCAGGGGCGTATTCAAAGTGTATAGTTTATAATGTACAGTTAATAGGCATATATATTATATTATATAGTATTTGGAGCGAATTTACAGTTAATATAATAAAAATGTTATATATTAACTCATCCCACAAAAGCATTAGGGGTAGGGTGTTTCCAGAGTCAACAACAATGTGTGCATTGTAATGTTTTTTAAGCTATGTTACATTTACTTTAATAATAATATATTCACACCTCTAATTTTTATCAATTTATGGCTTTCTTGGGGTGGGACGGTCCTAGCTCGTCATGGAAACTCGGCCCTGGATAGGTTCTTCTTTGTTTTCTTCTTCATCCATTAATGAAGGTGATACATCTTCGAGGATGACTGGCACAGGATCGATGTCGAGTTCTTCATCCTCATTTTCCAAGAGAGAGCCCCCATTAAGACAGTTCCCCTGGCAGTTTTTGCACAGGAGAACACTTAAGAGATTTGGTGGTGGAGATTGGTGGACAAAAAATAATTTTTAATAATTCATCCAGTGCAGCCTGCTGCTCACGGTGCACCAGGGTTAGAAATTTGTTGGTGGTTAGCTCCCACCTATACATCTGAGGAGGCAGGTCATGTCCCAACCACATTTGGACTTGGTGATATGTCCGCAGTGAATGATGTTTCGCTGCCCCCTCAGTTCGGGGGAGGCATGAGATGTCCTGTTTGATATTGGCAACCGATTTTAGAAAAGATTGGTAACGGTAAGCATTTAGAGATTTCTCTTTTTACCAGTCTTACCCCTTGCCCTTCCATTATTGCAATATCTCTGAATTTATTCATAAAGTTAAAATTGCTCTAACTTTTGAACGGTTTGTGATAAATTAGTAAAATTATATGTATTCTTGAAGGAACTTCAATGATCTACAACTTTCTTTCTCATAAATGTTTTGTAGGACGAAGGGCCAAAAAGTTAGCTAGTCAAATAAGGGAAGTAACATGAGGCAAAAGTAAATTTTTTAAAAATTGGCAAAATTCGAGCAATGACATCTCGAAAACTATGTGAGAGAGCGAAAAAATGAATAGAATCAATCTTGTGGCACATTTTATCAGCTTTCTTTTTATATAGAATAGTCTTAGCTAGGTCGCATAGTGTCCGAGATATAAGTGAAAACCCGAAAATAGGGACCTTCTACGTGCCCCCCCTTGCCCTGCTCGCACGTCACAATGTCTCATGTGACTTGACAAGACTTGCACTGTTATGTCTCAAGCAGCTGTCACTTAGCAGCCACAACTTAACTCAGTCTGTGACTAAAAAGTCTCTCTTCTGGTGTGTTGCCAACCTTAAAGTTGAATGCCAGTACAAGATCTAGAACTTCCATATTACTAACAGAACTAAATTATAACAAATATAAAAAATAATATATTTACCTCTCTTACTCCAGCTTCGATCTTTTCATAATCTAGTTCAAAAGTATCTTGATCGTTGATTAAGTTTTGGTAGCAAATCGGTGAACTGCTATTACTATTTGGTAAAAAAGGACAACTTTGATAATTTGAATTTCGCATAGCCAAATCGGATATTTTATCCCATCTTTCATCACGATCTTTCTGCCTTTCCTTTTCTCTATAAATGAATAGTCAATTAATAAATGCATTTTTTTAATAAATATTCTATTAAGGGACGCTAATTATATGATAATATAATAATATATGATAATAAATAAGAAATTAAACAAAACTTACTTCAGTCTTTCTTGCTTATAATGTTGTGTACATTCGTCAACCAGTTTGTGGTTCATTTCCATGAATAACTTTATAGCATTGTAAATAAGTCCATGAATTGTTCTGTAATATTAAAATAAATTATAATTATCAATAGAGTAAAAATTGTGCACATTAATCGAATTAAATTATTTAAATTATCTGCATTTCATAATAACACGAGTTAATTGAAACAAGTAATTAAAGATTTGAGTCATGCCTAGAATCATATGTAGTAGTGCAAAATACCATTAAGTAATGGTTTGCTCACTTAAATACCATTATTATCAAATTATTATTTCAAATAAGAGTGAATAAGCTATAATTTCTTAGATGAATACATCATATATAATAAAAAATCTATATCATACTTATTCCAATGAGTCTTAGAATTCTGGTATAAAGGAGGAAACATGATAGGCAGTATGGTAACAGCATTATCACTAATAAGTGACATTATGTATTCATTATTCCAGTAGTATAGTGCTCTTTCAGCAACCTAGAATATATAAACCATACATAAAGATAAACAAACAAAAGTAAATAAATCATTAGAGATTTACTTAAGAGGGTAAAAAAAGGTTCGACGTTAAACAATCTATAAATAAATGCGTAGATAATATAAAAGTCATCAGATGGGGAAACAATTTTCAAACCTGGAAATGCGGGCTGGAAACACATTTTGATAGCTGCATAAACAGAGGCACCATAACCTTCTGAAATTCAGCTGGTTCAATTACATCGAGAATTTCTTCCAACTCATTAAGAAACATCACCTGGTAAAATAATAATAATAAAAACAATTAGATTCCGTCTGAACCTCAGTGGTAATATTGAGTCATCCTTTACCATTTCAAAAAATATATTAAAAAAATTGGGTACCTCGGAACTTTTCCTCACTTCAGAGGCCACCAAAGTGGCCTCTCCTGCTGCTTCGCAGCAGGAGGAAGCAGCATTGGACGTGGTCAGTACTTGGATGGGTGACCGTTATGAACTAACTGATTTATTATCATTCTTCAAAAAAACCTTATTTGTAATACCTATATTTTAGTTAATTATTTGAAGTTTGGCGGTATTTTGACAGATGTAAACAAACTTTGACGTCATCAAAATTATCGCATTAATAAATAATTATATTCGCTTATAACTTTTAAACTAATTAATGAAATTTCATCGGGGCTTTTTTTTATATTTGTTCCTTAATTTTTTCCGGTTCCAACGATATGCTATACGTCAAAAACCTATTTATACTTTCGGTATTATTAACCGTCAAAGTTTTAAAAATCAAAAACTGATAACTTCAAAATGGCGGCCAATATCAAAAAGAAATTTGGTGGGCTTGTTTGTCATACAGAGAGGTATTGGTGCCTTTTTAAAATTATTGCTGACTCAACAAACTGCGTTCAAGATGGCGGAAAAATTTGATTTTCCGGGCGGCACCACTACAGGTAAGGACTGATTTTTCTGCCAAGTTTCAACTCTCTAGGTTAAATACCTTGGGCGCTACGATGATTACACACACACAAACATACACACATACATACACATATACATACACACATACATACCTACAGACGTCATGCTGAAAACCACTCACGAGGTCTTAAAAACACCCAAAACGGATAATTCCGTTGAAATCTCGAAAAAAAAATTTTTGGTGAAAACAGTACTTTTTCCTACTACAGGTAGTGAGGAAAAGTAAAAATATGTAATATTATTAAAAAAAAGTTCTAACCTCTTTTGGAGAATGGGTCTTTGGCCAAAATTTTAATAAGCTCTTGATAACAGGTTCAGTCAAAGAAGCATCCTTTTCAAGAAATTGCACAACACAATAAGCAAGTTGAGGGTGATAAACCGAAAGAGATTTAACTTTATGAAGTGGCAACAAAACCTTGAGTAGAAATGTTTTGTGTTCTTCTTTTAACGGCAAAGCGAATCCATTGATAATACTATAAAAAAACAACAACAAACTTGAAATAATGCAACAAATATTCAATTAAATAAACTCAAACTAAAATTCTCTAAACCCAAATTAAATAATATTTTCAACATACATCTCTAAATTTGCTAATGTTAATTGGTAAAAATGAAACTACTTGATTTGTTCGATTAATTTCTTCATTACATACCTTCCTAGGATTTCTAAAAGCTCTGCAATACCATTATGATGTTCTGTCTCATAGATAAAACTGAAAAAAATAACACATTTACAATCAATAAGCCAAACAGAACATACAAAGGAAAATTACATTAACAATTCAGTAGTTCTTTAAATTATTACTCCCTTATGATTTTTTTTGGAATAGAAATGACTTTGAATAAATAGCTAAGACAAAGGGAAGTTTAGTCCAAAGTACTTTGGGAAAAGAAATATCACACTTCTGTTTTTATGTTTTCTGTCACCCTATTTATTTTAATAAGCGGGAGTAACAGTCTAAAGAAGTGCCGATAACTCTTATTACAAGTAGAGATTGTTTACCTAGGTACAAGCATTTAGCATATGTTTGTGTGTTTTTCATTTGTTAGTCGATTAAGTAAAAAATCGGTCCGAGACAACTCAGACAAACTTTCTCATATACGAGTTCATAATTACTTAGCCCAGTGTTTCCTATTTATTAGTTTTCGTATGTACATTTAATTATTACTGAACATTTCATCAAAATTTACCATAAAAATAACTTCTCCCGGGCGGGGAATCGAACCCGGGCTCTCTCTGTCCGCGTTTTAAGCTATTTTCTCAGGAACTAGATTTTTACGGGGAAAACGGCTTATATCGTTAGATCCGTATTTAAATGGACTATATTTTAGAATTTTTTAAACAAAACCGTCGGAACCGTTTTCGTGAAATATTTTTTTTTTCAAGGTTTTTCAGAGTTTTTGGGGGAGAGCACCAAAAATTTGAAGCTAAAATTTATTTCTCGATTTCGCCTCGGGGTATGATTTTTCAAAACATGTATGCCAAATTTCGTCAAAATCGGCCCAGTATTTTAGGCTCCAGGCATCTGCACATACGACAAACAGACATTTTTTAAAAACCATTTTTTTGGACTCAGGGGACCTCAAAACGTGTAAATCCATCAAAATCTCAAAATCTAATTTTCGCGCCATCACAATACTTTCTCTTTATATGAGAAAGTAAAAAACCATTACAAGCTAAAATTCAAAGAATTAAGGTACTTTAATACAATATGCTATATCTTCATAAGTAACACATATAAAAATGATCCCATAAAAAAAAAAAAAAAAAAAATCGGTCCGAGACAACTCAGACAAACTCTCTCATATACGAGTCATAATTACTTAGCCCAGAGTTTCCAATTTATTAGTTTTCGTAGTAAATCTAATTATTATCAAACATTTCATCCAAATGTATCATAAAAATAACTTCTCCTGGGCGGGAAATCGAACCCGGGTTCTCTCCGTCCGCGTTTTAAGCTATTTTCTCAGGAACTAGATTTTTCCCGGGAAAACGGCTTATATCGTTGGATCCGTATTTAAATGGACTACATTTTAGAATTTTTTAATCAAAATCGTCGGAACCGTTTTCGAGAAATACATTTTTTTCAGAGGTTTTCACCAGTTAGTCAATGTTTCTTCTAAAGTATTAGTTAAGAAAAAGTAAGCCCTGACGGTCAAACTAAGAATGAGATAGACTTTATTATAGCAAATAGGAAAAATATAATAAAGATTTTGGCACAGAAGTAAAATTGAATATCGGAAGCGATCACCGAGCTCTCAAATGTATTGTAAAATTAGGAATAAGCGATTATAAGAAAATAAAAAGAGGGATTAAGAAATACAGCAATACTACGCTATAGACGGGTGTGACGTAGAGAATTTTGAGTTGTTATTAAAACAAGAGTTAGAGACGGTAACCGAAGAAGAAAATTTAGAAACATGCAAGTAGGATATCTTAGTCAAAGGGGTCAAGAGGGCAAGCAAAGAAATAATAGAAAGTGCAAATAATAGGAAAGGGGAAAACGCAATACCAAAGGAAATACAAAAGTTATTAGAGAAAAGAAGGAAACTGAAAAGGACAGGGAAAGATAAAATCGAATTTAGCGAAATATCTAAATTAATAAGAAAAGAGCTTAGAAGGTGGAGCGATAACAAAAAAATAAATGAATTAGAAGAAGTTATAGCGAAAGGGGACAGTTTGAAGAAATATTGGAAGACATAATCGATAGGTAAGGAAAAAATATTAGGGATAAAAGATAAGGAAGGGAACATGAAGAGAGACAACGGAAAGATAATAGTCATTATAACCGAATACTACAGTGAACTTTACAGAGACAACGAAGGCTGCGACAATAAAGAAAATGATAATAAGGATGAAAAGAAGGGTATAAGAGATTCACAAGTACCTGAAATAATGAAAGATGAAGTAAGATGGGCAATCAGGAACATGAAAAAAGGAAAGGCAAGTGGAAAGGACGAAATATCAGCTGATGAACTAAAAGCCGGAGGAGAGACAATAGTGCATGCATTAACTTATATATGCAATCTATGTATGAAGTACGGCAAGGTACCAGAAGATTGGTTAGAATCAATCTTAGTTTTATTATATAAGAAAGGCGATAAATTTAACATAGAAAACTACAGACCCATAAGTTTACTCTCCGTATTGTATAAAGTATTCATGAAAGTCATCACGAAGAGAATAGAAGAAAGAATAGTATTACTCAGACCGGAGGAAGGAAAAACTTGTCGACTTTAGACGACATATTCGGAATCAAACAGTTAATAACAAGAGCCAAGCAATATGGATTCCAGCTCGTACTAGTCTTTGTCGACTTCAATAAAGCCTTTGACTCAATATACAGCAAGTCCGTATTAGACAGCGTCCAACTAGTAGCAATAGAGTAGAATACGTAAAAATACTGAAATATATATATATATACGACGGTGCCAATATGGAAATAAAAATCGATCAAGAAGGAAGGTCGACAGAGGAGTGAGACAAGGGGACATTCCCTCGGGCAAGATCTTCCTACATGTTCTAGAACTAGCATGCAATCAGCTAAAATGGGATGAGTTAGGAGTAAATATTAACGGTAAATGGCTTAACATACTCGAATTTATGGATGACATTGTGCTGATAGCCAAAAGTATGAATGAGGCTGAAAAGATGATAAAAGAACTTATATCCGTAGCAAAAGAGATTGGATTGGAGTTAAATAAAAATAAAACAAAAATAATAACAGTTAATGTAGACAAAACAAAACCAAAAATCAGCGTGGGCAGAGAAGAGTTCGATGTGATTAAAGAATATGTGTACTTAGGTTCTCCGATAAGCTCCGAGAAGGACGAGCAAGAAAAAGAAGTAAGCCCAAGGATGGCAAGCTTTCAACAGATACAGGCATTCATTCAGATCCGACGTTTGTATGAAATCAAAGAAAAAACTGTGGAACACATGTGTGCTACCGGTAATGATATATGGATCAGAGACGTAGATACTGAGAAGGGATATATTAGAAAAGCTTAGAGTGACTCAGAGGAGGATGGAAAGGAGTATGATGAAGGTATCGCTAGTAGATAGAAAGAGGAACGCATGGGTAAGGAAAGAAACGGAACTCGAAAACATAGCACAGATAGTGACAGAAAAGAAGTGGAGATGGGGAGGCCATATAGCACGGAGTGTAGACGAAACATATGATCGACTGGTATCCAAGAACGTTAAAGAGAAAAAGAGGTAGACCTGAGCAAACATGGGACGAAGAGATCATGTGGAGGAGTCACCTGGCAAAGAGTGGCCAATGATAGAGTCGAATGGAAAAGAATGTCAGCCGTTTACTCTAATGTATGGCTTAATCAATGTGATACAAATTAAATCATTTATGTCGTTTATTGTTGGTAATTTTATAAAATATTTATTGTTGTTTTCTTGGGATATAGTAATTTTTTATTTTTTGATAAACTTGTTATTTAGTATTTATAATATGCATGTTAATTAGCTTATTAAACAAATAATGAATATGTAAATATGAGTATGTGATGTATTAATAGGTGCGGGTTTATTTATTTGTATTGATTCTGTATATTTTGTATTTTTAGAAATAATTCACGTATCTTGCATTTATCGTTGTAGAAACACATGTATACAATATGAACGAAAGAATATATAAATTGTATAATAGTTATAAAAATAATATAAGAGGAAAGAGTTATGAGGCCACTCGAACACCCGAAAGGGTCCACAGCTTGTGCTGACTTACAATGTAACAACTTGTATAATCATAATAACGTAAATAAACATCTTCATAAGTAACACATATAAAAATGATCCCATAAAAAAAAAAAAATTAGTCCAAGACAACTCAGACAAACTGTCTCATATAAAAGTTCATAAATACTTAGCCCAGTGTGTCCCATTTAGTTTTGTATGTGCATTTAATTATTATTGAATATTTAATGAATATTTATCATAAAAATAACTTCCCCTCCGCGGGGAATCGAACCCGGGCTCTCTCCGTCCGCGTTTTAAGCAATTTTCTCAGGAACTAGATTTTTCCCGGGAAAACGGCTTATATCGTTAGATTCGTATTTAAATGGACTAAATTTTAGAATTTTTTAATCAAAATCGTCGGAACCGTTTTCGAGAAATACATTTTTTTCAGAGGTTTTCACCAGTTAGTCAATGTTTCTTCTAAAGTATTAGTTAAGAAAAACTAATTAAATTATATGAAAACACTTGTTTATAATTACCTGTAAAAAATATTGTTGATTTGCTTTCGAATATAAGCACGCAGACCTAAAAACTTTCCATAGATTCGATGGAGAGTTGTTTTCAAAAAATCTCTTTCACGAGGATCTTCGGAATCAAATAACTCAAGAAGCTGAAAAATATATGAAAGTTAAATATATTTTAGGTGTAAGGGAAATGGAAAGAATACCGATAAATACTTGATTCTCTCTGTAAATCAATAATTCATACAGGTATAAGTAAAGATAGAACTCTTTTATAACAAGTAACATTTAAATGTTAAAAGTTTCCCAATATATAAGGTGACAATAAGTTTTAAAAGATTAATAGATGATTAATCTTTTCAACATCAGGCACTTCTTTAGATTGTTACTACCCTTATAAAAAAAACCAGAGGGGAGTAACAATCTAAAGAAAGTGTACAGACTGTTCTTCTTTAGACTGTTACTCCCCTTATAAAAACACCCCTTTGTCTTAATAGTTATTTAGTCAGTCACTTATATTCTAAAAAAAAACATACGGGAGTAACAATCTAAAGAAGTAGCAAAATCACTTCAGTAAAAATCCGGATAATGTTAAACTTCTACAAGGTGGCAAAGGCAAAGTAAAAGTGTCAATCTTGTTTTGAGTTTAAAAGCAAGTTAAAAGGAAGCACTGAATGGAGTGACGCTGGACCATGTTTAATTAATTCTCAAGTCAGTTAAGATAGGGTAGAAAGACTCTTGTGCAGATGCCTAGATTTTTAAAGTGAAGGGACAGGGGCCAATGCAATTTCCTTGGGACAATTTAATTAAACCTTTCCTGAACCTTCCTCTCATAAATTAACAAGATTATGTAGGTATGACAAAGTAGAGAAACCCATAACTAATCCTATTATCCTTGAAACCAAGTGTCTACAGCCAAAATAAATAAAAAACTATTCAATAAGTTCACCTAAAAATCAATGCTGCCACAGTTTTACTTTGAAACCTAAAATATTAGTTTGCAAATTCTATAATAGGAAAAATAATTATTAAAGATTCTAAAAACTCAACCCTCTTTATATCGTTTGTGTAACAAAAAATGTTTTTTCATATTTATTTATATTTATAATTTACTTCCGTCGGTTCTTATATTAGGCATTAACAGTTTATTTTATCTACTCACGGCAGCAAAATTAAACATTACTTCACTGTTTTTAGGCTGGAAAATACTATTTCGCTGATTTGTCATAAAATATAATATAGGAGAGCCAGAGTGGCCGTGTGGGTTAAACCACGTCTGCTCAGCCATCACTGAATCATGAGTGGAACGAGACGGGGTTCGATTCCTCGCCGTGACACTCTGATTTATATGGCTCACTATCACTATTGATCACATCATACTCGCTTAGGCGGTACTATGTACAGAGGTATGATGTGTGAAGTGGCTGGAACTCTCTACCGCGGGGCGTAAAAAGGGCCTAAGTGATGTCCTAATTGCAAGGTTCGAACAAGTGGTTCGTCCCACCCGTTCTAGTAGAAAGTACTAGACTACTACTACTACTTGTCATAAAATATTAAAAACAGGCAGGAAAGTAGTTAAAACAGTCAGGAAAATACTTTCCCTTCCTAGGCAGAGAAAGTACAGTGTTTACCAGTGCGTGCCATAACCTCTGATTTTGTTTGTGTTTAGTTTTATTTTAATTTGTGTTATTTTAATTTAGTTTCATACTTGTATTATTACAAAGCAGTGTTATATTATTAATGTATTAATAATATAATTATTATTTAAAAGTTCAAAAATGATAAGCTAAAAAGGATTTTAATTATAGGTCTTTGAATAATTAATCTAGAGTAAGAAGTGGCAACACTGGAGCACGACTTGTTTTGGTTTGAGTTTAATGACGATTCATCTCAAACCCTTCCTAAGCTTCCATTTTTTATCTGCATAGCGTGAGTAGATAAAATATTGTATGCAACAAGGCAGCAAAGGAAACATTTCTGCCTCGTTTATTCATTGCCAATCAATTTACCAGTCAAATAGGTAAATTACCTGCCTCGGCTTCGCCTCGGCAGTTTATTATCATAGGCTGTCCTCGCCTTCGGCTAGAAGGCTAATCTAATCACTCGTCAGTAAAATTCCATTTTACTGCCTAGTTACATAAATAACTAATAAGGAATCCTTTTAAAACTAAGATTAACGGCTAAAAGATAAATAAACGTTACCTGCAGAACAAATTTTTGGTCAATGTACTTTTTGCCTACGTTAGGTTGAAAATCTGGGCTCTCTAAAAATCTAAAAAAAAAAAAAATTATAAAATGCAAGTAGCTGTGTTTTATAAGTATCCCAAGTATAAAGTAAGAGTATCCTTATGTAAAGAAAATGCCAAATAATATGAATAATAACCTCAGGAAAAATTCATAAACCAATTGTAAATGAGGCCAGGCTGCCTCCAATGTTGGCTCGTCTTCTTCGGGATCAAATTCAGCTCCATTAGGGTTACTTGAAGGTGGAAGTGTTCTGAAGAGATTGACAGCAAACTGTGACAGAAATGACACATAAAACCATGTATATTTTAATAATTCAATTGAAATTATCATTATTTTAAGTCGAAATTACTAAAAATTACGATACACACTCGAGAAGATGTTTTTTTTGCAAAGGAAGCAAAACGTGTTCATATCCTTGGAGACGCAGCCTTCTCTGAAAGAAAAAAACCACAACACAAACGCTACGATGCACTTAATGGAAAAAGGGTTTTTACAAACCATGTTAACAGCCTCTGGATATATGGATTCGGTGAGAACATTGTGATTGGTCGATACGTATTCGACCATTTCATGGAGGGCCGCTCTTTTCACTTCTTTCCATTTCAAATCCGACAGAGGATCTGAAACGAAATCGAACAGAACGCAGCACTGCCGAAGTTTTTGTATAAATAGGTTTTCTCTTTCAGCCGACTGCGCATCTGAAACAGACCAAAAAATAACACCAACGTAAAGACCATCTTAGTTCATTTTATAATTCATTTGGGAGGATGGGAAACATCAAAGAGATTCTCATTTTATTGCCGAAGAATATCTTAAAGGTGGTAAAAAAGACAGCCTAAACAAGTGCTCGAGATATGAAACAAAAATTTAAAAGGGGAAAGCAAAATGTAATTTAAGTAAAATACCAGTACAGACATCATGCTGTTGCAACTGTAAAGCGAGCGAATGCCATACTATCACAATAAAAACTTGTTTAAAAAAACAAATCCTTGACAAAATAAACAGCAAAACAAAACAAAAAAGGTGCATATATATTCCGCGTCTCATTATTCAATAAAAGAAAAAAAGAAGACAAATCCTATTGTTTTAATAGTTGTATGTTACAAAAATCTTTAGCACTGCAATGTATTGGTAACAGATAAATAAATTTCCACTCAAATATGCCACACATGAAAAAATCCGTTAAAAAAAACACTTTTTTCTTTTTGACGAAGAATAACTGAGATGATTTTTGAAATTTTTATGTTTTGGCTATGGCACATTAACCTCGAAAAGCGTTACCGTTACACGAGTGGGGAAGATATAGGATCAGGGTATTAGGAAGGTATAGGAGGAGTTCAATCGAGTCTGTCCGCTCTTGGTAGGGATAGTGTCTCCCACTACCGCGCTTGGTACCGGTGTCGGTCTCCCCAAGCGATTCTAAAACGCTGTACACTGTACTAGGAGAATAGAAAAAGGTTGGGACTAACTGAACTCGTTTACATCACTGCTTAGAGGTCGGCTGAGATATGATTGTGAATGATTGGTTCGTTCAAGGACACCCTCTCCTCCATCCCTATCACACTCCGTCCATCATTCCGTCTGGCCCTTAGCAGTTTAATACTCTTGATAATACTCTTCTAAAACCGCCCCCCCCCCCTAAACTACAACTTCTCTGATTTTCATCGGACTAACGCCATAACTCTTAGAATTTTACTCCTAATAAACTAATTAATTTATTCATACAATTTATTTTTTGCTTTATTATTTTTTATTTTTGTTATAGGTACTATAATTTTTGGATTCATTATAAAAATATGGGTGACGAAGCTAAAAGATTACTTATTAATAAACTGGAATAGAAAAAAAGTACTTTCTTTCATCGTGCACAACATATTATGTTCGATTAAATTGCTAATTTACAAACGCAAGAATCTGCACGGTCAATTTTTTTTTACATTTTCATGTCTTTACTTTGGCAAATAAACTCGATAAGCTTTACCAAAAAACGAAATCAAAAAGCGTTACATAAAAATGTCTCACTGTATTGCAGACTCGTATGCAAGCAATTTTTTTACGTTGATTTGTCAAAAAGATAAAGGTAGACAAGAAAAAACTCAAATCTGAACTACACATAACGCAATGATAACTTGCTACAAAAGCAATCCAGATAAATATTTGTACTGAAGGCGTTCTCCTGTTTCATTTACCTGCCTACAGTAGGCGCATGCCTTTTCAACCCCATATTTCTGAGGCATGATAATTTGGGGCTTGCCTATATTTTTCCTGTGTTTGGCTTATTGCACAATTGCACATAGCATTATTGCAAAGTTTCAAATTGTTGTGTCGGGTGCTTTCGGAGAACTGCTGCGTCACAGACAGACAAGCTACGCAATGCAGGGTCGTCGTTTTTTACTACAGACCCTAACGATCAACAAGGGCTGCATATTGAACGCCGACATACTCGTATTTTTTCTACATTTTCTAGCCTATTTCGCGATTTTAAGTCGGTCTAATTTTACGTGAAATATTAATAAATGCAGAGTGATAAAAGTGTAATTTTATTTGTGTTGGTATTTGTTTATAACGAATATACTTGCATGTTATGATGGTCTTTATAATTCTTTCGATTGCCAAGTAAAGAAACAAAATAGTTAGTCTCTATAACAATAAATGTCTGTATATTATAGAGGCGCTCTTTCGACAATTAACTTTAACATTAACAAATGGTAATGTTCGGAATATTAATGACTCTAGAGCAGTGGCGTAGCTAGGGTAGTGGGGGCCCCCCTGCAAGAACTTTTTGGGGGCCCCTCACCAATAGAAAAATGGATGAGCAAAAAGAAAAAAAAAGCTCGCGCGTGGGGATCTTTATCCTTTATAGGGGGCGGCCCCCATCGGCATTGGTACATTGGATTTGGAGGCCCCCCCGCAATGCGGGCCCGTGCGGGCCCATAGTTACGCCACTGCTCTAGAGTCATAATAGCAGGGCCGCTGAGAGCATTTCCGGGCCCCTGGGCAAGTTAGCATCTGGGCCTCTATAAACAAATAACTGTGGGGGGTCCGGAGGCCCTCCCCCGGAGAATTTTTCAAAATTTAAGTGCAAAAAGATGAGTTTTAAGGATTTCTGAGGACAAGTTTGTCCTTGCAGGAAAAGATGTTTGGTGGAGACGAATTTTCAAGTTTAACTAAGATGGGCTAAAAAACAAATAATTGAGTTGTTTTGCAGCTGGTAAGTTTCATTAAAAAACCTTCTTTTACACTTTGTATAGTACATAATATAAATTCAAATTGTAGAGAGGTATAGTGGACTTCTTTAGAATTTCAAACTCAGAAGAGGGTATTTATTTGGAATAAAAGTCCTTTTTAAAAAGATTTTTTTATTGCATCAAAGCTTTCGCCCAGGGAACCTAAACTTCATCACTGATAATATACAAATACATAAAATAGATAAATAGATAAAAATAGAACAGTAAAATAAGAAAACAACAAAACATTTAAACAGAAAATACAAAAAGAGTGTGACATAGGTTGTTACCAAGTGGCGAAGATCTAAGAATTAAATATTTATTGTTTTCTTAATTTACTGTTCTATCTTTATCTATTTATCTATTTACTGTATTTGTAAATTATCACTGATGAAGCTCAGGTTCCCTAGGGGAAATCTTTGATGCAATAAAAAATCTTTTTAAAAAGGACTTTTATTCCAAATAGGTAAATACCCTCTTCTGAGTTTGAAACATAATATAAATTGTTTGCTAAAATAGTGAGATTAAGAGTAAACAAATAAAAATAGTTAAGTAATATTTATTTACTAGTATAGTATATTTTATTTACAAACATTGCATTACAAGTGAAAATGTAAGAGTTATTAATATCAATGGGGTCCGTAGGCAAAACCAAGGATCCTTATATATTCCTGCGTGTGTCTGTCTGTCCGTCCGTCTGTCGCCTTCTCTCACGGCTACACCTTTGCTCCGATCACTTTGAAATTTGGCATATATGTGTATTGTACCTACCTACACATTTTAAAAATATAGCAACTTAAAAAAATATTTATTCCGAGGTAGGCTGTGAAATAGTAACTTTAGAGCCTAAAAAACAGCTAAAATCCATATTTTCATTACGTGGGCTTAAAAATCTTTTCATTACTCCCAGCAGTATTGAAAAATTGTTTTACCTCCTGGGAGGTAATAGTACCTACATTACGCGTCGAGTGCGGAAAGTAGCATTTTGCATACGAGTGTGCAGTTTGCACCCGAGCGACAGCGAGGGTAGTAAAACCACACGAGCAATGCAAAATGCCGTTTTCGTACGAGTTGCGTACCGTACTTTATCTACGCTTGTTAGATTTAAATAATAAATACAGAAAAAATTAACTTGCTGTATGTAAGTTCGTATCTCTCTCTTGATAAAGATGGCATTAATCCTTGAGTTGTATTTTTTCCGAATCAATGATTTCTGGAGGAGTATTATTCTACACATTTTCGTCAGTCACTTGATTCACTCATTGTTTTTCCCTAAAAACTCGATATAAACAGATACTTTAATAAAAGAACAGCAAATTTGTTTTGTTAAATGTAAACAAACTCGCTAATCGTGCGTAAAGCTGAAGAATTCCTCTTCTTTACCGCACTAGGGTGGTAAAGAAGAGGAATTCTTCAGAACTATGAGACGCGCATGCGCAATGAATACAAGTACGTAAAGAATCACTTTCTACGCATCTAAACAGAGATACAATGTTTATATTTCGTATCAATCGTAGATAAACATTTTTTTTTTTTACTACGGGTAGTTATCAAAACTTCCGTTTTTAGCGCTGCAATCTTTGTAGAAATGCTTCTTAGTACGATTAAAATCCACTAGACGGCAATGTGTTTTATTTATCTTTTTTTATAGTGTAACCTCTTTAAGGTTTCTTTTTCTCAAATTCTTTTGTATGTACTGATATTTGTTATAATTATAATTATTAATATTTAATGTTTTTTCATTGTCGGCTACCTCGGAAAAAATAGCATATGCTACCACAACTGTGAAGTTTTTTTTTTACCTTGGCAATATTTACTGTCGAGCGAAGCGAGAATAGTTATTTTATAATTATGCTCTTTTCGATGTATTTATAGTCCGGTCCACTGGCAAAAAATACTTTATTAGAAGTGTGTTTATGTGTTTTGAGAATATCAGACCCATAGGATAGTTCAAAGAAGGCTTTTTAGCATTTTAAAAAGCACCATCAATAGGTACTACTTAAACAATACAGTGTTGCCTACAGACCCTGGCTGTGTGCTGACCAGCACACACTTGACCTGTTTATTTTGAAATTCATATTTTACGATTTTGGTAGTATTCATACTACGGAAAGATTAAATTTTAATTTAAATCAAATTATAATTATTAACAACTACGGGAAACAACCAGAGAAAAATACACTCCAGCGCTGGGATTTGAACCACAGGCCTCTATATTTCCAGTATAGCGCTCTACCAACTAAGCTACGCAGGATAATGAATTTCTCTGACGTTAATGATACCTTGTCCCGAATTTAAGCTTTCAATTTTCCACAAATCTGAGAAGTCAACATTAATGACAAAGAACTAGATCGAGAAATAACGCTTATAATTATAAAGTACCCAATTAGTACCTGTACTTAGTACAATCAATTAGAAATTAATATTTTAATGATATGATGATATAGAGTGTTTTTAATGATATGATGATATAATATAGAGGCCTGTGGTTCAAATCCCAGCGCTGGAGTGTATTTTTCTGTTTATTTTGTTAATATAATTTTTCTGTCAGCTTCTCTCCTGTAAATTAACATTGATCATATTGAATAAGATGAAAACATCACAAAAAAAGTAACCAAATAAAACACAACTTCCGTACTCATGACACATTAGGAATAATTTTAAGTACATCATAATCAGTGGCTTAGCTAGGGCATTGGGGGCCCCTCGCCAAAATAAATTTATGAGAAAAAAAAAATTGGGTCCAGAACTGAATGCGGGGCCCCCTGACAATGGTATAGAAGTATAATTCCAAGTTGGATTTTATTATGCTCTAAAGGGGCCCCCGCATTGGTACAAAGATAGTAGTTTTATGTTTCTTTTGGATTTGGGGCCCGCCCGATATTTGGGCCCATAGTTACGCCACTGACCACAATATCCTTCTTGCTATTTGGTTGTAAATAAACCAGGGCCGCCTCCCAGAGGCCCGGGCCCCTGGGTAATTGCCCCCCCCCCCCCAGATATGAAGTTAACTATAGATGAAGTTAGATTTTTTTCCCGACTTAAAATTCAAATTTCAAATTTGAAGTTCACGTTTACACGAGCATTGGGCGTGAACGTTTGAATTTCATCAAAATCGGTCAACTTTTACTCAAGTTATCGTCACACATTTCAGACACACGGACATAGACCGAGAGACAGACAGACAGACACGAGACCAAAAATGTTCCCTGATGTCTGAAACGGATTTCTGTCTAGGAATTTTTAAATTTTCTATGTCTAGGAGACATCAATTCTTTTCGTCCTCAAAAGTGAACAAAAGGCTTCCGTTACCTTCGGTAAGCTCGGAAGCAAAAAGTATAAAGTCACTATAACGAAAATGATTGTCCATGTCAGGGGTGTCCAACCTTTTTTAATGAAGGGCCGCACATTGTCAACATTCAAAGGGAAGGCGGGGCCGGTGGTGTGCCGGGGGGCCCTCCCCCAGAAAATTTTAGAATTGTTACCCTCATAAAACACGTTAAGGTCAATTTTTCAACACGCTAGAAGGTCAATTTTTCCGTTTTGGTTTTAGCTGAAACACCATGTTAATAAAGTTTCTTTTTCTGTTACTAGCCTAGTTATACTTTGCAGAAAATAAAACACTCAAATATATATTAAAATTATTGTAATTAACCAAATAAGTATAAAAATACAACAATAACAGTATGATTACAAAAAAGTTAGTCTTTCATTTTACAAAGTTATTCTCTGAATGCTTGTAAACTCTTCGTTTTTATGGCAACACGGCGGGCCACATAAAATCCGTTGGTGGGTGTAGGTTGGGCACCCCTGGTCCATGTTATTGGAGAGAAACGCTTGTACGGTTTTTAGGACAAATCAAAGGCATGTATGGACGAGGCGAACACTCGGCGAGTGTGTAAACAGAGGGTTGGCGTTCAAGACGAACAGACGAATGCTGCTGACGAGTTGCGGCGAGTCACGAGCGCCAATAGATGCGCTATTAAATCTTTAACGTAGAAGCTAGCGGTATAAAGAAAGAAAGAAAATTAGCTTGCTACAACGACAAACAATGTAACAATCACACTATAAAATATTAAGTTAATAAACCACAAAATCTTCCATAATAGCATCGATATCACTTGTTAATAAATATTATTAATCTCATAGTCATTATCAAGTTTCACAGTAATAAGTAGAAAAACATGTAATGACATCGACATATTTAGATATTTAAAAATATATATATTTGTAGTATGTTATGATCTTAAGTAACTACCTACTTGGAAATAAAAAAACAACAAAAAACTAATATAATAAATACTATTTATTATATTTCCCAAAGAAAATAACAGAATGGTGTCCTGTAAATTAATAATTAATAATTAATAATTAATAATTATATTTTAAATTAATAATTATATTTTTGTCAGTCACGCATCACGCATCGCGTGATGCGTGAAAAAAAAAAAAAAAAAAAAAAAAAAAATTAGTTCGCTTTTCTTTTTTTTTTAACCATTATTATCAAAAAAAATATCTTATCAAAAACTAATATTTGAAACTATCGAAAAAAAAAAAAATCGGGTACAGGGTACCTCGGAACTTTTCCTCACTTTGGAGGCCACTAAAGTGTGCGAAGCAGCATTGGGCGTGGTCACTACTTGGATGGGTGACCATTTTGAACTGATTTTTTTATTATCATTTTTCAAAAAAATGTTATACATCATTTTTATTTATTTTATTTAATTTATTCAATTATTTGAATTTTTTGCGGTATTTTGACAAATGTAAATTAACTTCGACGTGTAACAAAAGTATCGCACTAGTTAATAATTATGTTCGCTTATAACTTTTAAACTACCTAATTAATGGAATTCATCAGGTTTCTTTTAATATTTGTTCCTTATTTTTTACCGGTTCCAACGATATGCTATATTATGTCAAAAATC
Source organism: Gerris lacustris (assembly GCA_951217055.1). Classification (NCBI taxonomy): domain Eukaryota; kingdom Metazoa; phylum Arthropoda; class Insecta; order Hemiptera; family Gerridae; genus Gerris; species Gerris lacustris. Next base: position 16,768,882 of record OX578285.1, read on the forward strand.
GTTCCGAGACAACTCAGACACACTTTCTCATACTCAAGCTCATAATTAAATAGCCCAGTGTTTTCCATTTATTAGTTTTCGTACGTACATTTAATTATTATTAAACATTTCATCAAAATGTTTCATAAAAATAATTTCTCCTGAATCGAACCCGGGCTCTCTCCGTCCGCGTTTTAAGCTATTTTCTCAGGAACTAGATTTTTCCCGGGAAAACGGCTTATATCGTTAGATTCTTATTTAAATGGACTACATTTTAGAATTTTTTAATCAAAATCTTCGGAACCGTTTTCGAGAAATAATTCAGAGTTTTTGGGGGGTAGCGCCCCCAAATTTGGAGCTAAAATTCATTTCTCGATTTCGTCTCGGGGTATGATTTTTCTGAACATGTGTATTGTCAAAATCAGCCTAGTAGTTTAGGCTCTAGGCGTCTGCACACAGACGCCAGACGACAGACATACATTTTTTAAAAACCAGATTTTTGGACTCAGGGGACCTCAAAACATGTAAATTCATCAAAATCTCAAAATCGAATTTTCGCGCCATCACAATACCTTCTATTTATATGAGAAAGTAATAACGTATTTATACTTTCGGCATTGTTAACCGTAAAAGTTTCAAAATTCAAAAATCGATAACTTAAAAATGGCGGCCAATATCTAAATTAAATTTGGTGGATTTGTTTATCATACAGACAGGTACATTCGTGCCAAATTTTAACTCGAGCGGACCACATATCGATTTTTTAACATTTATGCTGACTCAGCAAACTGGGTTCAAGATGGCGGAAAATTTTGATATTCCAGGAGGCACAACTAGTGAGGACTGATTTTTCCATTTTGCCAGCCCCACCCACATGGAATTTTTCAACCGGACAAGTATTATACGTTTGTAAACAAAGTCATTTCGTTTATGCACAATTGGTTTATCCAAAAAATCAGAAAAACAATGGGTGGGGCTGGAGAAACGAAGCCCCACTCATTATGATTATTGAACCGGACAAGTGGCAATCGTTTGTGCACAACGCCTTCCCCTCCAAAAGAGGAAAAGGGTAAAAGAGGGGGGAAAAATTAAAATGCGAATCTTGGAACCGGACAAGTTGCAATCGTTTGTGCACAAAGTCATTTCGTTTGTGTGCAAAACTCCTTCCCCTCCGAAAGGGGAAAAAAAGAGGAGGGGGGGATTAAAATCTCTCTTAAATCAGCAACGGACATTGACGAGGCAGTTTAACAACTATCTGACTGTATACAAACATCAATCTGGGACATGACTACACCATTCTCTGCTAAAAAAGACCCCTTCCAAAAGAATTAAACCAAACCAATAAATTGGTCATGCAAATCGGTACTTATTATGATACTAAACATAGAACCGTTCCCCTATTTCAGCGCATTGCCTGTATTAAGAAAATATTAGATCAGATTCAATCAATAAAAAAAAATAAATCACAAAAAAGTTTATTGAATAATTTAATAAAGTAATATTAATATTGACTTTAATAAAGATAAGTAATATAATTAAATGTAATAATAATGATATGTAATAAAAGTAATGTAACATAATAATGTAACGTGTAATATAATATTAAATAAGGAAATATTAATATTGAATTGTATAAAAATAAGAAATATAATAATAATGTAATAATAATGATATGTAATATAATAGGTAATATTAATACTGAAGAATTTAATAAAGATATGAGAATTGGTCAAACCAATACTCATAAAAAACAAACTAGTTTTTAAGTATAAATATATTTCTATTTTCTAACCTATTGTTTTTAGCTAATAAATAAAGTGAATGATATCGTTGTATCGATAGAGTTTTGTAAATGAAACATATTACATGATAGTATAATTAATGATTTAAATAACTTAAATGCTGTAAACCTACTTTCTTTTATCCTATCCTTATATAACTTCTCAAAATAAAATTAAGACCTGAATGTTCACCCTGCTATGGTGATAAAAGATTTAGAGTTATATTCTGGTTCTTGTAATTTAATTTTTAATACTTATTATTGTATAAACACAAAGAAAATAATTACAGCATGTATATATACGATCTAATTTTAAGAGACAGTAATGAAAATTGTATGGATTTAGAACATCCAAAAAGTAAAACAATTTTTAAATATGTAAAAATCATTAAACAATATCTAATTATATAACGTGTCCCACTTTACCATTAAGAAAAAATCTCAATATCCAATTATTCACCCAAAATCGAAAACTTTACTAAAACTGGGAGAATTCGAAAACCTGCCGGATGTCGGAGGCATACACCAATTTTTAGAAAGCGAACCCCTCAAGTTAAGTTTAGGAGAAGCGCCTCGAACCCACTTACTGAACATATCCTTCCAAGAACTCCACGACTTCAACATAAAAATGACACCATTAGAGCTCTTAGATGAAGGTCAACACCACTCACACGTCTATATTTACATCTGCTTAGCAGCTACACTAATGTTGATAGATAACTATGCCACCCTTCGTAAGCCTTGTCAAATCCCTCTACCAAAGGTCACAACAAAACCTTACTCCATCCTCAGAAGACAAGCCAGATCCAGTCAAACCCCTTGTGAACGTGCAAAGCGTCTCGGCACCTTTTTTTTGTTGAATTTATTAGAGTTAAAGAATACTCACTATTTGCGCTTAAATGATCCCTTATTGCATATAAATAATTGAAATTTTAATTTATTTGAATTATTTAATATATTTATTTAGCTTTAGATTAAAAGTATGTTATTGTCAGAAATAATTGTATAATTAGTTTACGTCAAATTTTATTTAGTAAACTAAAAGATATTTTTAGATAAAATGTCCAAGTTGAACCGAGATAAACTGAGAAGTTCAGGGAAACCAATGGACAGTGAAAGAAACAACACGACATCATCGCTTCTGTTGAAAGCACCTGATGCTGCACCGTCACTACTGATCGCAATTTCATCTTCACCTCTTTGCTGTTCGTGAGGACACTTCACACTTAAGAAGGGAGGAGTTATATCTATATGATATGCTGCGTGGGAGACTTACACAAAGTTACGCGATATGTGAATCATCTATCGATATGTGACCCAGCTATCTCCACTATCTCACCCCAGGCCATATAAAAGGATCTACCCTTCAGCAAGACTTCACATTTTGAGTAGTCAGACTTCGACATCATTTAGTAATAAGTTCTTTAGTTGTAATTCTTATATATTCTGCATTTAGTATTTAAAATAAAATAAACTCTTATATTGAGTTCGACTACTTATTTAACGATAGCACCTGTTCCCCAGTCACTCTTGACCAAGTTCCTATTCCCCAATCCAACACAGTCCGTTACCTTGGCCTCAACCTCGATAGACGACTCACTTGGCAACATAATACAAAAACTAAACGTACCGACATTACAAGTTGCTGCAAGGTCAAATCTTACTTTCAATAACAAACTTCGAATTTACAATGTAATCCTAAAACCAGCTTGGACCTACGGTCTAGAAGTATGGGGTAGCACCAAGTCTTCCAACTCCCGTCGAATTCAAAGTCTCCAATCCAAGATCCTTAGAAAAATCACAGACCCCCTTCTACGTCTCTAACCTCACTCTACACAACCATCTCAATATTCCCTTTGTCCGAGACCTATCTGTTTTCCGGTATCATACATTCCACGAATCATTATCCAATCATCCCAATCCTCTAGTAGAACTTCTTGCATCCCAAATTATCCCAGATAATCCACCTCGCCGCCTGAAGAGAAAGTGGCCCAGAGATTTACTCATTGACATTACTTAATGTTTATCTTATATAACCATTTTAATTATTGCTATTATCAAAAAACTTATTATCTCATTTCTTTATATATTTTTTATAAGTATATTTTATAAAATAATGTAAAATTATGTAGTTGAGTTAAAGTTTATGTAGTTTGAGTCCTTTTCCTCCTTTGGTGGGAAGGAGTTGTCAAACTTGTTTGGACCCAAAATTCGCATTTTAACCCCCCCCCCCCTACTTTTCTTTTTCCCCCTTTTGGAGGGGAAGGAGTTGAGCACAAACTATTGCAACTTGTCCGGAGCCAAAATCCACATTCTAATTCTCCCCCCCCCCCCTCCCCTTTAATTTTTCCCGTTTTGGAAGAAGTTGTGCAAAAACGAAATGACTTTGTGCACAAACGAAGCATAATAATAAATATATTTATTTCCACCATTGAAATAAAATGCAGTAATTAAATGACAAAAAAATACAATAATATTATAAATGTAATAAATAAAAATAATATACATATATTAATGGTGAGGGCTCTCAATAGGTGTCAAATCAACTAGAGCGAAAGCCCCGTCTCTTAAATAATTGCGAATAAATATCGTGTTTACGTAATTGCAATCTATAAATTTTTTCGAGAATGATATAGCTACTTCATTAAATCAATCTCTATTACGAGTTTTTCAATGATATGCTTTATCTTCTGTAAGTTTAATTGTTTTGTTATGTTTTGTCAATCTTGTTCTTGTTAATTGTTGGGCAGGTTTTTCATTTCTGTCAGTAAATGTTGTTTTAGTCTGTGTTTAAAAGATTTAATAGTGTTAGTTAGTTGAAGTGATTTCGCCAGTTGCATAAACGATTGTAACTCTTTTACGCTTGTAATAGTTAATATTTTATTTTCATTTTCTGCCAGACGGTGTTTTGAGTGGTTTTATTTTCTTTTCTGAAATTTTATTTAAATCGGAAGCCTTTTCTATTATTATTTCGTAGTTTTTAATTTAGTAATAGTGTTAATAAAGAAGATAAGATGTTCGGACGGAGCTCGTTGGGACTCTTATCGCCAAGGTCACGCACCTACCTCTAAAAGGTAAACAAAACAATGCTGAAAAAGACTTAAAAAACATTAAAAATTGGTTAGATGAGAACGACCTGACTTTAAACATTAAGAAAACGACGTACCTATCCTTCTCACTTAACGCCGCTGGACAACCGACCTCGGACCGAATAAAAATACACAATAGACTCTGCGAGCAATTCTACCCTCTCCAGTGTAGCTGCCCTGACGTACTAAAATCTGCATATATTAAATACTTAGGGATAACAATAGACGGCCATCTTACCTGGAAACAACATATTGACAACTTAGTAAATAAACTTAAGAAGCAACGATATATTTTCCTAAGACTTAGACGATACATGACCGAGACAGACTTGAGAATGCTGTACTTTGGACTTACTGACTCTATCATAAGATACGGACTAATAGCATGGGGATCTGCCACTGACACAGCCAAAACACCAGCGATTATCCAACAAAAAGCAATACTTAGAACCATAACAAACAAATCTAGATCAGAACACTCACAGCCTCTTTTTAAACAGATAAAGGTAATGAACATTAACCAATTATATGAATATCTTTGCCTGACAAGACTGCACAGAAGCAAGCATAAGCTAAAGAGGGTAGAACACACCCAACATACCAGACAGCAAACTAGACAACTGTATAGAATACCTTTCTGCCGGACTTCTGCTGCACGCAGAGACTCTGGTGTTATCAAGCAGCCAACTGCTACAACAGACTAACCCCTTCATTACAGAATGACTTCGACAAACCTAATTTTGCTACATTACTCAAAACAAAACTGTTCTCTCAATAGAAAAACCAAAAAACAACCAATCTTAAAGAACCACTCTACACTCAAGCATTACCAAACTCTCCACATGGCCTCAAGCTTTTCATTTAATTCATAATCAATTGTCTTCTTTAAAAATATCTATAAATAGTCCTTTCATTTACAATCCTATATACTTCAATACAATCCTATATATTTCTATTATTATATATTAATTTTATCTTATTGTATTCATATATTATTTTATTTTTTATTTTATTTTATTTTATTTTTTTTATTATTATTTTTATATATTTATTTATTTATTTTTTATTATTATTATTCCTAAAGAAGAAAAAAAAATTATTGATTATTTTTTTACTACTTGTATGACGTGATGTACATAAACTAAGAACAGGAGGAGACTCTCACCACAGCTCACGTAGTTATGTATCTTTTTTTTTGTATGATATTATAATAAAATTCTTAAAAAAAAAAAAAAAAAGCAATATAATCTAAAATATGAATAAGATAGTCGGGAGTCAGAGGAAGAAACGATGGAGGTCAAAAACATCTTCACCCAAACCCAGCAGCCAAACCCAGCCCAAAGTGGCAGTTATTAAGTGACCGCACGCGCTCCCTCCCCCTCAAGTTCTGACTCATGGCCTAATATTCCAATTCTACCAAATATGTCCAGCGCCGTACCCGGAGAGCCATCTACCAAACCCGCCACACATCCACGTATTGAGGGTCAATCGTCAGAAAGCAAGTTTTATACTCCAAATCCATACGGAGTTTTATCACAGAGAGAGGAAACGAATTCCACGGTCCTCTCTCAACCAAATCACCCAAAACCCCTACCCATATACGTGAAAAATATAAATAAATTTGTGCAACGACTTAATAGGAGTCAATGGATTTACTTGTAAGGCCAGGGCTTAAGCTGAGCAATCCTTTGTAACGCGATAGAAGGATACAGGGAAGCTGTAGATTCTCTTCGAACAGAAAAAGTCCAGTTCCACACATACCAGCCGAAAGAAGACAAATCCTAGAGAGTCGTAATTAGACATCTACACCATTCTACACCACCTGATTTCATAAAAAACCAACTTCAAGAACTCGGATTCAAAGTGCGCAATAAAAGGGAACTCTGCTCTATCCCTCTTTTTTATCGACTTGGAGCCGAATCCCAAGAACCAAGAAGTTTTTAATGTCACTACTATTTTTCATAGTCGAATAAAAGTAGAAGAACCTTATAAACGGAAGGAAATTGTGCAATGTAAGAATTGCCAATCCTACCTTTATACTAAAAGCTATTGCAACCATGCCCCTAGATGCGTCAAGTGCGCCGGGCCCCGGACCTCACTTGACCGAAAGTTGTAGCAAAAAGCCAGATGAACAGCCTAAATGTGCTCTTTGTAATGGCAATCACCCGGCCAACTATAAAGGTTGTACAGTTCACAAAGAACTACAACAAAAAATAAGAAAAACAAACCAGAGCAAAGTATGTACTTGTAAATCAATCTTACCGTCTTGAACAATCGCACCCTACTGACAGCTCTAAGCATGTAAAATCTCTATTCACGCAACCTACAAGGCATCAAGCAACCGTGCCAGAAGCTAATCAAACTAACACCAAAATTGTGCCTGAAACTAGTTATGCCGCTGCCACTTGAGGTATAACTCTACGTCCACGCGTCCCCACCTTTATCCCACCTCCTATTCCAGTTGCTGATATAACAGTAACCCTACAAACCTTCCTTCAAGAACTCCGCCCCAATATTAACCCTATCCTCACAGCTCTTTCCACCTTCACAACCTTTATTCAGGCTATTTTACCCGCTGCTCAACCACCCCAGAGAATCCCCCAACTCAAGGTTCTCAAACCATTCTTCTTTGGAATGCTAATGGTGCTATCCTACACGGGCAGGAACTCGACATTCTACTTCAGAACAGTAGAATCGTCATTGCCCTCATCGCAGAAACACATTTCACTACCCGATCGCATTTTTGCACACAACATACAGAACAGATCACCCTGATAACACTGCACACGGGGGTAGTGCGATCCTAATACGGAACTCCATTTTCCATCATCGTTTACTATCGATTTGCATGGTGTGTCTATTCAGTGTACTTCCTTATCCTTAAACACTATACCATTTAATTATACTATATCCTCACTCTGCTGTCCCCCAAATCAGCCTATTACCCAACAAGATTTCCTTTCCTTATTCCAATCCTTTGGTCCTAAATTTATAGCAGGTGGAGACTATAATGTGCGACTACATTGCAGGGGGAATTAAAATGCGAATTTTGGCTCCGGACAAGTTCTCTCCGGCAATCGTTTTTGCTTCGTTTGAGCACGTTTTGCACAACTCTTTCCCCTCCAAACGGGGAAAAAGGTAACAGAGGGGGAAATAATTAAAATGCAAGTTTTGGAACCGGACATAAGATGCAGTTGTCCGATCTGGTTACATTGTTTTGGCATCTTTTCTCTTAAAATTTATAAAAGTAAAGTAGAGGAAGAAGGAAAATACTAATTTGGCTAAAAGTTAGGTATAATTTTTTTTAATAACCTTGTCAAGAAATATTAAGTTGTCAATGTGCCAGACCTTTTCTAACTTTTTAAAGCTTGGAAAAGTTCATTATTATTTTTTAGCCTATGTATAATATTAAACATATTATATTAACCTATTATACATTATACATAACATAAACTATACATGTACAGGTACAGTTATAATATATGTTTTGTTTATCGTGTCGAAAATCAGTTTCAGTCTTTGGGTTAAGCACTCAGAGATGGGCATAATCGATTATTTATTATAGGAGGGGTTGAAGTAAAGAAAAAAGGGGAGACAAATAGTTGCAATCCCTAAAATACGGGGAACTTAGCGGCCGTGCCGGGCGCCCGACAAATCGCGGCTTTCTCCTTTGTCGGCAAACGGCACGATAACGAAAAGTCTTAAAACTACTATAGTCCAGTCAATGAAGCATTTTGGCTCCCATTTTATTCGGATGACATGGATTGATGTGAAATTTGAACTGTAGCTAGGGACTAGCCCAAGAAACAAAAGTTATATAGTGCCGTTGTGTGCTTTTACCCTAGGGGTGAATGCCACCCTCTTAATTAAACATATAGTCCTTTTATTAGTGTGGATATTATAACAACTAGTTTTTAGTTAAAATGAATAATAATTAAAAATAATAATAATATACTAACTGAAGTATTTTTTTTAAATTTTTAATTATTTTTTGCTAATATCTCAAAAACTAAAAGTTTTATTAAAAAAAGGACAAAATCAAAAATAAAGGTAATTAAATAGCAAAGAGATTGCTTTTTATTTTATTGTTGTAGGTAGTATAGAACCCGAGTTATAACTCCCTTAAGTTGAAGTCGACTTTTAAGATAGTTAAAATCGAAACTTTCCATGTCAAGTAGCGGAAAAATGAAAGGTTTTTCGAAAAAAACTTATATTACACATTTCAATTATTTAGGTCCACAGGGGTATTAAATATTTAAAAACTACTTCGTTAAGTTTTTGAAGGTGATATTTCGTCCCTACCTTTGGGACATCTTCTAACCTGTAATATATTTAAACAATAATAACAATTATCTTTACAATATAACTCTTAATTAAACATATAGTCCATTTATTAGTGTGGATATTATAACAACTAGTTTTTAGTTAAAATTAATAATAATTAAAAATAATATAAACTAAAATATTTTAAAGTATATGAAAAAGAACATTATTATTAAATAAGGAGAAAAATAAAAAAATTAAATTAAATTAAAAAAAAAATAAAAATAAAAAAAAAAAATAATAATAATAATTATATAAAATTATTAATAAGAAGAAATAAAATTTAAGTGTTTCCCTTTGTTAGAGGTCTTGTTGTTAAAAATCAAACAGTTTAATGCAAAACTATTTTTCGTTAATTTAAAAAAAAAAAAAATAATATATGAGTCATGAGTTGTTGCCTAGTTGGCAACTAGTCACATACTAACTTTTATTTGTAATCTCTTCTATTATGATAAGATGATCAGTGTTTTAATAACAATGATGTTTATCTACCACAGTCATTACTCTCAAATAAAAATATATATATATATCTTCTCACACACACACATTATATATACATGTATATTACAAACTTTAACTGTTTTCTTTTTAAATTAGTTTATTATTACTATTTCTTTTTCTTTTGCAACTCTTAATGATATTTATAATTCATTTAGATGATTAACAAGACAGACACTGACATTAAAATAATAATCATTTAAATTATAATATCAGTCTTTTAAATATTTTACTTTTATAACTCTAGTAATATTTACAACAATATGTTATAGCTTATTGATAAAATTTTAATACATTTGGATGCTTTCAAAAATGGTTATAACATATTGTTACCTAATAAAATTGATAATAAATTAAAATTTAGAGATATTATTAATAAAAAACAAAATAGTAAGGATCATAAAACTAATACAGGTCTATTATATCAATATAATAATTTATATAAAGAAAAATGGCTCATTAATTTAACTAACAAAGATGTCCTTTTTAGTGTTATACATTTTCATAGCTTAGGTTAGAATTTTCATTTAAGTAATATTAATAATAAACAAATTTTAAGGTTAATTGTTGATATAGAGAGTAGATTAAAATCACTTAACACAAGTGAATGCTTTACGAAGCCATCTTATTAAACATTTTGGACTTTCAAAACAATATTAAAAATAAATCATCAACAGTATTAGGTTCATTTGAAAAACAAATAATGATAGATTCTAAAGAAACTAGGAAATTTATAATTAACAATCCAGATATAATAATATGTAAAGCTGATAAATGTAATCTCACAGTAATTTTAACTAAGGAAATGTATGTTAATAAAGATGAGAGAGCATCTTAATGATAATACAATTTACCGAAAAATTAGATGTAACTATCCAGATAAAATAAAAGAGGCACTTCTTTAGATAGTTACTCCCCTTATAAACAAAACAGAGGGGAGTAACAATCTAAAGAAGGTGTACGGAATGTTCATCTTTAGATTGTTACTCCCCTTATAAAAACAGAAGTGTGATATTCCTTTGTCCCGAAGTACATTGGACTAAACAACCCTTTGTCTTTAAATTTATGTAGTCAAAGACATTTATAATAAAAAAACATAGGGGAGTAACCATCTAAAGAAGTACCATAAAAGAATATCAATTATCATTAAACAAACATTAAAAAGAAATACATATCAGCAGAAGAAAAAATTAAACTAAATATTAATAGCTGTAGTTTTGCTAAAATGTATGGGCTAATTAAAGTTCATAAAGACACAAAACCTATCAGACCTATAATAGACGGTATTAATTCCCCAACAGATAAACTTACAACATTTTTTAACCCATCATTAAATTTCCTAAATAATAATAATCCTTATGATTGTAAAAACTCGCATGACTTAAGAGACAAAATTAAAAAGTAAAAATTTGATAAAGACGAAATAATGGTTTCCATTGATGTTAAATCATTATTTGCTAGTATCCCTTTAAATGAAATCTATAAAATTATACAAAAAAATTGGCACAATATTGAACCACATACAAATATTAAATGTAAAAATAGTTACTTAGAAATAATAAAACTCTGTTGTAGCAATAATTATTTTTTAGTCAATCAAGAGTTATATAGAGTATTACAAGGAGTACCTATGGGAGGTAGTTTAGCTGTCAATTTAAGTGGGATATTCGTAAACTCGATTCTAGATATTGTAATAAATAAAATGAAATTTAAACCAAAGTTCTTGTGTAAATATGTACACGACTTATTTGTGGTAATTAAAAAATCGCAGTGTGACATCATTATAAATGAACTCAACACACAAAATAATAATATAATATTCACTAAAGAAGTTGAATCGGAGAACTCTATAAACTACCTAGATATAGCAGTTATTAAAGATAAAACAACAGGTAATTTAACAACTAAATGGTATAAAAAAGAGATAAAAAGGAAACATTTTTTGAATTTTTGGTCTAATCATCCCTTCACACAAAAGACAAATTCAGCATTTAACCTAATACATAAATCGATCAAACTTACAGACTTAGTGCATGCACCCCATAAAATTAATTAAAGAATTGTGGTATAAAACTATAAACTCCCAAAATAAATGTCCAAATAATCCAGATAATAGAGACGCAATAACATATAAATATAAATCATTAACGTACATTAAAGGTCTTACCGAAAGAGTTGCGAATACTTTCAAAAAATATGACTGTACAGATATAAAATTCGGGATGAAGCCAATTAATAAAATAAAAACAAATATTTTTAGCAAAATTAAAGATCAAATACCGAAAGAAGAGGAGTTGGGGTTTGTGTACATGATACCTTGTAAAGATTGCGATAAGCAATACATAGGAGAATCACGACAAACTTTCAGTAATCGAATAAAACAACATGAAGGGGATGTTAAGAGCAAATCCAATAAGACAGCTTTAGCTTGTCACACATTAGAAAATAATCATAAACTAGATTTCAGTACAGCAAAAATAATAGAGAAGGAGACAAATAATTTTAAAAGAAAGTTGTTGGAAGCAGCATACTTTTCTATCTGCCCAAAAAGTATGAATTATAAAACAGATACCAAAGATCTGAATAAGTTTTATGCTGGCATATTTAATTTACATAGTCATAATATAAAATTTTTAAATGTATAATAAAATAAAAATGAGTAATTTATTATTTATGTATTGTATGTGTAGTATTATTGTGTATATATATGTATGTATGTGTAGTTGTGTATACATGTGTTTAGTTTATTAAGTACACATTATTTTAAATAGTTATTTTAATTAGTTAGTCTAAGTTGTTTTTTATACATTGTAGTGAAGTTGTTTTTGTTATTAAATAGTGGTATTTTAAATACTAAAATAATGTTTTAAATTATATTAAATTAAATTAAGTTTTAAATTAATTTATATAATGGTTTCTTGTTATTTGAATTTGGCAAATCAATTGAATTATTGTAAATATTACTAGAGTTATAAAAGTAAAATATTTAAAAGATTGTTATTATAATTTAAATTCTTATTATTTTAATGTCAGTGTCTGTCTTGTTAATTATCTAAATGAATTATAAATATCATTAAGAGTTGCAAAAGAAAAAGAAATAGTAATAATAAACTAATTTAAAAAGAAAACAGTCAAGGAGCTAAATTAAACTTAATTTAAGAGTACGATGAGGTGTAAGAAGGTACTAAAGACTCAGAAGTTATTTCATTCGTGAAGATATCTTCAATATCAAATGTATATATCTTGTATATGTATCTTGTAAATGTATATATCTATGTATATATCAATGTATATATCTTCACGAATGAAATAACTTCTGAGTCTTTAGTACCTTTTTACACCTCATCGTCCATCATAACTACATATATATAAAGAAAACAGTTAAAGTTGTTTGTATATATAATGTGTGTGTGTGTGTGAGAAGATATATACATTGAAATATATAAATAAATATAAAATTAGCCATTTTTTTTGGATAATTTTATAGATTTTATTTAAAGGGATACAAGTAAATAATGATTTAATATCAAAGGAAACAATTATTTCGTCTTTATCAATTTTTAACATTTTAATTTTGTCTCTAAAGTCATGCGAGTTTTTACAATCATAAGGAGTATTATTATTTAGGAAATTTAATGATGGGTTAATAAATTTTGTAAGTTTATCTGTTGGGGAATTAATACCGTCTATTATAGGTCTGATAGGTTTTGTGTCTTTATGAACTTTAATTAGCCCATACATTTTAGCAAAACTACAGCTATTAATATTTAGTTTAATTTTTTCTTATGCTGATATGTATTTCTTTTTTAATAGGTTGTTTAATAATAATTGATATTCTTTTTGAATTTCTTTTATTTTATCTGGATAATTACATCTAATTTTTCTGTAAATTGTATAATCATTAAGATGCTCTCTCATCTTTATTAAAATACATTTCCTTAGTTAAAATTACTGTGAGATTACATTTATCAGCTTTACATATTATTATATCTGGATTGTTAAGTATAAATTTCCTAGTTTCTTTAGAATCTATCATTATTTGTTTTTCAAATCAACCCAATACTGTTGATGATTTATTTTTAATATTGTTTTGAAAGTCCAAAATGTTTAATAAGATGGCTTCGTAAAGCATTCACATGATTATCACTTGTGTTAAGTGATTTTAATGTACTCTCTATATCAACAATTAACCTTAAAAATTGTTTATTATTAATATTACTTAAATTAAAATTCTGACCTAAGCTAGGAAAATTTATAACACTAAAAGGGACATCTTTGTTAGTTAAATTAATGAGCCATTTTTCTTTATATAAATTATATTATTGATATAATAGTCCTGTATTAGTTTTATGATCCTTACTATTTTGTTTTTTATTATTAATATCTCTAAATTTTAATTTATTATCAATATGTTATAAGCATTTTTGAAAGCATCCAAATGTATTAAAATTTCTTCATAAGCTATAACATATTGTTGTAAATATTACTAGAGTTATAAAAGTAAAATATTTAAAAGACTGATATTATAATTTAAATGCTTATTATTTTAATGTCAGTGTCTGTCTTGTTAATCATCTAAATGAATTATAAATATCATTAAGAGTTGCAAAAGAAAAAGAAATAGTAATAATAAACTAATTTAAAAAGAAAACAGTTACAGTTTGTAATATACATGTATATATAATGTGTGTGTGTGTGAGAAGATATATATATTTTTATTTGAAAGTAATGACTGTGGTAGATAAACATCATTGTTATTAAAACACTGATCATCTTATCATAATAGAAGAGATTACAAATAAAAGTTAGTCTGTGACTAGTTGCCAACTAGGCAACAACTCATGACTCTTATATTATTATTTTTTTTCTTGTTATTAATAATTTTATATAATTATTATTATTATTTTTTTTTTAATTATTTTTCTCCTTATTTAATAATAATGTTCTTGTTCATTTAATTTAAAATATTTCAGTTAGTATATTACTATTATTTTTAATTATTATTAATTTTAACTAAAAACTAGTTATTATAATATCCACACTAATAAAAGGACTATATAATATGTTTAATTAAGAGTTATATTGTAAAGATAATTGTTATTATTGTTTAAATATATTACAGGTTAGAAGATGTCCCAAAGGTAGGGACGAAATATCACCTTCAAAAACTTAATGAAGTAGTTTATATTTATTTAATACCCCTGTGGACCTAAATAATTAAAATATTTTACATAATAAGGGGACTACAAACATTATACATTATATATAAAATTTATATTACACTTTTTAAAGTACTTAAATAGACCTTTAAATTGACTACTGGCAAAAGTCATTAGAATAAAAACTAACGGAGTTATAATCAAAATAAAGTGGTTGTCTTGATTTTTGAGAAAAAATAATCGGTATTAAAATTAATGACGACAGCCAAAATTGAAATTATGCAAATTCCGTCGGCTGTTTAATTTATTTATGTACCAACAATAGATTCTGAGAGTTTGGACGGTTTAAGAAGCCTTAATTCGAAAAAATGTTTGATTTATTTTTGAAGAAAAACATCAATTTTTTAAAAAATCAACTTTTTTTCAAAATATTTCAAAAACTAACAATGTTATGTAAAAAATTATAGAATACAAAATTGTAGGTTTTTAATTATTGAAAAAGTTTCTTTTTTATTTATTTTTGTAAGAATAAATTTGACAGAGTTATGACCGATAGAGCATGAATTGAATCTTTAAAATACGTAAATCTGAAATTTTCGCATTTTTTTCCATACAAGGGTAGTTTTCACCCCAAATAGTAAAAAACCCACATCGAGACCATATAACTTTTGAAGTGGGGGTTCAGATTAGCTTGTATGCAAATTTTCAGGACATAAATGGATTGTCCTTCATTTGATCCGAAAAAATTGGGAGGTTTTACCTTATTTTGGCCTTCATTGACTGGACTATTACTCATACTCATAATCGCTGCTTCATATTCTTCTTTTCTTAACCCTTACCTTATCAATTTCTTGATCCCTCCCTACTCTAATTAATATAACACTTTCTTATACATACTGTTTTAGTCGCATTCGTTCCATGCAGAATTATTTCAGAGAACAAATTATTTACTTTGCTTTAAGTGATTGGGACCTAATTTGTATTTATTATAATGCCACGATTATTGGGAAAACGGTCGTGGGTTTGGGAGTATTTTGAAAAGAAAAGTAGTTTGACCGTGTTACTGGGGAGAAATGCCCGCTCTCCAGAAGTGAAAAGGAAGGGCTTTAACTATTCGCGCTAGAAATCAGGACTTTTCATTGGTTCCCGCTCTTTATTTCCCGCCGTCTTCTAATTATTCATATATCGTAGCACCGGTGATGCATTTATTATCAGTGCTTCATTCTCGACCTGTGTTCCGTTTATAATGTGTAGTTTATTATCATGGCCATAACAAATGTTAAATATAGAGAATTCTGGCGTGAATTCATCACCGTTTATCGTGATTTGCCTGAACTGGGCACAAGCAGCTTCCGAGTCAGACATCTTGTCCCAAGAATTTCACAAAATAAACTGAGGTTTTCATAATCCCGAACCGTGTATATTTATATCAATGTTTGCGCAAACATCATGTTTGCGCAAAATGTTTGACCGTGTATGGGGGCCTTAAGTGAGCGAGCTCGTTTCTTATTAGTCATGTTTATGTTTTGAAAATAAACAGTAGATTGTTTACCTTTCTGAGGTCCCTGCCTGATATGAATCGGCCGCGACCCGGTGCTCCTCGACCGGCCAGCCCCACTCAACTAAACTCACGCACTTAAAACTATTAAATAAAATAAAAAGAAAACGTCTCCGAGAAAAAAATAACTAGTTATATGTACAGAAAATAATAAATAAAACACTTTGATACAAAAATAAAACGGAAAATACTACTGTATAATATGATCTATAATTTGATTTAAAGTAAAATACTACTTTAACTGTTTGAAAACTAAAGAGAAACAGAGAGCCGATGTAAACGTGTCGGTTCGATGCAGACCACACGAGAAAATACAAATTCTTATTGATCAGCAGAATTAATTCGACGAATTCTATATTTATTGAACTTAAAAAATGGGTTTAAAAGGTTTCATTTTTCTGTGTCACTCAACAGACCCATTCAACGTTAAACATTTTATTATAAAACCGTATTCTTACCTCTTGGAAATCTTAGATCACCGAAGACACTTAAGCCTGGCTGAAAAGCTTTGATAGAATAAAGCATGTCATAAGTCCCTCAACAAATAAGAGTGGTGTCAATTTTTGTTATACTAGTGATATTAACTCTACTTGCATACATTTCTACTAGATGTTTTGTCAAACAACTGTACGTTAATTGTGGAGAGGCGTTCGGTTCGTTTAGATTTTACTATAACTCTACTTGCACACATTTTTTCTATATGTTTAGCCAAACAACTGTGCGTAATTTGTGGAGAGGCGTTTATTTTGGTATTACCATTGAAATCAACTCTACTTGCACACATTTTTTCTAGATGTTTGGCCAAACAACTGTGCGTTATTTGTGGAGAGGCGTTTATTTTGGTATTACCATTGAAATAAAATCTAATTGCACACATTTTTTCTAGATGTTTGGCCAAACAACTGTGCGTTATTTGTGGAGAGGCGTTTATTTTGGTATTACCATTGAAATAAAATCTAATTGCACACATTTTTTCTAGATGTTTGGCCAAACAACTGTGCGTTATTTGTGGAGAGGCGTTTATTTTGGTATTACCATTGAAATCAACTCTACATGCACACATTTTTTCTAGATGTTTGGCCAAACAACTGTGCGTTATTTGTGGAGTGGCGTCTATTTTGATATTACCATTGAAATCAACTCTAATTGCACACATTTGTTCTAGATGTTTAGCCAAAGAGCTGTGCGTTGTTTGTAGAAAGGTTTTTATTTCAGTTTTACTATTGATATCAATGATATCAACTCCACTCGAGCACCTTCATATTATAGATCGGACTTACATTTTTCACTTATCCTCAGTAAATTACCCCCTTAAAAAATTACCCTCTTTTAAATAATTCCCAGCTTAAAATTTATAAGAAAGAGTTAAATAAAATGTTGCACCGTACTGTTTGTGTTCATGCTTTTATATTACCTAAAGGATAAAATGCATGGATAATTTTGCTAATGGTAGATGAACGTCGGTTATGATATGACCCTCATCAAGTAACACACGTTTGAGATATGACTCTATACCCCTCGTTCCACCTCTCCTTCCGACTCCTCTCCCTTGTGACTAACGATTTTTTTTTTTTTTTATCAGGGCGGAAAATGTTTGTCTTTAAACATCTTTTAGCAGGATTCAACCCTTTCCCAAAAGCTGACTCTATAAACCACACGCTTCAATGACATGCCGTAGAATTCTAGTAGCTAATTTTAGACTGACAATAATGAAACATGTCGTTGACCGTTTATGTCAGAGTATAGTAACGCTACCGTAGACAATAGACCATTGATTTCAGGACAAAAATGAAAACCTCGAATAGACTAAAAGCCAATAGTACAGACTAGGCAGAACAAACCAACTATAACACTGTTAATAAACCTATCTGAACTTAATACCGACAAGGGAGCTGAGTCTCTGCCGAGCCTTTCCATCCCTACATAATCCAATCCCTTCGATCCATCATCCTCCGCAAGATTACAAAAGCCCTAACCGATGTATCCAATTTTACTCTTCGTATAATGACCCAAATATTCCGTTCGGCTGAATTCTCACAAACGTCACGCTATGCATATCCTTTCATTCCATGTTATCTCTCCAGTTTGTCAGCTTGTTAACTTGGAATAGTTCACTCATTTGGACAATTCACAAGTTAAATCGAGTTAGAGGTCCCTCTGCAGGGATTGTTAATGCACTAATAAGTAATTATAAAGCACACTAACGTGCGATATAGCTTGTTTTGATCATTCAACTTAATTATTTAAAATCAATTAAGTTATAATATATTTTTTTAAATCAAATTATAATTACTATTTATAAAGGGAGACAGACAAAGAAAAATAGAATTCAGGATAGAATAGAATAGAATTCCGTGGTTTCTCGAACCACGGACCTTCCCCGCATATCTAGTGTGCGGGAGCTCTAACCAATTAAGCTACACTGAAGAATAATTTCCTTTGACGATATCGATACCTAATCCCGAATTAAGCTTTCAAAAGTCTTAGAAGTCAACAAACGACAATAGAACTAGACCGAGAAATACGCTTGTAATTATAAAGTACTCAATTAGTACCTGTACTTAGTACAATCAATTAGAAATTCAATTTTTACAAGTTATTGGTAGTATTCATACTACGGAACGTTTAAATTTTAATTTAAATCAAATTATAATTACTATTTATAAACAACTCAAATTATAATTACTATTTATAACCTCCCTTGTAGAAACATTTGAAAGCTTAATTCGGGATTAGGTACCGATATCGTCAAAGGAAATTATTCTTCAGTGTAGCTTAATTGGTTAGAGCTCCCGCACACTGGATATGAGGGGGAGGTCCGTGGTTCGAGTCCCGGCGCTGAAGTCTATTTTTCTCTGTCTGTCTCCCTTTATAAATAGTAATTATAATTTGATTTAAATTAAAATTGAAACGTTCCGTAGTACATGAATACCACCAATAACTTGTAAAAATTGAATATATTTTTTTTTAAAAAACGGATAAAACTATTAAAACACTTTGTAATTTGACACTAAGTTTAATGTTTATGCCGAGATTTTTTGTGTCTTCCTTGTTTTAGGAAAAAGGGAGAGGGTAGAG
Organism: Gerris lacustris; assembly: GCA_951217055.1. Taxonomy (NCBI): domain Eukaryota; kingdom Metazoa; phylum Arthropoda; class Insecta; order Hemiptera; family Gerridae; genus Gerris; species Gerris lacustris. The sequence goes on from OX578285.1 coordinate 16,788,346, forward strand.
AAAACAAGAGGAGAGAAAAGGCTTACATGGTTTCAGAAAGAAGAGAAAAGAAAAAAATAACGATACTTGAAGAGAAAGAAAAGAAAATCATACCTTCGAAGAGTTGAAAACAAAAGGGAGGTGAAATCTAATCTTAGAGGGGCTGCACCAAACTTAAGAAAATAATTCTTTGAGGAAAAATAAGAACAAAGGAATAGATTAAGTGCCGGGTAACAGGGCCGGTTTTACAACTGGGCGCTTAAATAACCCATCGCCCGTGCGGATAGTCGGGACTCAGATTATCCCATCACATGCTGGATGTACTTCTTCAATGCGAGTGAGAGGCCAACAGCGTGGGGGAGTCTGTCCGTTTTTGAGAAGAACAAGATCACCCACTTTGAGATTAGGACAGGTGGTAGTCCATTTTTGGCGCTGCATGAGGTTTAAAAGGTACTCTTTGCGCCAGCGATCCCAGAAGGTCTGATATATTTGGCGGATACGTTGCCCTGTGTTAGTCGATTTTGGGGGACATCGGTAAGATCCACTTCAGGGACATTGTTCAAAGGACTTCCGATTAACAAGTGGCCAGGAGTAAGAGAGGTTAGGTCAGAAGGATCTAAGAGGGCGGACAGAGGGGCTTGAATTCATGACGGCTTCGACTTTGATTAAGAGTGTGGTGAGCTGTTCAAATGTAAGAACATATGACTTTACGAAGTAGGTGTTTAGCAGACTTTACCCCTGCCTCATAAATACCTCCGAAATGAAGCGCACCAGGACAAAATAAAAATAATTGTGACCTTTCTCCCTATTTTGGGGGTTGAGAGAGAAGTTGATGTATCTCAGAAAGATAACGGTTAGCCCGATATAATTCGTGCCACAGTCGCTGTAAACTGTGGAGCACAACCCACGCCGACTTGTGAAACGATCAAAAGCAGCTAAAAACGCTTCGGTTGAGAGATCAGAGACCACCTCTAAATGCACAGCCTTAGAATTAAAACAAAGAGACACAAGTAGGCTTTGTGAGTCTTAGCGTTTCGTCGAGTACTTTCTCGAACAAGGGAAGGCCCACCGTAGTCGGTTCCCACAACAAGAAACAGGCGTGCCTGTTGCACGCGTGAAAGAGTATTCCTCCAAACATTTTAAACACTTACTTAATCTCGATCTAATGGCTTGACGCCCAGAAATAATCCAAAACGTTTGCTGGATAGTGGCTAGCAAACTACGAGGTCTTACGTAGAAATAATCAATGACAAGAAAGGCGAACTTGCTCGTTTTTGAAAGTAAAAGAAGGTGTTTGGTTTCATAAGGCAATTTAGATCGGCAGACTTAGTCCCCCCCACCCTGAGGAGGCCAGAAGACGTACATGGTTTGTCAGAGTGTGTGCAAAAAATGTTTAGAAGAATAATGCCTGATGTGGCATTAGCTTTCAACAATGGGAAAAAAGTAAGTTCTTTGTTTTCAAATCTAAAAGATAAAATTCCTAAGGGTTTACAGTCGAATGTTGTGTATTCTGTTACGTGTAATGAATGTGATCAAAAGTATTATGGCGAAACAAGCCGTTTTTTAAAAGAACGATCGTATTAACATGAATATAGCATAAGAACTAATAAGGTTAATGTCACTGCGCTAGCAGCTCATGCTATTAATAAAAAACACACGTTTGATTTGCCAGGTATTTCTGTTGTAGCTAGAGAAGAAGTGGGGGAAGATATGAGGAGTGGGGGAGGGGCGTGGCCTCGAGGAGTGGGGGTATGACGTAGGGGTCAGGAGTGGGGGTCGGCTAGAGTGCCCCCATACCTACTTCGAAAAAATTATTCTTTATAAAAATGTCTGCTTGTCTTAAACCTCTAAAAATGATCAAATTTTCTTGATTTTGTGTACAGGGTGTTCTGTTTTTGTAAAACTTTAAAATATTACCAAGAGTAAACTACCCTTTTTTTATGGTATCGAAAAATATTATTTAGAAAAGTGGTTCAGAATTGCAAAAATCTTATAAATATTAATTTATTTTATGAACACAATATAAATTACTTTTAAATCTAACAATAAGCTAATGTAATAAATAAATAAAAAATATATCATCACAAGTAATTAATAATTCTAATCTTATCATCTATTTAAGTATCACAAAAAATCAACAGAGTAGGAAAATAAAATTAAAGAAATGATCATTCAAATGTATTGCCACCTACTTCTGCGCAAATTTCCATTCTATTTATGAATCGAATTTATAAGCCTTTTGAAATTGCACAAGGGGAATATTGCCAGTGGCCAGTTCGTTCCTTTGACTCTTCCAAGCTATTATCCACTTGTTTTTTATCACACTTGTTTATTATAAAAAGCCAAAGAGAACTATTTGTTGCAGATAATAGCTTATTTTTAGAAAACAAACTAACATTTAATATTTCAGAAAATTAACTAAAATTTAATAATTCATATAATAACCTAATATTTAATATTTATATGTTTTTTACAATTTTGAACCACTTTTCTAAATAATATTTTTCGATACTATCAAAAATAAGGGTAATTTACTCTTAGTCATATTTTAAGTTTTCAAAAAACAGAACACCCTATATATACACAAAATCAAGAAAATTTTATCATTTTTAGAGGTTTAAGAACAAGAATAAGTTTTTTGTTTATAAAGAATGACTTTTTCTTCTAAAACCCAAAAATAAGAAAATATTGATTATATATTATATATATACTAGACTTCACCCCGCGCTCCGCGCGGGGCTCGTGCTAGGGAGTAGTGGCTATGTTTCCTATTGTCAACTAGGCCTAGCAATTAAATGAAATGCCTAAATGGTTTTGTGTTTATTTGAGAATTAGAGTGTGGTTTAAGCCCCCCAATCAGAAATTAAATCGGCCAACAATTGCGGCTAGATTATATATTGTCTATACACTCCCTAGGGAGTGTATAGCCGGCATAACATTCCTTTCCCAACTTACTCTACACGTTTAAATTTAAAAAAAATTTCTGACTAGGCAAATACGCAGCACAAAGAGGCTAAAATTAGATGCAGTGTCTTATACAATGTTATATCCTCGTGCTGCGACACTCAAATTAAAAATTAAAATTGATTGTTTGATTTTGTTGTTGTATAATAAGTTTGTGCTGCGTATTTGCCAAGTCAGATAGACCCATCCAATTTAAAAAAGATAATACATTAAAAATATTCCAATTTGTAGCCAAGCATTCCTATGATTTGCTCCAGCTAGTAACTAATAAGACAATGAGTAATAAATCAGTGGTCAATTAGTAATAGAGAAGACAATGCACTACATAAACCTATACATCAAAATGTAATGCATTTTTTTAAGTTAAACAAAAAATAACATTAAATGAAAGAGCAAATCAAATTTAATAGCTACCCAATCATATAACCTTGGGGGTGGGGGATGTGGTACTTCTTTAGATTGTTACTCCCCTATTTTTTTTTTTTTTTTTTTTTTTTTTTTCGTTATGTTTTTCAGAATATAAATGGATATAATTATTTATACATTCCTCTGTCTAAATAACTATTAAGACAAAGGTATATTTAGTCCAATGTACTTCGGGACAAAGGAATACCACACTTCTGTTATTTTATAAGAGAAGTAACAGTCTAAAGAAGAATATTCCGTACACCTTCTGTAGATTCTTACTCCCTTCTGTTTTTAAAAGCGGAGTAACAATCTAAAGAAGCTTCTAATAGTTATTTATGCACCTACATAGTAAAGTATGCCATTCCCTAAGCGAATAAGTTGGGTCTTGAGGCGAAGCCGAAGGAACCATGGTCCCTAAATCCCGAGTTGAAGCCGAGGGAATAACGCTAATTAGCTTCCGAGGCGCAGCCGAGGGAGATACTTATTGCGAGGGGAATTAGCACTTTACACCCGAGGTACATACAATATTTTATCTCCAATAGGGACGAAACGCATCTTCATCCATTGCACAGTTTTAGGTTTCTGTACGAAGTACAAAAAGAAACCTTCGTTGGCATGTTTCAATTCATAAACTACTATAGCTAGGAACATGAAATTCGGCACACGGGTGCATCTCGGCATTTGGTGACAACTGGACACACTTCTTTCCACACTTAATATTTTCAAGATGGCGGCCAATATGGCGAGCGACTAAAAAAAAGTTTTAGTCACCCACCATATTGGCCGCGATCTTGAAAATTTTAATAGTTGCATATTCTTTTTCTATGCTTCAAGACCTTTAAATTGGTGTAACATGTCATGGTGACTAAAAACTTTTTTTTTAGTCGCCCGCCATATTGGCCGCTATCTTGAAAATATTGAGTGTGAAAAATCCAAAACGTGTACAGTTGTCTCAAATGCCGAGATGCACCTGTGTGCCCAATTTCATGTTCCCAGCTATAGTAGTATATGAATTGAAACAAGCCAACGGACAGACACCAACAGACAGGCAAAACAGTTTTATAAGGTTTATTTTCGTACTTCGTACAGAAACCTAAAAGCAGTGTGGCCAACCTGATTTCAATAACTTCGCTACGTTAGCCATTCATTCTCTACAACAATTTATAAAATAATTATGTGGGCAATCCTTCTTTTTCTCCCTGGTTTTACTTTTTGAGTTGAGGGAAGAAAAGACTTACTTTAGTCCCTCTGAACTAATCAATCATAACTTTTTCTCCCTACAGGAGATGAATATAATGAGATAAAAACACACACACACAGGAGCACATGTTTGCTCTTTTAATACGATTCCTATGATTTTTCATTTTATAATTTTTTTGTTATCAAGTGTTTCTTCTCTTGTGTAAAAGCGAGGAAAGACAACTTGCAAATTCTTCTCAATAAAGCTAAATTAACTTCCAACTTAAGTTCTAGCTCGATAAAATTGTTGAGGCACTCTGCCTTAACAATTGATATAAATAATTCATGTATAAAAGAAGTGACACTTGATCGAGGTAATGGCATTCTAAATTCCTTCGACATGGAGCACTCACCCGTAAGAGGATACATATTACATAACAAATTGAGAAAATACAGTCAAAAAAGTATGCTTTCTACAGCAGGTGAAATTTAATCTTAGAAAAACGTTTCTCTTGTATTTGTAAGAGCTCTGTATCTGTCAATAATTCACAGTTCCTTGAGTGAATAGCTTTTTAGCAAACACTAAAAAATGTAGAATACAAGGAAGTAGGTTTTAGCTCGAATTATTTTTCGATACAACTTCTTTAGGTTCAGACGAAGGAAAAAAGAAACAGAAATCCAGTCAAGGATAAAATTTAATCCTAAAAGTTAGGATAGAGTACTTGCATCAAAGGCCGTGGAAAATGTAGAGTATAGGAGTGTTTGTTTGTCTTGGATTTTACAATGCTGCATTTTTATTTTCTCTCTTTTATTTTAAATTGGAAAATATTATGCAATAGAAATTCTTCAAATATCTCGTTTCTACTATTATCATGCATTTCTCGGGAGAACATACGTATAGCATAAGATGAAATCTTTTCTATTTTTTTGATAAACAAAACAATTTGATGTCTCAATGATAATGTTTTTTATTGTTGACGAGTGAGTGGTGTTAATTTATTGAGGGTTATTGCTAGGATATGGGCATTGCCGTCCATGTTATAAGACCCGCTCAATACAACATTAATACTGTACAAGATATCACCCAGTTTACATTTGTACGTCATCATCAGAGTGCAACATGTCAACCATTTTGCCTTCTAAGGCCGCTCCCAGACTTGTCGGTACGGTAGATTCGGTAATATGCGGTAAGATTCTTTACCGAGCGCCTATACCTTACCGATTTGGTACAGATTCTTTACCGCGCGGTAAGGAATCAGTATACCGAGAGTCGGTAAGATGTTCTTACCGACTCCTCGCCTCGCCTTCGGCTCGGAGGCTAATCTAATCACTCGTCAGCGCCTATATCTTACCGATTTGGTACAGATTCTTTACCGCGCGGTAAGGAATCGGTATACCGAGAGTCGGTAAGATGTTCTTACCGACTCCTCACCTCGCCTTCGGCTCGGAGGCTAATCTAATCACTCGTCAGTAAAATTTCATTTTACTGCCTAGTTACATAAATAACTATTAATTACTTTTACATGAAACCATAGTTTTAGATTTTAATAGCTCAAATTTATTTTTACCAAGTGCTACATGCTGCTGCTGCAATATATTCTCATTCTGCTGTTGACATAGCGACAATTGCTTGCTTTCTGGAGCACCATGCTATGAGTCCGCCACAGAAAAATATCATATATCCAGATGTACTTCTCCTTGTAGCAACATGTCCTGCGTAGTCTGAGCCACTATATGCTTCTATTGTTCATTTATATATATTATATCACTATTAGAGTAAAATGATATACTTTGGTTAGTTGCACCACCAATATATCTCATTATATGGTTAAAATCCTGTACATTGCTTTTGCTAGGGTTTTTCATAAGTCTGTTGATGAATGCAACACTGTAGCTAATATCAGGTCGAGTTTTATAGGACAAGTAGAGTAGACCTGCTACTGCTTTTTCAAAAGGATAATTAACCTGTGATACGTCCTTTCATCGATACTGTTTTACTGTAGGGGAACAGCTCCAGATTTAGCCTCACTCATATTACATTTTTCAAGAATAGAATCTGCATACTTACTAGAGCTACATCTGCATACATTATAGAGTCTGGTAATCACAGATATGCTAAAAATTGAAGTGTTGATCACTTCAATTTTTAGCATATCTGTGATGATTGTTAATGTTTTTTAATTTTTAATTTATAGTATCTATTTTAATTATGTTACCTTTAGTTTATTGTTGTTCCTTTACTTGTTAGTTCATTGTTATTATCATTCACGAGTACGCACGTAGGAGATAGGAAGTGCAATTTTGTTTTAGTAGACGACGGAATGTTAGAGTTCCTTTATAAATTTTATATATATCAGATTTTTGACTTCACTTACCTCAAGTGCACAATTATAAGGCTTGAAAATGGCCGGCAAGGCCGAAACGTTGCCGAACTGAAATGATTTGAATAATTATTTTCACGAACCCTTATAAGGATCCATTAATTGTCTATAAGATTACTACAGGGTACACCGACAACTAATTTTCATTGATTTGTTTCTTTAATCTCATGTCCCATTGTTTTGTTTACAATGGGAACTTCTAGATCTTTCTTTATAAATGGTGGTACTTCAAAGATCACATCTCTCCGTAAAATTATGTTTCTTTTATTTTTATCAAATAATCTGTATCCACAATTCCCATATCCAACAAATATATATTTCTCACTTCGACTGTCTAATTTTTTAAGATTTCCTACATTTTTAGCATAAGCTATAGAGCCAAATATTTGTAATCTTATCAGATCAGGTTTACTGCCAGTCAAGTTCATTATAGCTGATGATGGAATTCTGTTTAAAAGATAAGCAGAAGTTCTAAGAGCTTCACCCCATAGGTTTTTATCTAATTTAGCATCGAACAGCAATGCTCTTGTTTTTTCCAAGAGAGAGCGATTTAATCTCTCCGCTTTTCCATTTAGTTGAGGGGAATAAGCACAAGTGTAATCAAGAGTTATACCTTTATCTTTGCACCAGTTTTTAAGGTTTTCTGCAACATATTCTCCTCCATTATCACATCTTACTTTATTAACACATAAGTTAAATTTAGCTTCAGATTTCTCAACAAAATAGCTTGACAGGTTTGCCAACATACTATAGTTTTAAGTATGAAATTATATCAAGATTAACAAATCTTAACACTGGCAACATGCTTGAAATTGAAGTCTTAATGCCTTGATTACACGTAATAAGTACAGTGGTGAGGCAGCAAAATGTCAATGGGCCGAGAGAGTGGTGTTGGCGAGTATGTGTTTATACGTAATTTTATCTTTTCGACTTCTGCGGCGAGCCAGTTCCCTTTCGATCATAAAGCAGGCTAGTTTTGTGTAGTTTCAAGTTTCCATCATTTTATTTAATGCGACATTTCAACCCCTCCTTGGGTCATTATCAAGCTAAAATAAATAATTTGTACATTATTTATTTAAAAAACATAATTAAAATACATTTCATCTACAACCTTAAGAAGCACTAAGTAACATTTAAATCTAACTATTTATATATTATATAATTTAAGAAGTTTTTATAAGAACAAAAAAACACATTCACTAAACTTTTCTCAATTCCGAGCAATTCTCAAAACTATATTATTTCTATACATTCTCTATCTCCTAATCATTTAAAAAACACTTTCTAAATTATTTTTCTAGTCATCCTCACCATCAGAAAATCTTTTATTCGAATTTAATAAAAACCGCTATTAAATTAACACACCCTACCCTTATTACCGAAATCAAAACAATAATGTACAAAAAACTAATTTTTAACTTTTACCCAATTAAACTTATTAAATCCCTTTGGTTTAAACAGTACAACAATAGGTTTGTTCCAACCACCAGTTCCGAATCAGTTTCGGATTAGTCCGTGATTGACGTAATGCGCATGCGCGATCATTGACCGTTGGTGTTGGGAATTGATTTGTGATTTCGTTTTTGTTGGAACGCTCCTTTCTCGAACCAAACTGTTTGCTGTGGTAGGTTTTAGCACTGTTATCAGAACAACTTTTTGAGTTGATAGTTTATGTGATTTTGCGTTCCTGTGCTATCAAAAATACCTGAAATTATTAATATTAAAGATATGGATGATGAATGAGTCATTAGTTGATGAAGATAAGTGCCAGTCGCTTAAATCAGGGCCTGATTTAGGCCGCCTAGGGGCACAACAAGCTTAATGCAAATTAAGCTCGAAAGTTGGAAGTAAAACTTACATACTCATAGAGGATATGACGAAAACACATGCACACATTTTAGAAATGTTTATTTAATACATGAATTCACGATTTCATTATTGAGGTGAGCCAGTTTTAGTAGACTCACGGCGCACACTCGTATTTTTATTGATATAATCCTAAATGCTCTTTTGTTTTAAAAAACAAATCTTAACGAAAGAAATATTGACGAAATAAATCTGATTCTTTCGATATTTGTTTGAAAATGGAATAAGTGAGTATCAAAAGTCCATCTTGGAAAATAGGTCCAATTTTTATTTTTTTCAGAAATATCTAGAAAATGCCATTATATGCACAAAAATTCATCGTTGCATTCGTACAAAAACATTTTAAAAAGAAGAGTTGATTCGCAAGAAAGGCAGAATGGAGAATAATAGGCGAGCGAAATCAAAACAAAAACAATGAAGCGGAGCGGAAGGTTACGTTTCTGTTCACCCAAACTCAATCCCAAACTACTAGTCCCTGCCGCCGATCGCTGACTGGTTCCAAACTAATCCGTGATTTAATCAGAGCGTGGTTGGAACAGCCGATTAACAGTCGGAGTCAGTCAGAGTTTGAGTTTGGGCTCGTTGGAACTCTTTTTTCAAAATGCGCATGCGTCGTACAGTTTCAAACCAGTTTGAAGAGTGGTTGGAACAAACCTAATATATTAAAAATAAACAGCCCAGAAATAAATACAGAAAAAACAGTTCCTAGTTCATTTAAATCAATTACTTAAGTTCAAGGCTTAAGTGAAAAACTTAAACGTACTTTTCGTGATTTTGATTGCAAGGATATTAGTTTTGGAATGAAACCAAAAAACCAAATTCAAAACAGATTTTTTACAAATACCAAGGATAAATTACATAAAGATGAACAGAATAATATTATCTATCAAATCTCATGCGATAACTGTGAGTTGGTTTACATTGGTCATTCCCAACAACCATTAGAAAATAGGCTAAAAGGACATAAGGCAAATGTAAAAACGTTTGAAAATAAAATAAACTTAGAAACTGATAATAGTGAAAGAAATGAACCTCAAATAAATAATAATTATACCGCGCTAGTAGATCACATTAGACTTAGTGGACATAACATGAACTTTGACAAAACTGTAATTCTTAATACAGAAAATAATAAATTTAAGACTTTTTTTTCGAAGCAGCCCACATCGCGATGGAAAATAATACTATGAATTTCAAATCAGATGCGAAAAATTTTAACAAATTCTATACGTCTCTTTTACAAAATATAAAACCGGCTTTTCAAACTAGAATCCCAAATGTCCCCAATAATAATCCCCACAGACGCAATACATAAATTACATACCTATAAATAAAATTGTACACTAATAATAATTAGAATAAAATTATAAAATTAGCTTCCATAACATATATTCCTTAATTTAATAATAGTTTCTAATAGGCCTAACTTAGAGGTATTGTATGTTTTAGTATTCTAGTTTTAACCTTTAAATCCCCTTATCATTCCTTTCAGTATACTTTTATAAAAACAAATTCTTAATTAAACTCAGACTCTTTTAGTTTTTAGTTAGACTTTTTACTTCCATGAAAATGGAAGTATGGTGATACCCTCCAAAACGTGATTCCGAGATCTCTGTGAAGGAGGGGTCTTACGGACCCGGGGGTATCATTGAAATCCGTTTCATATACATGTATGTCTGTGCGTACGTATGTATGTACGTACGTACGTTCGTTCGGAATTTAAAACCTTTATAACATCGCTTCAAGACATCGTATTGAGATGCGGGTTTCGGCATTTTTTAGAACTTTGGACGGAAAAACTGATGGCGCAAACCCGAACATCGTAGCTTACGACGTTTCGGAGCTACAGTCACTTAAGCACGAAATCGGTCTGTCGACGATAACTTTAGTAGGCTTTATTTGATTTCAATTTCCTTTGGGGTATATATGTGTCCTATATGGTATATTGTACCTATACTTTTTGAGCAAAATCGGACAAGCGGTTTGGGAGATATTGGTATTTTAGTGTTTTTTTAAAGGTTTTTTCGGAACCAAATTGCGGCTAAACCGAAAGTCGTATCGAAAAGCGGATAACACCAGTTTAACCAATTTTAAATAATCTACAACTTTTGTCATATGACTTTTTGTCGTAGGACCATCCCTTCTACCTTAAATAGTCATTTTTGTTAAATTTTCGACTTTGAGCTCTTATATTATTCGAAATAATTGACCGATTTATTTCGGAACCAAATTGCGGCTAAACTGTAAGTCGTGTCGAAAAGCGGATAACACCAGCGGTAACTGATTTTAAAAGATCTACAACTTTGGTTCTATGACTTTTTGTCGTAGGACCATCCCTTCTACCTCATATAGAGACATGTTTTTCATTTTTTGTTAAATTTTCGACTTTGAGCTCTTATATCATGTGTAAATAATAGACCGATTTAATTTCTGATTGGGTTACATAAACCGCACATTAATGCCGAGAATTTATTATTGTAATTATTTGAAGTACTTATAAAGAAGAATCGAAATTTAAAATTAAAGAAATACCGTCTTATTTACTTTGTAAACAATAATTTTTATCAGCTGATTTTAAAGTCTTTTATTATTATATTATTATATTGTATAGTTAAAAACAAGTATAAATAAAATGTAAACATACATTGAATAATTAAGTTTTTTGTTATAAAGGATAAAGATTAATAAATTTGTTTTGTTTTCGCATAAACTCACCTAGAACTCTAGATGCAAACAAACCTCCTTTCTCTCTTATCTTTTTACATTCTACCGACATTTATAAGGTAACATTTTATTTTTATGTTAACAATATATTTAATTGTGTTTATTATCATTATTTTGGATTTCGGTTGCAAACTATAATGGATATTAGCTGTTTGTACGATGTATTTTATACTGTGTTTTGACACCACAACATTTCATGGAAGTCATGTGTGGGATTTCCACACCGGTACTTAGTTTTTGTTTTTTAAATTATTGGATTTAAAGTTATGACAATGATGTGTAAGTTAGCTTTGTTCTAAAGTAAAAAAGAAATGCTTTAATTCGAAGTTTTTCTGATTAATTGAAAACTTTTTTCTTGTAGGTAGGCACATGTGAAGAAAGTGTTTTTTAAATGATTAGGAGATAGAGAATGTATAGAAAAAATATAGTTTTGAGAATTGCTCGGTATTAAGAAAAGGTTAGTAAATCGTCGGCCAAACAGTGTAGTTCATATAACCCATTTGTTCTTCCTATTTGCCTCTCAATTTATCTACTGATGTGTTCCATGGAACACCTAGTATTGATGTACATTCTTTCTCCTCCCTAACTTCCACAGAGATTTGACTGAGAAATGTTTTATCGTTCGAATTCCATTATCTTAAGTTAATTGCAGCTTTCCTGAATATTGACTTCATTTCTTTGTAAAATTCGATAGCTTCCTTTTTAGAATGTCTAAAATTATATTATCGACGTATAGGTTCTTAGCTACCCTATCCCTATCTGTAAATTTCCCATTCGATTTCTTCAGGTGATACTTAATCACGGCATTCAAGATAAATTAGCTGAATATTAAGCCGAATAATACTCTTTTAAACCTATAAATAACAAGGTTTTCTTGCGATGGTCCTTTTAAGGGATCACGCATCCGTATGAAGCGTGTGACGTCTCTACTTTCTGAGTTCAAACTTATCATTATAGAAATGCCTTTTCGACATCTGATGTTATGACTATTTCGTGAAATCTTACTCTGAGAATTATTCCTAATAGGTCTTCCATTAGAACTCGACCCCTTAGAAGACATTGATTTAAGCTTAACTTGTCTTTTCTTGAACTAGCCGATCCGTCATACACTATTCTCATTTTGGTAGTCGTTTTGCCCGGCCTGAATATTGGATGGTGAGGTAAGTAATGTACTACCGTTCCTGGCTTAGGAGTACCAGCTTCCCATTTCTATTTGTTCAATTATTACATCGTGATATTTCTTAAGTAAGTCTTTGTCTCCCGAAAATCTTTTACATAATGATTTTAATCTATAGATCGATAGTAAAAAATATAGTCAGCGAAACTGTCTACGGTTTTATCACTGAAACGACTGTTACTCCGATTTTGTTATAACTGAAAATACAAAAGTTTTACATTTTTAATCCTAAAAAAACTAACTGTGGCGCAACAGCCCATGGAGCCCTACATTTTGGCAAAATATAGGCATAGTAAGAGGGCCAAAAAAATAAACAATAAAAAAGTTTAAACCAAATGTTATTTTGAAAAAAAAAAAAAATTGGTTTTATTGTTTCTTCCCACTATCTATCTATTTTAATTTCATCGCCATTAGAAATTTTTTTTTTTTACGTTTTTTCAGAGTTATTGGGTGGTAGCGCCTCTAAATTAAGAGTAAAATTTATTCTCAATTTCGCCACGGGGTATGATTTTTCTGAACCTACATGCCAAATTTCATCAAAATCGCGCCATTAGTTTAGGCTCCACGCGTCTGCGCAGACTACAGACGACAGACAGACATTTTTAAAAATAACTTTATTGGACTCAGGGGACCTCAAAACGTGTAAATTCATCAAAATCAAATGTTCAAGTCATCACAATACTTTCTCTTTATATACTTTACCTATTATATACTTTATATAATAGGTACATGAGTGAGAAAGTAAAAAAGGAAATATGTAAAATAATCAACCACATTTAAACAAAAAGCATATTTGTTTATTTATCTATAGTACATAGTGAAAAATATAACTATACAGCAAAAAACGCTCTTTCTAATAATTAATTATGCAGTGGCTTTTCATTTTTTTCCCATGAAGCCAGTTCAGATAATTTAACGTTTTGATAAATGACGTCGGATAATATGAATAATAATAGATTATAGATCAATAATAATATATAATAATAATCTAATGCATATAATATAAATAAATAAAAAAACAAATATTGCATATGGTAAGGGGGGACGGCCGAGCGTCACCCGCACGCAGGCGGCTATGAAGCTAGGACCGCCTTTAACAATAGAAACTAATAGTATGGTGAACATGGCGCCGTGTTGAAAATTGAGAATTTATCACGTCGTCTATACGGTGATAGTTGCCGAGATAGTTGCTATCATGACAGCAACTATCGCCGTATAAATGGGGCTTTACACGCTATCGCATGCCACTCTCTACCTGGTGCTGAAAGTTGTCCAGTCAGTGCTCAGGGTAGGGTTGGGACATCGAAAGAAAACATCGATGTTTTCGATACATCGACATCGGCCCTCCAAGCTGAAGAGCAAAAAAATAAAAAAAAAGGGCACCACTTTCAAAAAATCTCTCCTTTTTTCCGTTTTCGTCCCCGATTTTCGTTGTCGTCCATTTTTTAGGCTGCGATGGATCGATAACATCGGTCTTTTCGATGTTTCAGGTCAACATCGATGCTGACCGATACATCGAAAGATCAACATCGATTTTTTAAAGTCCGATACATCGATGTTTTCGATACATCGACATCAATGTCCCAACCCTAGCTCAGGGATTAGTGGACCCTTTTTTGACCCTTCCTTATGGTTAGAAAAGTTGTCCAGTTCGTGCCCAGCCTTTGGTTAATGCTCCTTTCAAATTGAATTAATGCTAAATCGTCCTCTGTTTCTTCTACCTTTTCTTTTATCCCTAAAACGTCTAAACCCTAAAATAATTTTAAGTCAAACTCATTTTTAAATAATACTGATGCCAAATCATCATTTTGTGCAATGACTACGTACTGACTATTGCCTAACAACGTGTGAATATTTTCTGGATCATCTTTGTCTCTATTATCTCTGCCGGCTATCGCCCATTATCTAATCTACTCTTAACAATAATCGGAACTACGTTTGCGACTATATTTTTATAAGTACCATATAATAATTTTATCAAATATTCTATTGAATAGGTTGAATTGGTTTTAAATTTATTTTCTCCAAATATATATTTTTTCTCCATACTGATAATGATTGTTGATTTAACTGTTTAAGACCTTATTCTTTTACAAGTTTTTCTGTTATGTAACTTCTAGACTATAAAATTACATTGTTATAAGTAATAAGGATAATTGTTTTACATGGCGTGGTACTCTTGATGTGAGATACAGACACAGTTAATGACATGTGTTTAACATGCTATCTAATGTCTATTAGGCATACTTTTTTTTAATATTTAACAAGTCGCGTGGCCACTGCCTTTTAGCTCTTCTAATGACTGATTTATTTTTCCCTAAATTATTTACATCAACTGTTGCTGTTCGCAATGAAGTACTATTGCCTTGAGCTAGTAACTGTATTTCCTGTTCATCTTGTTTACTTTGTTTTACTACTGAGCTACTTTCTTCTTTCTGTCGAAATCGCTACTACGTTTTTTGATTTTACGAATTTTGGGCACAGGCTACGGTGTTGGTTTGATGTATACTTGCAGTGGAAACAAACTGTTTTAGTTCTACAAGTTCTAGCTGAGTGATTTTTCTCAAACAAACGTAGCAGCTACCGTCTAATTTTTCTTTTCTATCCTCTATGGTTGAATATTTATCGCATGAGTCAGACCAGTGCTGCTCGGAGCAGTATTGGCACCTAGGCTGTTATCATCTAATGATTGACTATGCCAGCTACTACCTCCGAATCCTAGACCTAGTCCTAAGTCAGCTCTTTCTCTCATTCTGATGATTTTACCTAAGCGCTTTCTTAGAGTTTCACTATTAAAATGATTATCTAACGTTTCGTTTGTTTGAAACATTTCAGATTGTGAATATTCTTCTGTTGATCCCTTATTATTCTACTTCTCAGTCTTCTTAGTGTTCAGGGATGAATTAAAAAAACAATATTACTAGTTTTTTTTAACAACTTTTTAATAGTGGCTAGCTTTCGCCCACACCTGGGAATCTTCAGGCCTAAAATTATAATGATACATTAATAATAAATAATATATTCCAATTTATTCCTTATCTAAGTGAATTATTTTTTGGCAAAACTAATAACAATTCAACATTAAAAATATAAATTACAATTTTATAAAAAACACAACAATTAAAAATCAAAAATAAAATGTTATAACAATAGTTACCTTATCAATGTAATATGATACATAATTGAGTCTACAGAGTTTTCGCTTTAATGTTTTGGGAGTGAGTAACTTTCACAACACATTTTCACTAGTTGCTGACTACTCTGGTGGTATTCGACTCTTTCTGGACAATGTATTATCTTTATCTATCATAATAACATTTGATATATGTAGTTTTGAATTACACAGAGATAAGGTCAGTCTTTAAAGGTCATTAAAATAAAAACTTAATAAAATAAAAAATTTATTTAAGTTTATTTTTTAAAATCTTTTTAAAAACCCTACCTTATATTATTATTATTATTATTATTATTATTATTATTAATCGTCAACATTTAAAATTGTTTATTTAATTATTTGTTATTATGTATTTATTATACATTTATATTTATTATTTTAATTAAATAGTTATTATTAATTTATTTTGTTTATTATTTAGTTTATTTATTTATTTATTTTTTTTGAATTTATGTTTTAATTTTTAAAGTTTTATAAATGCCTGAATAAAATTTATTTAATTCTTTCATATCTGATTTAAAGTTCATGTTATTATTATACATCGATACGTAGGGAGCCTCCAAAAATTCTCTTTTTCTCGTTACTATTTCTTTATCTAGTATTTTTGTATTATCAAAATTTATTTTATGATTTTCTACTCTTGAGTGGATGGCAAGTGACGTTTTATGATCTTTTTTGTCTACATTATATTTATGCTGGGTTACTCTATTCTCTAACGCTTGTTTACTTTGTCCAATGTAGACTCTATCGCAATCCTGACATGGTATTTTATAAACAATTTCCATTTGTTTATTTTTTGGAATTTTATCTTTAAGTTTTTTAAATAAGTTTGTTTACTTTGTTGAATTGTTATTAGTTTTGTCAAAAAATAATCCACTTAGATAAGGAATAAATTTGAATATATAATTTATAATTAATGTATCATTATAATTTTAGGCCTGAAGATGCCCAGGTAAGGGCGAAAGCTAGCCACTATTAAAAAGTTGTTAAAAAAAAACTAGTAATATTGTTTTTTTAATTTATCCCTGAAGACTAAGAAGATTGAGAAGCATTTCAAATTGTTCTAATAAGACATGATTTGCGGTGGAATTTTGATCTAATAAGGGATACGTAACTGCTATTATTAGTATCTACTCCTAAACCCTCTAACGACCTACACAGCGACTCGATTTCGTCCAATGTGCTTCGTAATTTGTACTGATAATTATTAGAACATTGTAAATTTTTTAATTTGGTTTGCTAGACTTCAATCATTAACTGTTTATTCGAAAATTTAATTTTTAGTAAACTGATAGCTGAATCATAAATATGTTCTGTTAATGAAAGTCCGGCAACAGAATGTCCTGCTTCACTTGTCAGTTGTTGTTTCAGATAATTAAATTTGTCGATTTTGTTTAAACTAGTAATACTATTTATAGCCGAGTCAAATTGTTCCCAAAATTCTGTCCATTTTAATCGATTTCCGTTAAATGTCGGTAATGTTAATTTAGGTAGTTTAAGGCCTTCATCAAATTTTTGTTTTTGAGAGATGATATGTTAGGGCTTCCCTATACATTTCCTGTTTTTGGGTAATTACTCATAAAATAACAGCAAAGTTTCATATTTTTGTGTTGGGCACTTTAAGAGATACAGATGCATCAAACAAAGCAAGACAGGCAAACGCAGCAAATTATAGGCCATCCTCGGTTTTGCCTAAGGGACCCCAAAAATAATTATGAAATAGAGATGTTTTGGAATATAGATAAATATTCAATGTTAGGTTAGAAATCAAAGTCCAAGTAATAAAAATATGGCAATTATTATCTTTTGAGCTGATCTAATCTTTGATAACACTAGAAATACCTTAAGCGAAAGTCGGCCCTTTGATACTTGAACTGTAAATTTCATCTTAATGTGGAAAATATTAGAAACTATGCAAGACTTTTGAAATGTTGATAGATGTTATTTAAGAGAGAAAAGAGAAGGGATTGCAGCCTAAAGCCGGGACCACACTATATAACAAAACACGGTGTAACACGTTATACAACTTTGTTGCAGGGAATTATATAACATGTTACAAAAAGTCTGATGAAAAAGTTATATAACTCCATGTTATATAACATTTTTCTGGTTGTATAACCATGTTACATATTATCCACGGAGTGTCGGTAACATCAAAGGATGTTTTTATAACATTTCTCCCCGCTCCCTCACTTCTCTCCCTCCCCGCCACGTGATGATTTTTGAAATGCTCTGTTTTGACATCTTGAACAAATACGTCAAACTCCGGTACGAGTCTCCACTCGCTAAAAATCTCAGCGTAACTGCTAGTTTCTCCCTAGTCGGTATGGCATCTCTAAATTAAGTGTCCTTTCTGCTTATTTTAGGGCCGATGTTTAGCAGAAGAAATTCAAAATCAGAACTAGTCATTCTTACAAAACTTTTAAAGCTCCCATCATCGTAAATATATCCACTCCTTGGGTCCAAATCATCTGCCCTAAGATCGTATAAAAGTGAGGTTCCACTGTAAACTTTTTGAGCTTTTAATGAAGGCCGAACCCAATATCTGCGACAATTTTTTTGCCGTCTTCGTCTTGCCAAAATTACACAGGCTGCTGCAGCAAGCACTACGCCGTCACTCCGCGACATCACCAGAACTATATACTACACATGCTTTTAAATATTTTGTTATGTAATGTTTTATATAACTTGGTTATATGTAGAGTAGTATGGACAGACAGGTTATTTAACAATGTTATTGAACAAGTTATTTAATGTTTATATAACTTCCTGCAACAAAGTTATATAACATGTTATATGGTGTTTTATTATATAGGGTGGACCCGGCTTAATATATATAAAAAGTTTACAACTCGCATCTTTAACTTGACCAATACCACTAAACCCTGACAAATTTCACCTTACAATTTTCCTTTATTCGCTCCACAATCATTCCAAATCCCTTATAGCTTCCTTTGTCAACCTTGTTTACAAACACAAGGACAACGGAACATCAATTAAATCTTACTTTGTGTAGAATTTAGAAAGAAACACAGCACACAAAAACAACGAGAAAAAAGTATATTGAATTTAGAAATGAGATAGAGCATGAAAACAAGAGATAATTTAAGGCCATCGAAGTTTAAGCAGATTTATCAGTTTCAGATATCCGTAAAAAAAATTTCTGCAGACAAAAAATTATTGGATTCAATAAGAAAATAAGATAAAGCATGAAAATAGGAGATAATAATTTGACATCCAAGTTTATTATAATCGGATTTATCAGTTCCAGAAATCCGTAAGAAACAAACAAAAAAACTGCTTCTTCTTAAAAAAAAAAAAAAAAAAAAAAAATCATGCTTAATCTGACAATGGCATGATGAGCCCAGCTAAGAAAAAAAATTGATAAACAAATTATGGCTATTAACACCACATAAATATCTAGATTAATTGCAGAAATGGAAAGTTTAATATTATAGTGGCGTAGCCAAGGGGGAAGGGGATGGTGTAAGGAGGGACAGCTGTTACTGGAGCAGCATCGTAGAGGCGCCCAAGTAACTTATTTCTTCCTTGTCGGGATTGTCTCAATTATTGGTTTTAGTCCAGGAGATAGTGTGCAAAAAAGTGTCTGACTAACATCAAGCTAGAATTTTGTATAGAAGCCAATCTTTTAACGCCTTTTAAGAATATGTGGTTGGCTAAGTTCGTCTGCGGAACATAGCTTGGCAATAGGCGTTTGAAAAAAACAAACTGGTGGAGAGCGGCCATGTCTCACCAATTATGGTGGACAATGTGATTTTCATGATCCTGAGTACAGAATTAGTTAGTAGACCAAAAATCAAGTCGATGTTATTTTCACACTTGATAGTTTAGTTATTCAAATATTACTATAAATCAACGTGGTCACCTGTCAAGGGACAAACTAACATAAACTTGATTTTCGGTCTACTAACTAATTCTGTACTCAGGATCATGAAAATCACATTCACCATAATTGGTGAGACATGGCCGCTCTCCACCGGTTTATTTTTTTTCAAACGCCTATTGCCAAGCTATGTCCCACAGACGAACATAGCCGACCACATATTCTTAAAAGGCGCTAAAAGATTGGCTTGTATACCAAATTCTAGCTTGATGTCAGTCAGACACTTTTTTGCACGCTATCTCCTGGACTATTTGGTTGATAACATCGATGGGGTTGCCCGAATACGGACTTTGTGCCTGACCACTAACATACTGTAGACTGTAGGTACGCCTTTAAATATTATTCCCGTGAAACAGGGTCATATGCTTTCATTGGTATTGAAATGGACTCCATTTACAATTTGTACGTGCTTTTATGTATTTTGCTCCATTTTTGTCTGGAAATCTTGTAACTTTATTTGAATCACTTGCCGTCCACCTAGAAAGCTGATACTTGCACTACTTTATGTATTTCCGATGACAATACCATAATCAATCATTAGTTTTACAAAATGTTAAATGTACTTGTTTTTAATCTAATCGACGGAACCGATTAGAAGAAACGTGTATGTTTACGTTTTTTCATAGATTTTAACATACACAGGTTCCAAATTGAGAGCTAAAATAGGTTTTCAAACACAATCTCATGGTGTAATTTTTCAAAATAGGTATTTCAAATTTAATCAAAATCAATGCAACAGTTTAGGTTCCACACGCGTGCACAGGCGAGACTGGATTTTTCTTAAAAAATAACAGCTGATTGGACTCGCAATCGAATTTAAGCTCTATCGAAATGCGTTTCAATGCTTGAGTAAGGACAATCCAGATCGTCGACCTTTACAGCCTGCCAGCTCTGTTCAGTGAGATAAGGGCGGCGCAAACTCTCACTATTTTGCCAAAGCAAAGTTAAAAATTAGTTTAGAGAAGTGATAGTAAGTAACGTAAAAAAAACAAAACAAGGTACTGCAGACCACAAGCTAAAAAAAGAACTTCAAACAAAATGTTTCAACGGCTGGTACCGAAGTGCGTCAGCCCCCCTTAGAATTAGAAAAAGGTGACGGTCGAAGTGCGCCAGCCTCTTAGTCTAAAATGTCTGAAGAGGGAGGTCAGGTAAGCCCGGGTTATCTCTTCTTGCTCCCCGTCTAAACCCAAAGACTGTTTTGCGGACTTCGAAATTGGAATCCAAAAAGCCGTTCGAAATGTCTTACTAAGCACTTCAATTACAGGGTGCAGATTTCATTTAGCACAAGCTTGGTGCAGTAAAATTCAGGATTTAAAATTTACTGAGGTCTATATATTCTATGAGAGTAGATCCCTAGGCCACTGCCTCTTCAGACGTCTTGGAGGGTTACCTGGAATATGTTGAGAGGACATGAGTTGTACAAGAGGATTAGGATGATGGGATTCTTCGACCAAAAGTAAAGATACTACTTTTTGGAAATTTCGATTTATTAATTTTTTTTTTTTATTGACAAAATACGTTTTTTTATAATTATGCTCTTTTCTATGCATTTATATTTTTATAGTCCGGTTCAGTGGCAAAAAATACTTTACAGAAGTTTGCTTATGCGTTTTGAGAATATCAGACCCCTAGGATAGATAGTTCAAAGTAAGCTTATTAGCCTTTTAAAAAGCACCAGCAATAGGTACTACTTAAACGATACAGTGTTGCCTACGGACCCTCGCTGTGTGCTGACTGGCACACACTTGGCCTGTTTATTTTTGGTTTTCTTTTTACCCAAAATTTAGAGTGTCTCCTTGTCCATTTCCACTTTCGGAGCTAAGACACTACAGTAGAGCCGGTAAAAAATTGGAGTAGAAATACTTTCGACCAGTGCATTGAAAGAAAATTTTGTGCTCTTCAGTTTTGAATTGAACCCTTTTATCGACAGGAGCAGCCGTTTTCAAGTTATAAGCGAAAAACCGAAAAAAGTGCAAACAAATCGTGGTTTCTAGCCCACCAAAAATAATCCCTGTTTTAGAGGTGGCAAACTTGGATTTGACATCTCCTAATCATGCCTGAGGATACAAAAAATAAAATCGTTTTCTGCACAAAATGCAAGGTGGACATCCCCTCGTAACTGTTTATTAGCAGTTGATAATTTGAAAATCAATGAATGATTCTGAAAGGATTTTTTATGCTCTTTAAAATTGTATCTTAGCCCAATATCTCTACCTATCTCATTTAGTTTTTGAGACATGCATTTTTTGGAAATTTTCATGAAACACTCAGAAAAAAGAAATCGAAACCTCGAGAACTATTATTGAGAAATGGGCATATTATGCTTACTCGACATTTTTTTGTTGCATTTGACCCATAAAATTCACCAGTTTCGTTATGACATTTGGTCACCCTCTATAGAGTCCAAAAAGTTTCCTTAAAAGAAAAAAAAAACAATACTGGTGCAAAACGCTTGTAATGTTGTAATAATGTATTAACAGTGTCAGAGTGAGTACCTAGAATACTTGATTTTTCTCTCCTGTATTATACCTCCACATAGCGTATAATTTTACAGACTTAACCATCGCATATAACCACTGCCTTATCTTTAAGAGAGATTTTTTTTTTAAATACATCAACGAGTAATTATTATCTTGATATGCTTACTCGAAATTCAAATTAAATACAGTACAAATACACACTCTGTACACAAAGAAAATGATTAATTTTTTTCATGTTTTTAAATAACCAAAGGTCAGAGGGTATTTTATAAAATTGTTACCTCTCTTTGTACAAATTTGAAAAAGGAAAAGAAGATAAAAAAATAATAAAATTTAATGAAATCCCTTGTTTACTCCCGTATAAAATGTTTTCTTTCATAATGTAATATTACATGGTATTTATATTTTTTAATTGCGTTTTTAGTACATTAAACAACGTTGAAATATAATATATAAAATAAATAAATTCATTGAATTTATTTATTTCACCAATGAACACAAAAAGAACATATTTATAAGATCACTTTAATTACATTTGTACTTTTAAGTGAAATAAATCCCGTTATACTTAATATTTGCTTAATGTTAGCTTGAAAATATTACTTCAACTAAGCAATTATGTTTTATTTTGAATACTTTTACTAGTGTATTTTTTCAAGCGGAGAATACGAGTAAATGTTTAAAAAAATAATTTTAAGTTTTAAAAGCTTGTGCTAAATTAAATTTATTTAAAAGCTTTGAATTTTTTCCCTTGTTTTATAAGATATGTATTATTGCTTCCGAGCTTACAGTAGATAACGGACGCTATGTGAACATTTTTATGTCTCCGATTTAAAAAATGCCAAGACGGAAATGCGTTTCAGACATCAGGGAACATTTTTGGGTTGCGCGTCTGTTTGTCGGTCCATTTTTGCGAACCAACGTATCTTAAAACTACTCGTCTAATTTTAAACAAGGTTTGATAGTAGGTCATAAAAAGCCCATTATTGGTCCAATATAAGTTTCAACTTCTACGCCCATTTGTTTCTCTTCCACATGCGCACAAACATATACATTAATTTACACCTATATCTACAAAAGTACTCATCTGATTTTCATGAAATTTGGACGGTTTGTTAAAAGTAACCCGCAGATAGCCCAAGATTAATTTTAACCGTCTGGCCTCTTTAAATTTTGCTATAATTAAAATTAAAATTGTTACTTTAATTCGTGTAAAAAATCAAAACAATTTTGACAGATTTAAAAAACGGATGGAAAATAAATAAATTTAACAATGATAGGTTATAAAAGCATAAAATCATTAAAGTATACGGAATACCAGGCGAGCAAGCTATGTGCCACACTAATTGCCAGACTATTGTTATTGGTAATGGCAATTTTTTTGTGTTTGTTTAGAGTTTGAAAAATACTTAAATTATATCTCTACTAGTGTGTTACACTTACAAAAAGCAATTTGTGTAGGCTCTTGATTACTATTTTATTCTTTAATGTTGAATTTTAGGATCCTATCTTCTTTTAGAATGATTAGAAATCAGACAGTAATTAAGGCAAGACACCTTCAATAGTAAGTGCACGTACACGTACAATGAATGGAGAAGAGTAAGAGAGTCAAGTACGTTTTGAAGGTAGTCACGCAATGTGGAGATCCAGTGGCAGCATACCAATTTAATGGAGACGTCAACTCAATCAATTTAATCTCCCCGATTTTGTGCTGCCTCTAAGGATTTTCCTTGCTTCGTTTATAATTTCGTTACTACACTAGTTGCATCATAAATTAATAAATCCGTTCTGAGCTCTTTGCTCACTCAAACTGTATTCTTATTAACAAAACAGGATAGAGGAAAAATAAATCAACAGAGACTTAGAGAGAACCCTCGTACAAAATGGTAGGATCAAGTAGAAAGGATTGTTAAGGAATTTGGAGAACGGGAGTTAAGGAGAAAGATGAAAGAGAGGAAGGCAAAGGTAAAAATCGTAAAAGAGGCTTACACTCTTCAAGGTTGTATGAGCACAGAGAAAGTGTGCAAATGGAAATTTCCGGGGAGTCAAAAGAAATGTTCAAATCAATTGGAGTTGACTTGCTGTATGAGATCATTCATCTTCCTTCATTAGATTTGACGGCAATATCTCTTTTTCTACTTAAGGATTCAATGCATATCAGATACAATCAAACACCTTGTCAACCAGTTTCGGTACCTCCTAAACTCTTTTCACTCGAAGCGTAAGATACATATAATGGTTCTAGCGATTGGCCACGCGTGCCAATTGTAAGCCCGTCAATAGTTTTCGGTTGTTAAAAAGGTGCCAGTTATGTTGTTTGCCAGTTGTTGTGTCCACACTCCAAAGGAGCATGACGAAGTGTGGCCGGCGAATGCTCACCATTCAAACCACGTTCTGCAATGATATCATTGGCCAGCACACTGATAGATGAGGTCTGGAATAGACCATCGTTCAGACCGTGATTAGTGCGGACCCATGTAGAGAGTAGAGGTATAGGGTAGATAGACAATGTAGAGTGTAGAGGGCCGTAAGACAAGGGATTACATTTCACATTGAACACCTTGAGTGGTAAGCTAACCAAACCTACATCTTATAAAATCCACAGAAACGAACAAGTGAAAACAACAGTTTTATACCACGAGTTTAGTTTGTATTACTATTTAAACATTCCACACCCGTTTGGATACACGACTTGAATGTGCAAGGCAAGGAGCCTAGTGACAAAGAAAATGAAAAGAATCAAACTCCGATCCCCTAAAGACAATTTAGACAAAGGGTTTTTATTAAATTTCTTCTTGTTTCTACGTCTTTTCAGTAAATCAAGTAATGAATACGGGGTCAATGTAATGAATACCATTGATGATGCAAAAGCTCTTTAAGAGTAGAGTAGAGTTTTTATGTATTGTTTTGTCATATTTTACTTTAGGGGGGGGGGGGGGGGAATTTAGGATATTTGAAAATTTGCTTATCAAAGAGGAGGGGGTATAGAAATAGGTGGGAGAGATAGAATCTAGATATACTTGCATAGTAAAATAATTTATATGTTTCATTATGGTTGTTTATAAATTTATCTAATTATAATAACACTCCGTAGCGAAGCACGGGTACCCAGCTAGTATATATATATATATATATATATATATATATATATGGATCATCTAAGTAAGCATTGTGCGACTAAAAATGATGTATATTAGATACTAGTTTATAAAAATAATATTTTTATGAAAAATAATATTTTTAATAAAAAAAATAACATTTACTATAAACATTTTACTCATAATAAAAGTAATAATCTAAGAGGAAATAAATAGATTCAGATAAAGAAAAGAAGAAAAAGTGTTGTTTTTTTACAATATTCTCTACAATTAATAATCTAATACCTATTGTAAAGAAACTACGACGAAAGTTGGAATTTCTCTTCTATTTTTGGAATGATAGACAATAAAACTTTATCGCAAACTTTTGTTCGAGAAAGTAATTTTTAATATATAAACGAAAGAGATTTTTTTGTTTATTTTATTTTTGATTGTTTTTATATATATTTTTAAAATTTACATAAATATTTGTGTAAAATAAATAAAAAAATGTGTTTCATAACAAAAGCCTTTGTTGTAATATTAGTGCTTATCTTTGTATAAAGATTGTCCCTTTTCTTTAAATAAAATAATAATTAAATTGATAAGTTTTAGATATTCCAGAGGAGTTCTAGATTCTAAACATTTCGACGTTTCAAATCCATTGCAGTCTTGCAGGGCCAACAACTAGTATCATAAGCAATCATGAGTCCCTGCAATGAGTTCAAAACGTCGGTATGCACTAAATCTCTCTTGTGATATTGAATATAGGTAATAAAATACTGAATTAGGTAAAACCATTTAGATTAATTATCCGGAGACAAAATCGAGAAGTTCTTTAGATCAATGGTATTAAGGGACGCTGCCCCCAAAAAACCTCTGAAAGATATTTCTAAAAATCGGTTCTAACGCCAATTATAAATGACAAATCTACATTTTCAGTCTTTCAACCATAAACTTGTAGCACTATAACTTGTAGCACAATAATTTTGTAGCAATGAGTAACCCTTACTCTATACTAAATTCTATATCTTTGTTCAATAAATGAAGATACATTAAGTATTTATGTGGGTAACAAAGTTGACTGGACAAAGCCTGATTACTCCTTGCAATAAAGTTTTACAGATGTTCAACCTGATACGTGCAAAGGTAATCGTAATATTTTTAATTTACTAAATTATTTTTGTAAGAGAGACTCAAGTCCCCCGAACAACTTAATTGTTTAATAATTTAATACTTTACTTGATATGTTAAATAATCTAAAGTTTATTCACCACTTTATAAAATCGATAAAAAAAAAATAATAAAATAAAAATAAAATATTCACTCAAAATTACTCACTCAAAACAAAGCGCTTAAATAAAATGGTCGAATCAAATAACATACTGCTGTGTCTAAGCCAACTAACCAAAACAGACATGGATAAGCATCAGCCTTATCACTTTCGGAGGGTACAGTGGGGGAATTAAGATTATTTGGTGCAGTAAGAAATCTATACGTAGCGCTACCAGTCTCTATAACCAACGCTCCTTTTTATCTTTCAAACCTTATCCTTCTCAGAGACCTAAAAATCCCATTTATCCGTGGCCTAGTCTCCTCCCCATACAAATCCCTTCTTGACTTCACATCCCATCATCCCATACCATAAGTCCAAAAGCTGTCCTCTCCATTCAGATGCAGAATAGGCACTGTCATACTAAAAATATCTACATGGAGAAGAAAGCTGCAGAATACGGAAAAATAAAACTATACGTAGCGCTACCAGTCTATACAGGGTGGTCCAAAAGTCCCCCCCCCCCCCTCTTAACTTTTGAACGGTTTGAGATAAATTAATGAAACTTGGGGGATCTCTACCATGCAAAGGGAAGTTTGTTTTCATGCAATCACCCACTAGGGGCAACCACCCACTTAGCCCCCAGGCCACCCAACTTCAAAATTTCAAATTGGAGTGTATATTTTTGATAGCATATTTGGATTCTACAGTGAAAAATAATAAACTTTTACTTGACATTTTTTTTTCTATTCCCAATATTTTTCCCCCTATAGGTGGGCAAAGATAGCAAAATTACCCTACCGATAATACGTTGTAAAATCTAAACGGTTAGAGATAAATTATTGAAACTTAGGGGATCCGTACCATGTAAAGGGAAGTTTGTTTTCATGCAACCACGCTGTAGGGGCAACCTCCCATTTTTCCCCCAGACCACCTAACTTCAAAATTTTGTCCTAGAATGTATATTTTTGATAGCAGATTTAGATTCTACGGCAATAAATAAAAATATTTTACTTCAAACTTTTCTTTCTACCTCTAATATTTTGCCCACTATAGGGGGGCAAAGGTATAAAAATCGTAGATTTCAGCGCCTGGGGGCAAAATGGAGGTTGCCCCTAGTACGCGAGTGGATGATTAAACACTTCCCTTTACATGGTACAGATCCCCCAAGTTCCATGACTTTATTTCAAACCGTTTAGATTTTATAACGATCTAAGTGTTATTTTTTTACTATTTCGGAAGGGTAATTTTGCTATCTTTGCTCACCTATAGGGGGAAAAATATTGGGAATAGAAAAAAAAATGTTAAGTAAAAGTTTATTATTTTTCACTGTAGAATCCAAATATGCTATCAAAAATATACACTCCAATTTGAAATTTTGAAGTTGTGTGGCCTGGGGGCTAAGTGGGTGATTGCATGAAAACAAACTTCCCTTTGCATGGTAGAGATCCCCCAAGTTTCATTAATTTATCTCAAACCGTTCAAAAGTTAAGAGGGGGGGGGGGACTTTTGGACCACCCTGCATAACCAACGCTATGTTTGAAATCTTGAGACCTTAAAATCCCATTTAACCGGGACCTAGCCTCCTCCCGATACAAATCCCTCCTTGACTTCTTATCCCACCTTTAGTCCAAAAGATATCCTCTCCATTTAGCTGCAGAATATCAACTGTCACACTAAAAATATCTACATGGAGAATAAAGCTGAACAATGGTCACTACCCCTATACAAATATCCGTCGCAAAGAGAGACCATCCTTTTCTCAAATGTATTATATTATAGGTATATTGATAAAACGGCTACGCTAATAAAGCAATTAATGCTGATATGAAAAAATGTTATCTATGTAGTGAAGCTGTTTCTTTAAATCATTCATGGTGGTGCCGTCTGTTTCAGTTTCTTAAACATAATAACTAATGGACCTGATAAAATGAAAAAATGCGTGTGGTGTCGCGGGACACCCGGTAGGAACGAAGTTCCTTACATTTTTCATTAAATATAAATTATAAAATCACACTGCTAAGTACGTATACATTGCTAACTACTTATACATGGCGGAGTTAGAAAAGAGACAAAATTAAAAGTAACGAACTGTTTGTACCTAGCAAGAGTTAAGGAAAAATTAAAAGAAAATCATTATTTGTATCATTAAAGCAAGCTTCTTACTATAGATATATATTGAATATAAGAAAAAAGTTGATAATGATGAGTTTATAGTGAAAGAGTATGTTTGTAAAAGGATGTTGGATTGAAATAGGACTGTTCTACCTCCCGGCCAATTAATTTAAAATATATCTCTTCCCTATTCTAAAGCTTCTGCTTGAAATTTTACATGCCTGTTTCAATTGTACTTTAGACAATGTGTAAGAAGTTTTATTAAAATCGTTATACGTTAGAACGGAAGATATCGGTAAAAACGTTATTTTCTTTATTTTAAACGTTTGGGTCCACTTTAATAAATGTAACGATCTTTATCACTTCATAACAGTTAGGTGTTTAAATATTTAAAAAAAGTTGTTTGTCTCATTAAATAGATGAAGTTAGAATTTATTCTTGGATTAAATACGCAGTATTATAATAATATACCTAATATATTGAAATAAGCGTCAGCACAGATCAATTTTACTTTTAACAAGACCGAGATTATATTTTCGATATTTACAAAACCTAGTGACATTTTGACATATTACAAAAATAAACAAGTCAAGTAACAGGCTTCCATAATAACATTTTTCCCCGTCTTTTTGAAGCTTACGTTTACGCGAGCGTTGCTTGGGCGGATGACGTTTTCCAAGGAACTCAGCCTGGGCATTGGTAAAATGAACACGTGTACCAAATGTCAACTAACTCGGTGATCTTATACTCAAGTTAACGTCATCGGTAGATTTCGTGACGGTGATTTTGTGGCGGTTATTTTGTAACGGTGATTTTGTGGCGGTTATTTTGTGACGGTGATTTTGGTCGTTTTTTTTGGATTCACTCCCGGGCTCCAGAACGTGCCATAAGGAACTTCGTTCCAAAAACTTGAATAAAATATACTGAACTGACCATGTGTAGGAGCACAACAAATCCCACTGTCATTCAAATTTAAACCTTCCAACCATTACAAAAACAGAGAAATCTATTACAAAAACATAACTAGTAAAGCCTATACAGTCAATCTTCACCAGCACACGTAGTTAATAACGTGTTAACGTTATAACTTCCTTTAGAACGTGTAATATAACGTACAATAACAATGTAACAAATTGATGACAGTTTATTGTGTAAAATGGAAATTTAATTTAGAATTTTTCTCGAAACAAAAGTGCAATATGCAAAACAAAGAGGACAAAAGGGTGAGTCGGTTGAAAGGGGAGAGAGATGTAGATGGATCAAAGAGCGCTGTGACAATGCTGCCTTAACACTCGCTCGCCGTCATTATTCAATTTGCTCGGCTCGAATAATTACACTCTTCTATTACCTTCGAGCCTGTACAGAAGAAAAACAATATTAACACTCGATTTAAGCATTATCTCGCAATAGCGAGTCAATTAAGCTTCACTATTTCAAAACAAATTCTCTGATCCAAGTGAAACATTTTCACATATTTGCATAGATAAAAAAAAATCTTGACATTTATCTCTATTGCTTTACAGACACTGTTTAACAAACTAATGGCCCTCTTCAAAACAAATAAACATCAGATGAACATTACAAGACCCAATTAGTCCAGATAGAAATTGCTATTAAACAATTGTTATTTATAATCAGTTTGTTTTGTATTATGTTATTTTGGCTATTAAATTAATTAGTAAAGAGGTAAACAAAAAAAGTTATTGTTTGACGTGAAACATAGCAATATCACTGTGCAGCTGCTGTTAATCGATTAATACAACGTTAACGATGGGTAGTAAATAAAATTGTTGACTGAACTTGTCTATATGAAACTCAAAGAGTAAACATTATCAAATCACAATAGTAATTATTACAATACAGACTGAGTTGACCTCATTTATTTGTCATAAATAATTCACTAATAATAAATACGAATTGATTCATCAAGTTTCAACGGTAATTATCATTTCACTAACAGACTGATGTTTGTCTCCTTCTATTTACTATTAAAAGTTCACTAATAATACAGACTGATGTTTGTCTCCTTCTATTTACTACTACCAGTTCACTAATAATACAGACTGATGTTTGTCTCCTTCTATTTACTATTACCAGTTCACTGATAATACAGACTGATGTTTGTCTCCTTCTATTTACTACTACCAGTTCACTAATAATAATATAAATTGAGTTGACTCTTTTAATTAACATATCCAGTTTACTACTGCTATATAAGCGGGACCGCGGGCCGGCGGCAGCGGTCGCGCAAGGGCCCGAAATGACGCTATTAACCTATTTGGTTTTTTAAGGCGAACCAGGCACATTGCCGAGGGGTGTTAACCCCTTAAACTGGAGATTTCTCGGACGGGACTGGCAGAGTAGTTTCACCGCATGGTGGACTAAAGCAGTGGTTCTTAACCTTTTGGTAACCACGACCCCCTTAAAATCTCCAAATATAATATATATATAGTACCTAAATACCTTTCAAGGCCCCCTGGGGGGCCGCGGCCCCCCGGTTAAGAACCACTGGACTAAAGGAATCGGTTTTTTCTTCTTCGCTACTAACGGTGCTCACGTGGGGGGGGGGGGGACGAAAACCCCATTTTTAGGCTGATTTTGGAGCAAAACACGACTTTGCCCACTTCTGGAGAGGTGCGATTGTCTTAAGCATTAGAATATTCAAACGAGACTCACAGGGTAATTCGACCGTATAAAGCACTAAAGGAACCTGTTTCTTTCTTTTTTTCGACTCCTATAAATCTCCCGGAAGGGGAAGCCAAACCCCCGAGATTCGGTAAAAATTACCCGAAAACTTACTTTAAACCCCCTGAAACCCCCTTAAATTTAATATTTCCGGACACGATTCATAGCGTAGTTCGGCCACGTGGTGGGTTACCGGAATCAGGCAAATTCGGTTTTCCTCTATAATGGTTCTCCTCCCGGAGGGAAAAACGTAAAACATTATTTCGCCTTTTGGTGGATTTAATATATTTTTCGCTATTGAAACCCCCTAAGCCCCTCTTAAAATAGTTTTATTGCTGAAAAACTATAGTTTTTCTTGACAGGCATACCAATATCTACAAAATGGCGTATTTTTCAACCTGATCGGAAAAACTTTTATTTTTACCAAAAAACGACAGGCCATATCAATTTTTTCGTATGAAATGTTTTTTCCTTTTTCTTCTCCGATCGATTTAAAATTTTCAGACATGGTTTATAAAAAAATCAGTAACGGAAAACCACTTTTAGTTTTTTTTCGGTACCTATAGTTGCCGATAAAAGCCCAAGTAACCTCTGAGTGACGTCATAGTTCAGAATAGATGATCGAAGCATCAACACATTTGTCATGTGTGTGTGTTGTACCTACCCACACATTTTAAAATGTTAGAGACTTAAAGAAATTAGGGTAAAAAAACTTAAGGGTTAAACATATTTTTTTTCGACACCGTGTGGGGTATCATATGAAAGGGTACGTCGAGCTGATTACAAAAATATATAATTTTAGGTTACAAGCTTTGACAGGGCGAGCGTAGGCGAGTTTGAAGTGAGTGTAAAAAGTGTCCCCCTCCCCTTTATCTTGCTTATGTAAAGTGCAAAATATCTGAAAAAAATCTTTACATGAAAAAAATGTCTGAACATTCTTCGACCAAAAGTAAAGATACCACTTTTTGGAAATTTCGAAAAAAAATGATTTTATTTTTTATTGACAAAAAACGATTTTTTATAATTATGATCTTTTCGATGTATTTATATGGTTGTAGTCCGGTTCAGTGGCAATAATTTCAAGATAAAAATAACTTTATATATACTACGTTTTTAAATTTTCAGTTGAATCGTATGTAATGTTGATAATATAATTGTTATTGTTATATAATATATAATGTTAGTGAAAAAAAAAATAGTTCCGACAACCATAGAGAGCTGATCTTAAACCTATAAAAGGACAAATCTTTGTACAACGGATCTCCCCAACACCAAATCTAAACCGTGCCATCGATATATTTGAAATAATATAATCGATAAATAATATAATCGATATTTCCTGTTTTGCTGTCATTCAATGTTTATCTATCACAAATTTGAGACCCGTCAAAATGAAGATTGCGTAAATATTGGATATGGCAAAACAAATAAAATAACTTGCGGATTTTTTCCGAACTAACTTTCCGCACAGCAAAATTTGCTGAAAACTAATTAAATTCTGCTGAAAGATGGCTAAAAGTATTAAAATAATGCATTGTCATCGTGTTCTGAGCTATGCTAAAATTTTCAAATGTCTAGCTATTCGGCAAGATAGTTAGAAATCGATTGCCAGATTTGTACCGGACAAACAAACAAACAAGAATGCAAGCTAATAAAAACGTAATATAAAATACTTTATCAGAAGTTTGTTTAAGTGTTTAGACAATAACAGACCTATAGGATATTTCAAAGTAAGCTTTTTAACATTTTAAAAAACACCATCAATAGGGTACTACTTAAACAATACAGTGTGGCCTACGGACCCTCGCTGTGTGCTGACTAGCACTCACTAGACCTGGTTTTTTTTTAATCATCACGCTTTATTTCAATATTTACTATTTCCTTTTTTCGCTGAGCAGTGTTAATTAAATAACTCAATTCTTCTTTAGTTCTTTACCTATAAAAATTAATTATGTCAAGCTCACAATATTTCGTTACTTTTAGGTTTATGTACAAAGTACAAAAAGAAACCTTATATAACGGCTCTGTCTGTCTGTCCGTTGCTTGTTTCAATTCATAAACTACTATAGCTAGGAACATGAAATTCGGCACACAGGTGCATCTCGGCATTTGAGACAACTGGGCACATTTTGAATTTTTCACACTTAACATTTTTAAGATGGCGGGCGACTAAAAAAGTTTTTAGTCACCATGACATGTTATACATCAATTTAAAGGTCTTGAAATGAAGAAAAAAAATATGCAACTATTAAAATTTCACATATAATATTTTTAAGATGGCGCGCGACTAAACATTGTTTTAGTTGCCATAACATGTTATACATAAATTTAAAGGTCTTGAAGAGTAGAAAAAGAATATTACTATTAAAATTAATGTAACTAGGCATCGCGTGGATCTATCATTGAAGCGAGCGTATAGTAATAAATATGTATTGAATATTGAAGAAATAGATAATCATGAATCATGATGAGTTGATAGATAATGGGTATAGTAGTAGTACAGTGGCTAGTAGTAAGGGAACCACCCCGCATTCTTACTATTCCTCTAACCACACATCTCCATTTCAATTATTATAAAATGTATCTCTTTGCTACAAACAAACTACTGCATGTATCAAATTGAAATTTTGCATGCCTGTTTCAATTGCGCATTAGATGGTGTATTGAAGTTTTATTAAAATCGTTACGCTAGAACGTAAGATATCGGTAAAAAGGTTGTTTCTCTAATCTAAACGTTTAGGTCCGCTTTAATAGTTTTAGCGATCTTTATTAACTCATAGTGGTGTCGCAGTTGGTTATACTAAGAAATTTTATTTGAAAAAAATGTTCGTCTCATCGAATAGATGGTGATAGAATCTTTTCCCATCCTGAAATTCCAATTCAATTTTTGAACCTCTCGTTTACGCGAGCGTTGCGCGCGAACTCTTGAACGGATCACGCTGTCCAACGAACTTAGCCTGAGTATTAGTAAGAGGATCATGTATACCAAATTTCAACTAAATCGGTCAACTTTTACTCAAGTTATCGTCACACGCGTAAACGTTACTGACAGACAGACAGACAGACAAGATGCATCGTTTGTTGAATGTAAGAAGCTCGCTTACGCTCGCTTCAATTAAAACACATTTTTCCCTTAAGCTATTAACTTTCTTTGGTATTTCTTTATAATATACATGTTTGTATTTGTCATAAAACCAAAATGAGTTCAATTTGGTAATCTTACTTTCGTTTCTTATAAATTTCACAAAATAACTTGTTATCCTTCCTTCAACTTTCTAGGTTTTCCGATTTCAAGTGCCATCAGAGGGGGGCCTATAATTTTTTCAACTGTACCAAGTTTTAACTAAGTATAGAACCAAGTATTGTATAAGTAAAGATAACCTGCAGGACTGGGTGAACTTATCGTTATGTACTTACTTGCTTATACATAAGTACCTGGACTATACAAGTACCATCTCTTATATACGTACCAGGACTATAAAATTACCTGCTCCTATGCAAGTAGCAGCTATTATACAAGTACCTGGACTATACAAGTACCTGGAATAAACAAAGCACCTGGTATATAGAAATTACCTGGCCTATACAAGAACTAGCTCCTATACAATCACCAGTAATTTAGAAGTGTCTGGTCTATGAAAGTACCTGGATTATACAAGTACCTGGACTATTCAAGTGCCCGAACTATACAACTACCTGCCCTATACAAGAACCAGCTCCTATACAATCACCTGGAATATAAAAGTACCTGGATTATACAAGTACCTGGATTACACAAGTATCTGGACTACAAAAGTACCTGGAATATTAAAGCACCCGGTCTATAAAAGTCCAGCTCACGGGACCAGCTAGTTTATTCTACACCAAGAAAACCAAACGGACCACCTCAAAGTGATCTTGGAGTGTAATTTACTAGATAGCTACACACGAGTGGATTATTTCGACGGGTTAGACCCGAGTTCCTGTCGTTCCTGAAATAATCCGTCAGATTTATTTCAGTAAATCCGCCAGTGGTCTTGATATGTGGGGATCTGTGTGGTCTTGAGTGTGTTGGGTAAACCAGTTGGCCACACAAGAACGGATTTTATCTGTGGATTTAGGGTTTTTTTGCCAAATTTTGATGGTTTTTGACAAAATAACGCGGAAAATTAAACATTACCCACAGGTGTTAAATATATTTGTAATCTACTCTTCAATACCGTTCATTTGATACCCCACTCAAAATTTAAAAAAAAAAATTTCTTGTGACGTGAATTATCCACAAATTTTAATTTGAACAGCTGGTAATTTTGAGTTCGCTATATTTTTCCTATGTGCGCGTCAAAACGATCTTTAATTCTCGAAAGTTTCATGTTTTTATCTCTTTTGATTCAAAAGTTATTGGAACCATACAGAGTGACAGACAGACAGTCACAGGAACGAAACTATAAGGGTTTCTTTTTTTGGTTTTACCAACGAAACCCTAAAAAAGAACGCTTGAACTCGACAACTAAGTGTTAACTCCCCTGTGGGCCCGAACAATTCCCTTAATCCTTGAAACTTAAACTAAATCACCTTGTATACATATATTGTAACGTAGGAAAATTTGGGAAATTAAATTAAACTACTTAAGAAGTTGATAAGATCTTACCTGGGATCCAACACAACATGGTAACACAAAATACACACTGGGCATCACCACAAGATCGACACTATCCCGTACTTGTGAGATGTGAATTGAAGCCGAATCGTGGAGCTAGACTTATGTACCTCTCGCATATATTTACTATCATGGAATTTCGGAAATGACTGAAACCTATAACATCTGGGCTCCGTACTCTCAACACAAGAAATCTTTACCACATAGTACCTAATTATTTGTCTTATCGTAAATTAATCCTCTCTAACAGAAAAAAACTACAACATTATCACTTTGCAATAAACTAGATAAAATACATTAAATTACAAAAACAAGTTTCAAATTGCAGCCGGCTGCTCGGAAGTCAACTGCCCGGCTATCATCGGTTTGTTTGCCTCGTCGGCCAAAGAGATAAGCATCGCTTAGGAAGACATTTTTCTTAATTGATAATAATTCATACCTGTCCGCAGGCTCAAATCTGTCTAGTGTAGAAATAGTCTCGACCACTGGCTGATAATAATTTATACCTGTCCGCAAGCTCAAATCTGTCTAGAGTAGAAATAGTCTCGACCACTGGCTGATAATAATTTATACCTGTCCGCAGGCTCAAATCTAGTGTAGAAATAGTCTCGACCACTGGCTGATAATAATTTATACCTGTCCGCAGGCTCAAATCTGTCTAGTGTAGAAATAGTCTCGACTACTGGCTGATAATAATTTATACCTGTCCGCAGGCTCAAATCTGTCTAGTGTAGAAATAGTCACGACCACTGGCCCTCTAAATTATTTGTTTTTATACTCGTACTAGCTGGATACCCGGCTTCGCTACGTAGTGTTATATTAATTTGATAAGTTTATAAACTACCATCAAGAAACATTTAAATTATTTTACTATGCGAGAATATCTAGATTCTCTCCCTCCCACTTATTTCTAAACCCCCTTCTCTTTGATAAAATAATTTGCAAATATCCTAAATTTACCCCCCTCCTAAATGAAAATATTACAAAACTGTACATAACAACAATTACTGTACTCTTAAAGAGCTTTTCAAAAAATTGCTTCATGAAGGGTATTCATTACTTTGACCCCGTATCATCAAATCATCAAATTGGGATAAATCTGTAAATTTGTATAAAAGATATACTCTCATAAGGATACTCTTCTTTTTTTATAAGATATAGCTATATTTTTCCATTTTACCCCCCTTCTAAGTGAAAATATGATAAAACTGTACATAACAACAATTACCATATTCTTAAAGAGCTTTCAACGATATGCATCATAAAGGGTATTAATTACTTTGACCCAGTATTCATTACTTGTCGTACCCCTGTGTACCAATACATATATACATGTTGTACATCTGTGTACAATATATATATATATATATATATATATATATATATATATATATATATATATATATATATATATATATATATGTATATATATATATATATATATATATATATATATATATATATATATATATATATATATATATATATATATAATATATATATATATATATATATATATATACACACAGTGCTCGATTTGAGGCGGAACGGCGCGGCGTTCCGGGACCTCTCTCTCTGATAAATAAAAAATAAAATCGGCACTACAAGATTTTTTTTTTTAAATCCTTTGTTAAAATTTTGTTTCAGTGAGTGACTACAAATTTGATTAGGGACATCATGTATTAAACTGGCAAATATATATTTTTTTTTTTTTTTCAAATACAAAAAATTCTCTTTTATTGAGATTATACTACTAAGAGACTATACCTGAAACAACAAAGGTTTTTTTTAATGGCAGGGATCGTATTAAATAAGTACTGTGCAGAGACGCTGTGCCGAAACTCGCCCGGGGCGAGTGAGACAGGGAATGTTTTGCTGATTTAATTATTCGTATAAAACTAAGTACCTATTTATTTATGGAGAGTATTATATCAGCACGTGACATGATAATAAAGAAATTGTTTATAAAAAATACTACTAAAAATGATATAAGTTTTCACACGAAACCCACTTGATTGCAGTGTGGGTATATGTCCTAAACTGCTCAAAATGCTGTTTTTGAACGTTTATTCTTCAAAATTTTCCCGGGGGAGGACCCCCGGACCCCCTTCTATTGGGGGAGGGGTGTAGAGAAAGGGTAGGTTGTAGTTCCGGCAAATCAATTTCTAGAAATCGAGCACTGTATATATATATATAAATATGGCCGCCATCTTGAATCAAAACGCCCTATATATATATATATATATATATATATATATATATATATATATATATATATATATATATATATATATATATATATATATATATATGTGTGTGTAACGGGGAATCCAAGAATAGAATGTGCTGGGCTTCTTTTGGGAGTAACCTGTTCGCAGGTGCTCACTCTCCAAAGAAGGGGGGTCTGTAACGGGGAAGCCAAGTCTAGAATATTCTAGGAAAGCAGTGTAGACCTTAGGCTAGCAAAGGCTCGAATTTCTGTCTAGTGATGCTTTCCCCCACCAAGAATCTAACAGACTAAGCCCTAGCATATTCTATTCTTGGCTTCCCCGTTACATATATATATAAATATGGCCGCCATCTTGAATCAAAACGCCTGATTGGTAAACCATTTATTAAACGTTTCTACTTTCATAAAAGGAAGCTAACTTCTAAATTTCAAGGTTCTAGTGCAATTGGTTCCGGAGATATCGTCTTGTCGATTTTTTTATATAAATGGCCGCCATCTTGAATCAATATGGCAGATTTTAAAAACATTTCTTAGCGAGCACCTAGGAGGTAAGAGGAACACACCTACATAATTTCATGGTCATAGGTCCAGTGGTTTCAGAGATATCGTGATGTGTCAGTCAGTCAGTGAGTGGTATTTGGATTTTATATATATAGACTAGCTGGATACCCGTGCTTCGCTACGGAGTGCTTTTAAATTTGATAAGTTTATAAACTACCAGGAAAGCATACAAATTATTTTACTATGCGAGAATATCTAGATTCTATCCCTCCTAGTTATATCCCCCACCTCTTTGATAAGATCATTTGCAAATATCCTATTTTACCCCCTTGCAATTTACCCCCTCCTAAATATGACAAAACTGTACACATAACAACAATTACTGTACTCTTAAAGAGCATTTCAACGATATGCATCATGAAGATAAAGGGTATTCATTACTTGTACACCTTTGAACCAAAAGTTATAGTTCGAAAATTCATGTAAACAGTTACCTTCCCCTTGCTTTGAAGGTCAAGTGTGCAAATTTTCATCGAGATCAGAATAAAACTGTAGATTTGTATAAAAGAACATGCATATGTTGACTTTTATATAGATATATAGATATAGATATAAATTTCCATTTTACCTCTCCCTTCTAAATGAAAATAAGACAAAACTGTACTTAAGAACAATTAATTTTCTCTTAAACAGCTTTTCAACGATTTGTATCATGAAGGGTATCCATTACTTTGTCATTTGTACCCCGTACACATAACAACAATTACTGTACTCTTAAAGAGCATTTCAACGATATGCATCATGAAGATGAAGGGTATTTATCACTTGTACCCCGTACCCCTGTGTACCAAAATTTTAATTTCGTAATGTAGGCATGACCTTCACCTTGTTTCGAAGAAAAAGTGTGTAACTATTCATCAAATTAGGATAAAAGACATACCCTCAAACGGATACACTTCTTTTTATATAAGATATAGCTATATTTTTTAATTATACCCCCCTCCTAAGTGAAATATGATAAAACTGTACATAACCATAATTACTGTCCTCTTAAAGAGCTTTTCAACGATATGCATCATGAAGGATGTTCATTACTTTAACATTTGTATCCCGTACCCCTGTGTACCAAAATTAAAATTTTGAATATTCATGTAGACAGTGATTTTCCCCTTGCTTTGAAGGTCAAGTGTGCAAATTTGCATCGAGATCGGACTAAAACTGTAGATTTGTATAAAGAACATGCACACATGTTGACTTTTATAAATGTATGGCCGCCATCTTGAATCAATATGCCCGATTGGTAAACTATTTATTAAAAGTTACTAATCTCATAAACGGAAGCCGACTTCTGAATTTCAAGGTTCTAGTACAATTGGTTCCCGAGATATCGTCATGTCGAATTTTGTATATAAATGGCCGCCATCTTGAATCAAGATGGCGGATTTTAAAAATATTTCTTAGCGAGCACCTAGGAGGTAAGAGGAACACACCTACAAAATTTCATGGTCGTAGGTCCAGTGGTTTCAGAGATATCGTGATGTGTCAGTCAGTCAGTGAGTGGTATTTGGATTTTATATATATAGATTAAAGATGATAACTAAATTGTTATTACTATTTCTTTATTGTCTATGTTGGACAGCTAATATTATACATATAAAAATGTAGGTAAATTTTTATTAATTCTTTTAAAAATGTAGCTCCATTAATTAGGATCGGTAAGTGGGAAAATAATAATAATGAATTGAGTTAATAATTAAGACATTGGATTTAGGCGGATACCACCGCCTTAACCACATGACCTAAACTAACTGACACATCGTGCTAATCACATTAATAAAACCAATTCTTTAATTATATTTAAATAATATATCATACATAGAGAAATAGTTATAAGAACCGCAGATAGGCAATTATTTCTAATACGCAGTGAGAACTCTCGTTCTATTAAAAGTAATCAACATTTCACAATGGAAATTCCTGGCTTTATTTCTAACCTGTTCCCAGTACAGTGTTTCTGTTTAAGGTCTGTAGTTTTTAGAAGTTTTTTTTTTTATGTAATTTTTAATTATTCTAAAAGAGGTGCGTGTTTAACTGTCAAGTTGTTATATTTAGAATTGTCATTTAAATTAAGGGAACACATAGGCTTATTTATTTTAACTTTACCTCAGGTAAACTTAAACAGCAGGCACAAGTTACAACATTTACTCACGGCAATAAGCTGAGTTACTCCGGATGAGCCATTTAGTCAAATTAATTTGCCCTTCCTTGTACTTATTTTATCGAAAATGCTGTTATGCCCTTGCAATTAATTACGGTAGTCAACTTCCTCTTAGACTTCGCCATTCTAGGTTAAGAGGCAATTAAAATATTTGACCACAAGTGTCTCGGTGTGATATGGGTAGGGTCCTGACTAATCCAATTAAATGAGAAGCAAATATCCATATAAGAAAACAAAGAAAACAAAATAGAGAAAAGGAAGAAATAGTGGCAGCCAATATTCAATTATTGTTCTTTTTAATAAAATGTATAGAATAAACTAATATAGTTTGTTATAATAAGAAGGGCTATTTACTGTGGATACTTGCTTGATCTGAACATCACTGGACCAGTTTCGCTTATACGCCATCATCAGTAGAAAAATATTCAATTCTACTGCCAGAATTCTGTATTGTTCTGCTGATGATGGTGTGTAGCCGGCTCCAGAGATACTCAAATCAAGCAAGCATCGACGCTAGATAACTTTTAGGGATTGTAAAATCCGTTTATCTCCAGTAGGGACGAAATGTAACTTTTCAGGGCTAGTTTATAGGTAATAATGTTGGTCTTTTCATCCCTGTTCTTAAAAACGGGGAAATAATGTGAAAACGGGATTATAATCCACGTTCGCCAACCAAATTATTTTGTAAATAGTAGAGAATGAATGGCAAATATAGTGAATTGATTGAAATCAGGTTGGCAACACTGCTTTAAAACTCCCAGCTATATTGCAAGTCATTCTACGACGCTTTGTTTACTTTTGTTTAGCTTTCGTTAAACTATTTTTTTTATTACTTTAAAAGTGATAATTAATTGTTGTAAATAATTGATATTGTTTTATTTTTGTATTTAATTCGTTTAATAAAGAAATACAAATGTTTTCTTTATTGATTAAATCTTATATAGCCCTTTTTCTGGAGATAAAATTTTGTATGTACCTCGAGAATAATGGATTATTTTTCCCTTGTTATAATTATCTCCCTCGGCTACGCCCAGGGGCGGATTTAGCATCAAGTTTGGGTGGGGGTCACTACCGGGGGGGGGGGGTCCTGGCATACCCCCAGGTGCGCGAGAGGGAGTTCTCCTCAGGGTTTTGTATTTTTTTTAAATTTCACCGTCTTAAAAAAACGTTTTTACGGATTTCTAAGCCTAAAATTTCCATTTCTATAATGTTACAACACACAAATGGAACAATTTTAAGAAATTTAAAAATTCTAAGACATTTAAGAATGGGGAATAGATTACTGCCTGGCAATTTGAAATTTAAAATAATTTTATATCATAATGAAAATATGAAAATAATTTATTGGTAAAGGTTTACTTACAGTACCTTAGGGGCTTACTAAATAAGTTATTAAATATAGGTACTATGTTGGGGTGCTCATTTGGGCGTATCAGTGTCATGTAAGAAAATAATTTATAATTAATAAACTCATTATCAAATTTATTAAATTATGAGTGGGGGAAAATCAAGAAAATAATTACATACTATACATTAGTTTAATTTAGAAGGGGGGCCCTCCC
Source organism: Gerris lacustris (assembly GCA_951217055.1). Lineage (NCBI taxonomy): Eukaryota > Metazoa > Arthropoda > Insecta > Hemiptera > Gerridae > Gerris > Gerris lacustris. The sequence continues at coordinate 16,830,883 of OX578285.1, forward strand.
CCGGAAAATTTTAAAATATGACCTCTCTAAACAGCGTTTTTATGCATCTCTGAGGTGAACTTTGATTTTAATACTTTGTCATCAAATAAATTAAATTTATGGTGTAATTCGATGGCACAAAAGTATGGACATTAAGTATTTTTAAAAGAATTTTAATACCTACTTAAAAATAGTAATTGTAAAAAAAAATTGTGCACCTACTAAAGTAATCATTATAGATTAAATAAATCATTCAATAGCCATTGTGCAATATTACTTAAAATCTATAATTAACGATGCCATTTAATCAATAGCTATGATGGGGGCCCTAGGAAAATGTATGGAATTTTAAGGAAACAGTTTCATTTTTCATATAAAATTTTATAGTTATATAAATTTATAAAGTAGGTTTTGGCTACTTAATAGCCATTTCAGATTCTAAATTAGTTGTTCACTATTCACAGTAACATGGTATCAAAGAGACACACAATGGATAATCAATTATTAATGATAAAATATATGTAGTAAAATAAAATAAGGTTGGATATATTAAACATTTTTTAGGTTAAATTCTACATTATATCTCGAATATTGGGGGGGACATGACCCCCAAGGCGATGACACCCGTGATATTCCGTACTTTCATCCCAAAATACAAATAAGTTATCTTACTGAGTGGTTACTGCAAAATAGAGACAAATATTATATTATATTTAATTTTTAAATGTGTAAAAATCAATTAACCCAAATCCTTGCCACCGCTTCTTTGTAACAAATCTGAAAATTTGAGGGGGGGTCATGACCCCTGTGACCCCCCCTCTAAATCCGCCACTGGCTACGCCTCGGGAGCTAATTGACATTAATCCCTCGGCTTCGCCTCGGGAATTAAGATACCTAATACCCTCGGCTTCGCCTCGGGATTTAGTTGCCTTGATTCCTTCGGCTTTGCCTCAGGAATCAACTAAGTCACGCGGGAAATAATATCTTACATTATTCCCTAGGTGCATAAATAACTAATATTATGTATACATTATGCATACTACGTATGTGAGAAACTGAATTTGCTTAACTGATTAAAAAGATTATTTAATCCACAGGTCAGCAAAGATCAGTGTCACTACATTTAGATTATTTCTTTTCTTTTTAATGGCGAGAATGCCTTTTACTAGGCACATCACCTGCTTATCATTTCGCGCATACGATATCGAAGACTTCATTGTTCATTTGTTGGGGAAAAAACAACCACTCTAACTTTTCCCAAGATTTGGGGATTGTGGATAAGTCACACACAGTCGATATCAATAAAAGTAAAAAAAATATAAAAAATCACTGATAACTTCAAATATAGTTTTTTATCATTTTTTTCTTGATGGTGAACCTTTTTTTAAATTTATTTGTGTATAGAAAACTATATATATATATATATATATATATATATATATAACACAATTTGCGAGAGACACCAAGGATTCTTGCTTGGCTGGCAAAAAACAGGGGCCCCTGATGAGTCGGACGCGACGAAACGATGCAGGACATGGCATAATGCCGAGCCAACATCTTAATGACGTTCACCAAGGGATGTGCCACGCTTGCGTGGCACATCCCTTGGTGTCTCTCGTAAATTGTGTAGCCTATTGCAGTGTGCAAAAACACGGTATTACTCTGCTTATGTGTTTTGCCAGCCAAGCAAGAATGGCGGTATGAGAGCACCCTCGTCTCTGATAAGTCCTATATCTGATCTTCTTGATGTAGTATAGGTCCAGAGTTGGGTGGGCATCGTCGGGCCCCTGATGAATCGGACGCGACGAAACGATGCAGGACATGGCATAATGCCGAGCCAACATTTTAATGACGTTATGTCTGATGTTGGAACAGTTCCTATGTGTCACGCTTGCCTTGGTGTCTCTCGCAAATTGTGTAGCCTATTGCAGTGTGCAAAAACACGGTATTACTCTGCTGATATATATATATATATATATATATATATATATATATATATATATATATATATATATATATATATATATATATATATATATATAAATATATATATTTTCTCTGGGTCTTTTAAGGGTTAAAATAAGTAATCTGCTTTCTCCTCCTTTTCTTTTCTTTTAAACAAGCAGCTATATTTCACCCTAAGGGCTTATTCAGGCTGGCAATACTTTTTATGACATTGTCCGTTTAGAATAAACTCGTAATATTTATTTTTTAAAAAACTTGGTCATTAAAAACACACACAACAGTATTTTCATACTTAGGATGTTAGCAATAAATTAAAAAATCAGTCAAACGAATCCTCCCTGTACATCTCACAAATACTGTTATGTGTGTTTTTAACGACGAAGTTTTCAATAGATAAAATTACGAGTTTATTCTAAACAGACAATGTCGTAAAAAGTATAACCAGCCAGAAGAAGCCCTTAGGTTAGGGCGAAATATAGCTGCTTGTTTAAAAAAAGGAAAAGGAGGAGAAAGCAAATTATTTATTTTAACCCTTAAAAGACCCGGAGAAAATATAAATCTATATATAGTTTTCTATACATAAATAAATTCAAATATAGTTTAAAAAAATTATATTATAGAACGAGAATATAAGGTACGACCAAAAAGGGTGATATGAGGACAGACTTACAATGGCTATGTTAACAAAACCCAATAGAATTTATTCCTTTATTATCAGAACCCCCAAACTTAATTGCAATATGTTAAGAGAGTGTTTTCTAATTTTAGTCACCACAAAAAAAGCTAAATTTAGGAATAGCTAATACCACGTAACAGCGAATAAAGCGAACACTCGACTTCCGTCCAGATGTAAATATAAACTACTTCATAATACGCATATTGGCAAACTCAAAAAAACAAACTTAAGTATGCTAACAGACTGAGGCCAGGGTTTTTTATTAGATGTTTTATTATTCTTGTTCATTTCTATCCTTACTGATATCTCTCCTTGCTCGTGATGTTTTAGTTTACCAGAATACCCGTGTTGAGTACAATTTGAGCTTAGGCAAAGGGTTATATTCTCTTAAACACTGCGCCAGTCAATGACAGCCTAATTAGATTAACAAAATTGACAATAGAATGGACATTTTCTCTCATGCCATTAGTGCAAAGCACCAACCCGGTAAATTGCATCAACCAAGCGCAATGAATAATGAATCGTCGCTATGTCTACCTGAAATACTATGAAGTAATAAGCAGGTCAAGTGTGTGCAAGTCAGCACATAGCGAGGGTCCGTAAGCCACACTGTATAGTTTAAGTAGTACCCTATTGATGGTGTTTTTTAAAATGCTAAAAAGCTTACTTTGAACTATCCTATGGGTCTGATATTCTCAAAACACATAAACAAACTTCTGATAAAGTATATTTTTGCCACAGAACCGGACTACAACCATATAAATACCTCGAAAAGACCATAGTTATAAAAAAAAGTATTTTGTCCATAAAAAATAAAATAATATTTTTTTCGAAATTTCCAAAAAGTGGTATCTTTACTTTTGGTCTAAGAATGTTCAGGAATTTTTTCAGATTTTTTGCACTTCACATAAGCGAGATAGAGGGGGGGGGGGGACACGTTTCACACCCACTTCAAACTTGCCTACGCTCGCCCTATCAAAGTTATAACCAAAGAATTATATATTTTTGTAATCAGCTCGACGTACCCTTTCATATGATACCCCTCACGGTGTCGAAAAAAAAATTTAACCCTTAAGTTTTTTTACCCTAATTTTTTTGAAATTTTTTTTTTTTAAGTTGCTATATTTTTAAAATATGTGGGCAGGTACAAGACATATACATACCAAATTTCAAAGTGATCGGACGAAAAGTGTAGCCGTGAGAGCAGGCGACAGGACGGACGGACAGACACACGCAGGAAAATATAAGGGTTCTTGGTTTTGCCTACGGACCCTAAAAATAATGGCAAAATTAAACGCCTTTAATTGTGCGTATTATGTAACTCGTGTGAAATAAAGCTGAAATAATCTACTTGTGATAAGCAACCATTCTAAAAGATAATATTTACACGATTCCTATCGAAATATTTATTCCGTTGTGTTGAACCTTGCATGTACAATATTCTATTCATGCTGATTATATTATGTTAACGGAAGAAAGTAAGTTTCTAATCCTATTTGACGATTAAAAAAAAAGTTATAGTTATACGTGTCTTATCTTCGAGTAAAAGGTACGGCAATCATAAGATAACTAAATGAATTAACAATTGTACATGATTGTGGAGAGGTCGCTGAAATATAGAACCAATCAAAGCGGTTCATATCAGTCTGTATGTTGTAATATTTCTTTGAACATGAAATAAACAATTTGAAACTCTTGGACTTTCTTTTATTAACCGTGAGTAAGTTTCTCTAAATCTCGGTCGAGTCGTCCATTTAAGATAAGATATTATTAAATCAAATGGTAAAGAGAGATGTACCAAGATATCGCAAATAAACGCAAGCTTTCAGTAACATATCGAAGAAAAATACATTTTAATTGCATCCAGAAATGTCGAAATTTTTTTTAATCGATGTGCACGGTTCTGGCGCAAAGGTCCGCAGATAATGTATATCGAAATAACAATAATACAATTCGGAATGACGAAATTAAATGATTAAAAGACGATAAAGATGGTAATGACGTGTTTGGTAATACAAGGTTTGTTGGAAAACAAATGAGTATACAATTGCACACTAATATGTTGAGAGTGCAGAACTCTTGGACGAGCATTCCGCATAGAAAAACTATAAATGTAGGCAAGGTGTCAGTTCATGCCGTGCTACGTGTTCCAGGTTCGTTAAATACAAACAGTATATGCAATATACTACAATTGTATACGGGTGATTCCAACTGAAAGTGCTATTTTGGAATCTAAAATTGGACTTAGACTGAAAATTTTGACTTTTTAAAAAAATTCAGGAAAAATTATGGAATGTTCTCGGACTAATTTCAGATATATTGCAGCATGCGGGACAGATGGGAAATAATTTTTTTAAATTTTTAGGCCGGAATTAAGTTTATTTTAAATCAAATTATAATTATTATTAACTACGGGAAACAGACAGAGAAAAATACACTCCAGCGCCGGGATTTGAACCACGGGCCTCTATATTTCCAGTATAGCGCTCTACCAACTAAGCTACGCAGGAGAATGATATAGAGATATAGAGGCCCGTGGTTCAAATCCCGGCGCTGGAGTGTATTTGTCTCTGTCTGTTTCCCGTAGTTAATAATAATTATAATTCGATTTAAATTAAAATTTAATCTTTCCGTAGTATGAATACTACCAAAATCGTAAAAAAAAAATTAAGTTTATTTAAAACATGGTAACATCGTGCACGGTTGTTTCATTTCACACTTTAAGAAAATATGTTGGTCAGTAGTTTAAAATAAAAATCCAATTTTAATACACCATTAAATATCACTCTTAAAAGCCTAAACAATGAACTATAACTTAACCAAAAAAGTTTTTGAAAATAGACTTTAATAACATGCACGGTAATTACGTTTAAAAGGGTACGTAACTGGAAGAACAATCGGAATTAGCGGTAGCTCCCAACTGAAGGGTTCAGCTCATCCCCTATCAACTGTTGCAAGATGAAAACCAGTTTTGCGGCATAGCAAAAATCTCTCGCCACTTATCTCCCTGCCACAACCAGAGTAGGGGTCACATATATATAATGCCACGGTAATTAATTTTTTTTAAAGGACAAACTTTAACTTGAGGTTCCATTTAGTAATAATTTATTATTTTTAATAGCTAACACATATTTTAATCCTGGTAGGACCCTACTTCAAAATTATCCAATAAGTTTTTGAATAAAATTATTAATGTGTGAGCTAGAGTGAAGTGAATAAGAACAACTAACTTAAGGACAGACACGGTTGTTACAAAATCGCCTTTTGAAAATTTTTGTAGCGATTAAAATTAAGCGGCGCATAATTTTTTTGCTTGGTTGTAGTTCTGTTAGCTTAACTGAGTTACCATGAAGAAAAATCCTGTCAATTATGTGAAAAACGCTCCAGTTATTCATCTAGGACATGAAAATTGCTCTTTAAATTGGAATCACCCATATGCGATATACAATTTCACACTATTATGTTCAGATTGCGTTACTCTTGAAACTTGAAGGAACATTCAGGATAGAAACGATATAATATAAATATAGGCCTAGTGTATAAGTATATTCTCCAGAGAGTGAGTTCAAGGCGCGTTATACATACGAGATATGTTCAAAACAACGAGTATACAAATGCACACTAATATGTCCTTAGTGTATTACTATTAGAGGAGCATTCTGGATAGAAAAAGCAATGTCGGATAAACGTATAAATATAGGCGTGATGCCTGTTTATTTATCTCCAGTATATGGGTTATTAGCGTGTTACGTAGTACGAAGTTTGTTCTAAACAACGAGTATACAATTGCACACTAATATGTTCTCAGTGTATTACTATTGGAGGAGCATTCTTCTTTAAAGCCGAGTGTATTTATTTTTGAGATCATTTTTTTTCTTTTAACCTAATATCCCCCGATTTTTAACCTATATTCTGCTCGATGTCTCAGGAAAATTTGAGTATCGATTATTTCTCATGAGGAAATTTTAGTTCAACTTTCCAGCAATAGGGGGATAAATTAATATAAGCGTGTAAATGTATAGCTGTTGGTCTGTTTTTCAGGCCAATAATACCAGTACTATAATGCTCGAATCAGTGGCGCACCCAGGATTTTTTTTGGGAGGGGCACAGATAAAAAAAGGGGGGGGGGAGAGGATGTAATGTGGGCTTAGCATAATCACAGATAATTAAGAATTTTGGTTTTATTGGTCTTAAATTACTTCATATCAAGGGCGGATCCAGCCAATTTTTAAGGGGGCTGGGCTCTCTTTTAGGGGGGTCCGGGGGTCCTCCCCCGGGAAAATTTTTATAGTTTACGTTACATGAAAACGTCTTTTTAGCCAATTCTAAGAGCATCTAAAATGTTATTTTATACAAATAAATTTAAGACTTTTATGAACGGGACATGAAGACATGAAAAAAATTATATGCGAATAATATTGTATTATTAAAAGTTGTACATTATATAATAGATTAATGTTTTATTTTAGTAGCCAGAAAAATAAATTGGTACATTTCAAAAATATTTTAGTTACGTAAATTATCAAAAAAAAATAATAAGTACGCCAAATGTGTTGAGTTCAACAGAAATTAGCTGATAGTATTAGGTTAAAAATAAAAATAGTAGGGTATCTAACAGTCCAGTCAATAAATACAAAAAATAGTCTTCCTTGCCTTAGATCGGGTATCTGCATCTGCAATTTTTAAAATCTTATTCTATAATTGAACCTGTTTCTAAATTAATTAATGCGGAATTGCATACTTTAATGTTAGGTCTTGGGCTTTGGGGGGGGGGGGGGGACGTCTTTTTAAACACCAAAAAAAAAATATGTCGGTCAAAACTAGGTATATAATTACTTATTTATTAATTTTTTTTTACTATCACAGCACTATTACTTTAAAATGTGCTGCGGAATTGCATACTTAAATTTCAGGTCTTGGCTTTCGGGGGGCACGTGTAAAGTAACGATCCGGACCAAGCTGTTTTAGTTCATCAGGAGAAAATAAACATTTATGAGAAATGTTTAGAATACTACAAGGAAAAGTTTCGGGAATCCCACGGAGACAGGAGTTTTCAAGTTCACGGACTTCGGTTTGGGGCCAAAGGCACAATACCAATGAAAACCAAACTATTTTTGACAAAATCGGCACCGATCGAAATTTCTTAAGACTCCTAGTTGAAAATATAATATTAGATTCTCTAGGTATTATAATAAATAACCATATTTATTAATTAACTATAAATTTTATTTTTAGTGTTATCTAGTTTTTAAGTAACTGTTATTCTTTCACTAACTGTACGAATGTATTTTATTTTATTTTATTTATTTAACAATTGTCTTCTGATTGATTAGTATGCTGTGTTTATAGCAATCCTTTAATGAAGGACAGCTCCACTTTGTACTTTTTGTCAATAAAGTTTCTCTCAGAATAATAATGAATAATTCATTTTAAAAAATGATTTTTTTATACGATGTTGTCACTGATGAATTTTATTATATTTTTAACTAGTACTTGGTTAATTTCTTAGCGAATCGAAACCCTACTTGCACAGAATCACTGCTGTATACGTATATCACATAAGATGGCGTCACTTGACAGGATTGTTCAACCATGTTGACAATATAGAGTCCAGGTCGCTACAAGAATAAACAATTTCATACGAATTCGGCTGAAAATATCAACAAGAATAGAGTTTTAATATAATAATCGGAATCAAATTATAATTATTATTAACTACGGGAAACAGACAGTGAAAAATACACTCCAGCGCCGGGATTTGAACCACGGGCCTCTATATTTCCAGTATAGCGCTCTTCCATCTAAGCTACGCAGGAGAATGATTTTTCACTACCGTAATCGATAACTAGTCCCGAATCCAAGCTTTCAATATTCATATACATTTAGACAGTCAATATTTATGACATTAGAACTAAACCAAGAATTAACGCTTATAATTATAAAGTACTCAATTAGTACCTGTACCTTGTACAATCAATTCGAAATTCAATTTTTAAGTTTTTGGTAGTTTTCATACTACGGAAAGTTAAATTTTAATTTAAATGAAATTATAACTATTAACTTTAACTTTCCGTAGTATGAAAACTACCAAAAACTTAAAAATTGAATTTCGAATTGATTGTACAAGGTACAGGTACTAATTGAGTACTTTATAATTATAAGCGTTAATTCTTGGTTAAGTTCTAATGTCATAAATATTGACTGTCTAAATGTATATGAATATTGAAAGCTTGGATTCGGGACTAGTTATCGATTACGGTAGTGAAAAATCATTCTCCTGCGTAGCTTAGATGGAAGAGCGCTATACTGGAAATATAGAGGCCCGTGGTTCAAATCCCGGCGCTGGAGTGTATTTTTCACTGTCTGTTTCCCGTAGTTAATAATAATTATAATTTGATTTAAATTAAAATTTAACTTTCCGTAGTATGAAAACAACCCAAAACTTAAAAATTGAATTTATAATAATCGGGTTAAACAACACTGAGAAAAATTTCAGTTGCTCAAAAGCAAGTAGAGAGGTTGTATAAGCAAGAAGCTTTGAATCGTGTATTAAAAACAGGGAATTCAGAGATATAAGCATTGATCATGGTAATTACTAGGGTTAGGAATTATATGCTCTAAAAAACCTAAATTTATTCCATCTGCATGCCCGAAATATTCTTTTATATTCTCATCAATTATTTAGGCCAACCGGGGGGAGGGGGGGGGGGGTATAATTCATTAAATTTATTAGAATTTGTGCATATACATATTTCTATGTACATAAGATGATGAAGATTTCTTACTTATGCACACCTCTTTTTATGTGGCAATATGCTATGTTAACAAATATCAAATTAAAATTATTATACTGTACAATAATTATCTTTTCAAGATTTTCTGTGGTCAATTTCAAGCGATTTTTTAATTTCGAAAACGACCTTTCCACGTTTGCAGAAATAATTGGCATATACTTCAATATAGAGCATTATAATATATTAACTATTTCGTTCCAATATGGATTTGTATTTAAAGCAACATCCAGTTTTATCTGGATTGCTCTCCTTTTTGGCTTAGCCACTCCGCAATTAGCAAATAGGGAATATGAAAGGTAGTTAATCCGGTAAGAATAGGAAAAAGTAAGTCTGTTTGCATTATAATTTTGCCAGGAAGAATTGGAATGGACAAATTCCTTTAAATCCTTGGAATAAGCAAATGCAGGTTAGCTTAATGCAAACCTTTTTTCTTGAGAAATTGGAAGTTTAAATTTAACATTTTGTTTAAAGCCAGTGTGAATCGCAATGTGACATTTACTGAAAGTAGAGGGAATTCGCAATGAATAAACCCGGAACGTTTCTCTAACACTTACTTGAAATTTCAGAAAGCAGTATCGCGTGTAGGTGCGTAATTGGAAAAACCAAGTAATTCATTAGAAATTACCGATTCGTACTTGCTTGTAATATATGCTTTAAAAAAGCCACATTTAGTAATAATGTTAAGACAAATTTTAACAAAACATATGTTATTTTGGAATATTTGCAAATTTATAAAACTTGATATTTTTTTTAAATATGTCATATTTTCTTCTGATATGTTAGCCCTTTTTAAATTTTTGGTTTTTACTTTCTCATATAAAGAGAAAGTATAGTGATGGCGCGAAAATTCAATTTTGAGATTTTGATGGATTTACACGTTTTGAGGTCACTTGAGTCCAACAAAGTGGTTTTTAAAAAATGTCTGTCTGTCTGTATGTCTGTGCAGACGTGTAGAGCCTAAACAACAGGGCCGATTGTGACAAAATTTGCCATACTTGTTTAGAAAAATCATTACCCGAGGTGAAATCGAGAAATGAATTTTAGCTCCAAATTGGGGGGCGCTACCCCCCAAAAACTCAAAAAAACGTGAAAAAAATTGTATCTCGAAAACTTCCAACAATTTATATTTAAAAAAAAAAAAAAAAAAAATGTAGTCGATTTAAATACGAATCTAACGATATAAGCCATTTTCCCGGGAAAAATCTACTTCCTGAGAAAATAGCTTTAAACGTGAACAGAGAGAGGCCGGGTTCGATTCCCCTATACGAGAAGTTATTTATATGATAAGTTTTGATAAAATATTCAATAATAATTAAATGTACCAACGAGAACACGAAAACTAATTAACGGAAAACACTGGGCTAAGTAATTATGAACTCGCATATGAGAAAGTTTGTCACAGAGTTGTTTGTGATTGTTGACCTTTCTTTATTTTAATATTGTGTTTATGCAAGGATTAAGAAAGGTCAGTTAAATCCTTTACTTTCAAGCAATATTAAAATTTGAGCTCCACTCTTTTTCTAACTAGGTATACTTGAAGTAATCCGTTTGCTTCCAAATACTCCTCGATTATTTTTTCTCAGTCTATCCAGGTCAAACAACACTAAAATTGTTGAGATTTATTTAAAAATGTCGCTACTCTTTTACTTTGTTATCCACCATAGCAGAAAAGAAAGTGGTGGCAAACAAACTAAAAGCAAACCTTCATACGCCTCTTTTAGTTTGTTACCCATCTATTATATATTGATATCCATAAAAATGTTGAAAAGTAGGATTGGTAACAAATATAAATAACGAATAAGACAAAAGAATGTTTAGTCCATTGCATAGTTTAGGACAAAGTAATATCAACAAAAGTAATAGCTCGGGACAAAGGAATACCACACTTTTGTATACGTAAACATAATTTGAAAGTAAAAAAGGTGGGTAACAAAGTAGAAGAGGGGCGCGCACACTAGATCGGACCGAGTCACCACTGTAAGGCAGGCAGGGTTGATAGCAGATTGCATCAGGGAATTTACGTTCCGGGCTAACTATAGGGCCGGCCTATAATGTGCGTTGGCTGGCCAATGCCGGGAGGATGGTAAAGTGTACGGCGTGGAAAGACTTCTCGGTGAAGCCGGTCTTGTGTGTGTCTGTGTTTAGTGTCTACTGTAAGGAAAATAGTTATATCTCAACAACTCTTTACATTCAATGTTTCCACGTGCTATTCTGTAGTTTTCGCCTAAATTTAATGAACTTAAAGCTTTCTCTAAAATGGTACTTATTCAAGATGGTATCTTCCTTTATAGACTAGTACTATAGGGAAACAGGAGGTATTTTGAAGCAATAGTAGTTTAAGTATCGAGTACATTTCTCAATCGATGAGAAGCAACATAGTGCCTTGCATTTGTGATATTACTATGGGTTATTCCCCCGCTACCTACAAGTCAACAATAACTTGGTACTACTTACTTAACACACCATTAGTTGGAAGATACGATAGTTCGCAAACTATGTGTCCCTTCCTTAGTATCTATACAAAGTACGTTTCGTGGTGAAAAAGTGCACTTAAGGTATTTAATAAATTAATTTCCTACCATACCGAAACAAACATTTCATAAGTAGATTTTCACCCGAATATTTAAATCGTCAATTGCACAAAATAAGAAATTGAGTTACCGCACCGGATGACAACAAAATTAGTGACTGCACTGCCCAAAATATGTTGCTCTAATCACAAAGAACACGTGCTTAAACATAATTTAACAATTGATTCTAAGTCGCTCATGAAATTCTCATGTCTGCAAAGATGTTTCACAAGCATGGTACTTTTCCCCAAAACAACCCGTCGAAATAACCAACCTCTGTGTTATATACAAATGACTGTAAAAACGATTAAAATTTGCACACAAATATGTCACATACTAATCGATGCTTTCTCTTTCACTCTATTTCTGTGGCTTCAACAAGGATACTCTCTTCTTTGCTACAAGAGTATCACCATTAAGTACTTTAGCGTTTATAATAAAAGTTTCTTTATTTTTCCCCTTCCTAAATCTATTACTTTAGAAGAGTCTTATAGCAACAATAAAACGGGATTTTTTTTATGGAAATGTTCTGCTGTCAGTTGTGTGCACAGCAAGTAAATTTTACCTTTGCAATTTATATGCCAATGTTAAAACTAGAGCGTTGTCTCAATAGCATGGACTGATTCTAGCATAGAGCAAACAGAGGTTTCTTAGCAAATTATTGTTGAGCGTTTAATGTTTATAGACTTGGCGAGGACACTGGCGCGCCGTGCCCCCAGATAATTAAAGGATCAACGCAAATTAGATCTACTTGATTTGATAATAAGTTTAAAATACGACAGTTGCAGGCAAGCCTCGAATACGCTAATCCATCCCCTAAAAGCTTTGACAGTTGTAGGCAAGCCTCGAATACGCTAATCCATCCCCTAAAAGCTTTGACAGTTGTAGGCAAGCCGCAAGCCTCGAGTACGCTAATCCATCCCCTAAAAGCTTTGACAGTTGTAGGCAAGCTTCGAGTACGCTAATCCATCCCCTAAAAGCTTTGACAGTTGTAGGCAAGCCTCGAGTACGCTAATCCATCCCCTAAAAGCTTTCTATCAACTAACAAAGCAAAAGCCTATTTAAACGAACCATGCAATAATGCCCATTACAGAAAGTTTCCGCAGACAGCCTGCATATATGACAAGTTCCAATACAAACATATACTTAAATATCAGCTAGAACAATAGTATGCGATAAAATTGTATAGTTTAATACACTGGCTCATAATTAGATTCTTTATCACCAGACAGACGATAAAGACAGAGAAGTGTGATAAAAACGATAAGACGACGTCCCCTTTAGAAGTTTAAAGAGAAATTATGTACCCTCTAACGCCAGTCATCCACATACTACTTAATGGTCTTGACAAAGTGGAAAAAAGTCTCTCGAGCATCTACTACATATTGGAGCTTGGAATAATTATTCCACAAATTAATAATACCCCAAGACATCCAAAGAAAGATTTACGGAAAAGAATACTAACGTCAGCGAGTTCTTCTATCCATGGAGATACTGAGGATATGAAAATTTTGTTTGTCCCACGATAACTGGCGTAAAAAGTAATCAAGTTGAACGAAATTCGACACACAGGTGCATCTTAGCCTTTGTAACAAGTTTATATATTTGTTTAAGTTTACCACTTAATATTGTAAAGATGGCGGGCGACTAAATAAAGTTTTATTGAGCATGACATGTAATACATTGTTTTAAAGGTCTTTAGAAGTAGGGACACTACATGTAACTTATTAATACAAAATTTTAATATTTTCAGGCACTATGGCAAAAATAGTGGCGTTCAAAAAGTTATATGCTTATACTGCATGTTACATATCACTTTAAAGCTATTTTTCTTGATAGCCATATTGAAAACAAGAATGGCCGATAAAAGAGTAAAAATCCAACTAGCTTTACGCGAGTTCTTTATGCGATGCATCACTAGTTAAATAAAGTTTTTCATATTTGCAAATGAAACAGGTAGATATTAAATATTATTTTATTTTATGAAAATAAGACAATAATTACTTTCAAATTAAATTATAAGCTTACATAAGAAAGTAATTAGCATAAGTAATAATATTAATAATTAATAAAATACACCTAATTAGAAAACACCCCGGTTCTAAAATTTTGAAATAATTCATGCTAGAGGTTGACCAAGAAGTCATGGAAATGAGAGGAGTGCGCTAGTGTTGTCATGTACAGTCAGTTTTTGATATAATAGACCACGGTCAAAAAACACAGTGTTGTTCTTCTGTTATTAATAATTTTATTTTTGATAACTTCTATATTTTTTGCAACAGGCAACACTGTACCTGATAAGAAAATCACTAATAATATACGATAATATCTTTATATTATTATTTATTGATTATTCATAATAATATTCTTTAAATCTAAATCGATATTCTTTTTCCTTAATCTATTTTTTTTCTTCCTCTTTATTTCTGAGTTTGATTTGGATTTAGAACAGTTGTGACTATAGTTCGTGCTGTATAAAAACAAACAAAACAGGAAACCTAACAGATTGGAAACCTTCCTGTTGTTATTCGTGAGATTTGACATAACTGGGCATGTCAAACAAACTAGGAATGGTTATTGTCTTAGCACCCGACTGTACTGACTTCGGCACTACTCGGAAGTTCCGATTTTAAACGAAGTTAAGCTTTCCGTTTCTCCCGTGTTCATGACTTCTTGGTCGACCATTAATACCTTATTGTGGGCCGATGAAAATTCCGGGAGTTCATCCCCCCTTTACAAAAATTTCCAATTTTGTGCTCGAAAATGTGAAGTGCACCAAAATTTTTTTTTTTTTAAATTTTGAGTGGCATATCAAATGAGCTGCTGCTGAAGAGAAGGACAAATATATATATATATGCTTTGCCTTATTGGTTATATAAATCAAAATATACCCAAACAACATCCCCCCCCCCCCAAGCACTGTATAACGGCTGGTCCTAAAATTTCGAAATAATTCATAAAAAACATTGCAACCCTGAAAAGTACTTGGACGCAACTACTTCCCAGTGAATTTTATTGTTTACCAAAACCTTTTGCATTATTTCCCGTATAGTATTGGACTTTTACCAATCATACCGGATTATTCAAAGGAAAATTATTATTTATGGGAATATTGGAAGGTGAAACCGATGTAATCTAAAATAATACAAGTCCTTTACTTACATTTATGTTCGTAAATTAAAAAGAATGTTCATATTTATATGTGAATATTTAAAATCGTTGCTTTATGTATTACTATATTTATAATGGCTTACATAAGATCGCAAATTAATATTCTTGTCTAACTTAATTCGTATGCACGTTTACATCTAAATTAATTTACAAAGGCTGCACTGGTGCAGTCAATGCACTCGCACTTGTTTTAGTGTGAAAGAGCGTAAATGTAAATATTACGAACGCTTTCCGTGCCGCTAATGTTAACCTTAATAATTATACATAAATTTAAAAATAAAACCTTTTATATTTATGTATTTGATCGTAAACTAATATTGATTTCTGAAAACAAAATTTCATTGAGTTAAATATTACATTAGATTATTATATTACCTAATTTTAAAACAAATCTATTTACTGTTTTTATAAAATCTTTATACTCGACTCGAATTGAACATTGTAATGCTCTATTGTGATTATTACAGATAAATAAAGAAATGCCCAACTCAGACGGTACGGGTCGGAGTAGTGTTAGATATAAGCGCCACCCTGTTCTAAAAAAAAATAAAAGAAAGAAAGGGGAGGAAGAAAGAAATAAGACAAATGTAACACACCTGTATATTTTAAAGCGGCCACAAAGAAAGGAAGGAAAGAGAGGAAACTGGGGAACAGGGAAGACCAGTAGAGAAAGAAATAGAACTAGACGATACCAGACAAAACAACTTTTTACAACACAGTATCTAGGCATCTAGTGGCCAGAAAATTAAATTTATAAAAGATGTCAAGTATGTAAGAAAGTAAAACACTAATTGTGAAAATTAAAGGTACTATGTATATTCAAAAAAATATATAAGTAAGTATTGATAAATTTAACAGCGGTACGCTGATCGGCCCAAAAACTTACTCACCAGCACAAAATAATGAATAAAAAGTCGTAAAATTAGTGAAACAAAGTAGATAGATACTGGTTTTGTAATTCTATGTACATAATTGTTAATGTACCTTGGGGCCCCATCACATTTTCTCCTAAGAGTGGGCGTCAAGTCGACTGATTATGAAGCAGGCCCAAAAGAATACAGAAGGAAATGATAAAAGAAAATAATAATTAATTTTAAGAAAATGTATGCATGAAAGAAAAGAAATTGTAACTATGGTTTGTCCAGGAGGGGAGAAGTCTCGAGGGGGGAGGGAAGGTGAGATCCAGCCCTTCGTGAATTTCACCCGTCTACTATATTTTGAGGTGTTGGGAGAGGAAAGAAAAAGTCCAGTCATGCACCATGACTTAATGAGCGAATTGGTTCACAAAAAATGGAAAAAATTGGTTCACAGGGGTACGGGGTACAAAAGTCAAAATAGTATTTACCCTTCAAGATGCATGTCGTTGGAAAGCTCTTTAAGAGTACAGTAATTGTTGTTATGTACACTTATATCATATTTTCATATAAAAGGGGCGTAAAATGGGAAAAAACCTGTTTTTATGCTATTTTTGACCCTAAATTGTAATAATTTGACCCCTAAATGAACTCCAAAAATTCTGGCCAACGAACTCATCCTTTCTTTTGATAATATTGACATTTTAAAATTTGTTTGGAATTTTTAAGTGCTTCCTTAAGGGAGATATCGTCTGGAGTGACACATATATATTACATACATATATACATACATATATACATACATATATACATATATACATACATACATAAAAAAAAGTGTTAAATTTTAGGAATCGATTCAGAATGGTCTAAAACGGATTTCCATGGAAAATTTTTTCAAAATTTCTCATTACAAAAATTTTGAAGCCATTGCAATAGCGTAATTTTCTTTGAAAATTCGCTAAAAGGAATTGGCCAATCTTGTCTAATGAAGTTCGCAGGTCTGGTGGTGATGACTTATTTTAAATATGTACTTCCTTAAGAAGCTTTAATGGCGCGCGCCTGTACGTGGACGCCTCGCCGATCTAGGTGACTTTGTCGAACCAAACCTTGGAGTACGCCGGAAGAAACTGTTCTCCTTAATCCATCGACATGACTATATTCCAATTTAGTACAGTAGAAATAAGTGAAAAAACACCTTAAGGTGGAACTAATTGCAACAAAAATGATTATTCTTGTAAATGGTAGGTAACACGCCCCTAAACAACATACTAAAAGTATACATCCGTACCGTCGCGCAAATTGCGTTTTTTTGGCCGCCATCTTGAAAAAACATGAAAATTTTCAAAACAAATCATGTGTGGTATCAAATCACAGGAAATTTAATGCAAAAAAAGAATATAAGGTTGGTTTTTAAATGTAATATGTTTACGAAGATGAAGTTGAGGGAGAAATATGAAAAATTATACCTCAATAATCAAGTATTTACACCTTAAAAGCTTAAATTATGTTAGATTAATCGAGACTTTAGCAAAACTGATCAGAACCGAGATAAATTTACTGTACATAAAAAGGACTTTTATCCTAGTTCATCAAATATTGCATCTGTTGAAGAAAACAAGTAAAAAAAGTGGAAGAAAATAACATACTTTTGGGGAAATTGAGGAGTTAAATAACTTAATTTTTTTAAAAAAAAATAATTCACATAATTGCAGTGAAGTGTGATCTTCTAGTCAGTCAAGTTAGTAAGAAATTTATTTTTAAATTGAAAATAAGTTGTTATAAATGGTTAATGTCAGTAAAATTGTTAATGCCTGTATAATAGTAATTATTGGATTTAATAAAATTTGTTTCTAGCTTGAGAATGACAGAAAGGAGGGGTTAAAATATCGCTAAAGGGAGGCTATTATTTTTTCTTAAGACACAGCAGCATTTAAATTAAACCATACAAGGAACCAACTACTCTATCTATATATATAAAATTAAAGTTTTTTCTGTACATTGGTCAAAATTGAAATTTTTTTGGATACTTTTTCATTTTACACATTCCGAAAACCGAATCCGGCCTTGACTTTTTTCGTGTATGTGTATATATATGTCTGTCGCCCCTGTCAGACTTTATAGGCGCAAAACAGGCTAAATGAAATCGATTAATTTTTTTTCAGGGGTGTGTGCAAACATGTTGCGCAATTTGTAGGCTTGGTTTCATCTAAAAATATTGAGTAGAACAAAAGTTATTGACAATTTTATAAAAAAAAAAAGTATATAAAACATAACCTAAGCAAATTAGGTTGATCCACCGTAAACAAACCCCACAGACTCGCTAATCAAAATGTTTGGGTACTTCTAGACCACCTAGAGACTCGCGGTTTTTTGCATTTGGTCGGAAATTGGCCATAAACGACTGGAAAAATCCGAAAAGTTAAAAAAAAAATTTTTTTACCCCCCTTAAAAAATTAAAGATGGTGGACGCACTTAAAAGTATTTTGGAGGCTTATTGTGGCTAAACGGTAAGTCGTATCGACAAGCTGATTGCGTCAGCGGTAACTGATTTCAAAAGATCTACAACTTTGGTCCTTTTTGTCGTAACTCCACCGGATCTACCTTAAATAGAGCTAAATTTGATTTTTTTTGTAAAAAACAAAAAATATAAAATGAGCTCATATGGGGTCCACAATTGTTGACCGATTTAATTTCTGATTGGGGTGCTTAATTCTCACACTATTGGTCTATAAAACGAGTATTAATTATTCAATTTTTTTTTTTCAAAAACCAGAGTCATTAAATATTTACTGGTGCAACTGCCTTATTCAGAGAAGAGACTGGTAATTAAATTAATGCACCATTATGGTTGTTGATTGTTCAATGACTTCCCAGTGTAATTGGTTTTTACGACGTTTATTTTCTTATTTATTATACCTTTTTTTAGTTTTCTTTTTTTTATTAATTACTATACATATTAATTAGTTTTCTATTGGCTATGTTTTAAACATATAATATATAGACACCAAACTACGATTTGGAGAATATTATATTCTTAGAAAAGGAATGAATGGTTTATAATATAGTCCTGATTTTTTTCTTAGAAGGCTTGGAAAAAAAACTATTTAGGCATTTTATTTAATTGCTAGGCCTACATGTCAATAGGAAACATAGCCACTAATACCCAGCATGAGCCCCGCGTGGAGCGCGGGGTGAAAGCTAGTTTACTATAAAAGCAAGGCATATTTTTCCCCTCTTTACTAACTTTTTTGGATGGAAAAACAAAGCATTTGTAGTGTTGAAAAACCTTTTTTTTATTATTCACTATAAAAGGAAAAATTATAATAGATGTTTAAAGCTTCTTTGACAATTAGTGTGTTTGCATCAGTTTCTACATGAATGACGGAATGGCCTCTTCCTTGAAGATACACCCACGTATAAAGCGTTGTTTTTTTTTTTTGAAGAGTTAGAAAAAAAATTGGTTTTTCTTGATTACCACAGGCGAATTTTGATCAAAAGGGATGAATAAACAGTGTATTTATGTATTTTTTGTATGATAATATAATAATAAAAATTCTAAATATAAAAAAGAAAAAAAAAAAAAAAAAAAAAAAAAAAAAAAAAAAAAAAAAAAAAAAACACTAATACAACACAATCTGTGCTCAACATTTATTATATTTGGTTTTTATACCCGTAAAAAACTATTTTCACATTTCCATACCTTCTGTTAACATAAGATTGGTGTTGCTTTATGACATCGCCCAATGTTGCAGAAGCGGACCATGGTAACTGGTGAATTAATGCACCACCATCAGGTTTTGTGGCCATTGTGATTTTTGTTCTATTTTTGCTATATTATGGTCGACATTTTCGGAGACACATTGAGAAAAGTGGCCAGATGGTACACTTCAACACTTTGGTTACTTTCATCCATTACAGCAGAATGTATGTATTTCTACACTTCAGCATAAGACACAATGAATCCAAGGCTGCAAAGTTCATCAAATAGGAAACGAGAATCAAAATTTCTGTGAATCTTTATGTCTACAGCAAGAGGAATTGGGCATATCAGAGAACGAGGGCCCTGCATCTTGCATTTCAGCCACACAAATCGAAACCTGCTTCAGGTCATTGTGTTAGGTATCCAAAAAAGTGAGTAAACAAGGGGGAAATATGTAGTTGGTTCCTTATTAATTTTAATAATAACTATTATGCAGGCATTACAAATTTTACTGACATTAACATTGATTAATACATTAACCATTTATAACAACTTATTTCAATTTAAACATAAATGACTTACTAACTTGACTGACTAGGAGATCACACTTCATTGGAATTATGTGAATTATTTAAAAAAAAATATATGAATTTCCCCTAAAATGGTGTTTTCTTCAATTTTTTTACTTGCTTTCTTCAACTGATGCAATATCTGATGAACTTAAATCAATAACTGATAAAAGTCATTATTTTTGTAGAGTAAATTTATCTCGGTTCTGATCAGTTTTGCTAAAGTTCGATTAATCTAGCATAATTTAAGCTTTTAAGGTGTAAATACTTGATTATTGAGGTATAATTTTTTCATATTTCTCCCTCTAATTCATCTTCGTAAACATATTACATTTAAAAACCAACCTTATATTCTTTTTCTGCATTATATTTCCTGTGATTTGATACCACACATGATTTTTTTTTGAAAATTTTCATGTTTTTTCAAGATGGCGGCCAAAAAAACGCATTTTGCGCGACGGTACGGATGTATACTTTTAGTATGTTGATTAGGGGCGTGTTACCTACCATTTACAAGAATAATCATTTTTGTTGCAATTAGTTCCACCTCTAACGCTATTTCTACTATACTAATTATCCACATCAAAATGAAAACTGTTCGACTAAAAAATTGTCATTGACTTCACTACTACTTCAGGACATGAGGCTAACACCCTCGATAACCCTGGCCAACTGTAACCTTCCCTTCTCCAGTTCTCCCAGACAGAACTCCCAAGAAAAAGGAAACGAAAATAAAACATTAACTAAATTTACCTCCTACCTATAAATACTCAATAAAATAATAGTTGTTTATAACTGGAACTAAAAATAAAATAAACTGACCTATTAATGAAATAAAAAGTTGTTTAAATAAAAGAAAATCCTCAGCCCCCCCCCCCCCCCCCCTTTAAAACATTGAACCCTCACAAAATTCCTGCCACTAATTTTAAATACAAAGGGTTATAAAATATAAATCGGTACAACATTTTTTTACGTATGTACTGATTAAATAAACAGGTCACGTTTGTGCAAGTCATCACACAGCGAGGGTCCGTAGGCCAAACTGTATAGTGTAAGTAGTACCCTATTGATAGTGTTTTTTTTTTTTTTTTTGAAATGCTAAAAAGCTTACTTACTTACTTTGAACTATCCTATGGGTCTGATATTCTCACAACACATAAAAAAACGTCTGATAATGTTATTTATGTAACTAGGCAGCAAGATGGAATTTTGCTGACAAGTTCTTAAGTTTTAGTTCCGAGCCGAAGTCAAGGATAGGCTAAATAAATTTACTGACGAGGCGAAGCCGAGGCAGGAAAATGTTAATTACCTGCTAAGGTGTAACCGAAGCAGGTAATCTTTAAACGAGTCAGGAATGTTTCCTTTGCTGCATAGTTACATACAATATTTTATCTACTAACGGCAGAAAAAATACACTAAGTATTACATTCCCTTTTTAATATATAAAAGATTTAAAGAAATTAAGTTTATCGTACTTTATCTACGATTGTTAGATTTAAATAACAAATACAGAAAAAAATAAACTTGCTCTCTCTTGATAAAAATGGCATTAATTCTTGAGTTGTATTTTTTGCCGAATTAATTATTTCTAGAGGAGCAATATTCTCCACATTTTCGTCAAAGTCACTTGATTCACTCAATGTTTTTCACTAAAAACTCGATATAAACAGTTACTTTAATAAAAGAACAGCAAATTAGTTTTGTTAAATGTAAACAAACTCGGTAATCGTGCGTAAAGCTGAAGAATTCCTCTTCTTTACCGCCCTAGGGTGGTAAAGAAGAGGAATTCTTTAGAACTATGAGACGCGCATGCGCAATGAATACAAGTACGTAAAGAATCACTTTCTACGCATCTAAACAGAGATACAATGTTTATATTTCGTATCAATCGTAGATAAAAATTATTATGTACTTATATGTTTAGTAGTAGTTTTCAATGCTTCAAAATATTCTCATTTTCATTTTTAAACAAAAAAAAAACCCTAAAAATTAGCATAAAAAAGTAATTTCGGTCAAAATAATAGCCACTTGTATATAGACTTATTATGTGTATTACATTTTCTTGTTGATATCTACAGTAATAAATACTAAACAAATATTCTGAACAATATTTTTTGGAGCAATTGATTATGGCCAACACGAGTTTTTTAAGAAGAAATATTTGTTGTTCTCAAAGACATGGGATCGTACTTGCATGAAAATGAATGACAATTAAAACATTGTAATATTGATGAGTGACGTAAACGGCATAGTTAACCAGATACATGAGAAAGAACGGCTGCAATGCAATGAGACGTCTTGCCTGTACACTGTACAGTACAGTGTACAGCCTAGTCAAAACTCCGCCACGAAATACCCCACAGTCCATATCAATTATATTATACTTACCTTTACCATTAGCATCGTAATACTTGTACACTTTTAAATTAAACTAGTCAAATGTCGTAGTTAAGTATACATAGTTATCATCACGTGTTTTTAATTTTCAATTTATTTTAATAATTGTTTAAAGCTTTTAGATAAGTGGAAATGTAGTCTAGTGCTTGTCAGTACGCACTCATAGCAGGAATCCGCCCTCGCCTTCCTTATATTTAAAGTTTTCATGTTACAAATTGTTAATTATTTTTAGTTGTTAGGGTCCGTAAGCCGTAGGCAAAACCAAGGACCCTTATATTTTCTTGCGTGTGTCTGTCCGTCCTCTCACGGCTACACTTTTCGTCCGATCACTTTGAAATTTAGCATGTATGTTTCTTGTACCAACCCACATATTTTAAAAATATAGCTACTTAAAAAAAATTTTTTTTTTTAAAAATTAGGGTAAAAAAACTTAAGGGTTAAAATTTTGTTATTTTTTTCGACACCGTGAGGGGTATCATATGAAAGGGTACGTTGAGCTGATTACAAAAATATATAATTCTTTGGTTATAACTTTGATGGCGAGCGTAGGCAAGAAATTTCGAAAAAAATATTATTTTATGTTTTATTGACAAAATGCGGTTTTTTTATAACTATGGTCTTTTCGATGTATTCATATGGTTGTAGTCCGATTCAGTGGCAAAAAATACTTAATCAGAAGTTTGTTTATGTGTTTTGAGAATATCAGACCCATAGGACAGTTCAAAGTAAGCTTTTTAGCATTTTAAAAAACACCATCAATAGGGTCCTACTTAAACTATACAGGGTTGCCTACGGACTTGCTGTGTGCTGACTAGCACACACTTGACCTGTTCATTTTTAGTATTGTTAGATTGCCACTTAATGCTTGTGCTAGATGTCCGACGGTTTTTCCCTTTTTATCTTTAGTGAATATCAGTTACTCTTTACTATTGGGATGATTGTGATACTATAATACTATGGTATACTTACCAGTTGTATATGGTTCTATGTACTTGTGAGCTGTTGTCATAAGAAAGTAAAAACGGGAGAAAATGTAATAAATTGGATAGGTTTAATTAATAATTAAACACATAAAGTCATTATAAATTGTACGAAATAGGACGCGCGGAAGGTATGTGTCATACTAATTATTGGTAGAGTATTTTTTTATCACTTTTTTTTTTAACAAGTTTGTAGGCTATGATTAATGCCAATATATGGGGTGCGGCAGGGGTCCTCCATTGGGCAAATCTCAGACGAATCTGTGAGATGATCTCAGGTGGACACAAACCTGGCTGATGTTGCTCTCAAGTGGACAAGATTAGTAGACTAATCTCCAGACTAGCTCTCGAGATCAGTCTCAGCTGGACACCTAGCTTAACATACTAAAAGTCCCCTTTGGGTGAGAGGGGGGGGGGAGAAGCTCGCTCCCCCACGGGGCCAATTGCTGCTTCTTGTTTTTTGCTCTTTACCAAATATCTCGAAAAGTATTGACATTAGGCGAATTATGGTTAAGTACAAATTTGTTCTTCATTAAATTTCCAATAAAAATAGTCCTTTAAAAATTGTTCTAGCTCCAACCGTTTTTGAGTTACAAGCCCTCAAAGTAAGGTAAAATAAAGTAGGATTAGGGGGGCAAAAGAACTCATTTATTAGGGATTTCTCACCTTAAGCCGCACTCTATTAATTTTCCTTAGATTTTGACTCTTCTTTCAAATTTTTCCCCTAGACCCCCCTCCCCATATTTTTGCGTAATATGTGAAAAACTGAGAAATTTTCGGGCATTTTTCACTTGTTGCTATACCTTGTAAACTATGCGTGGTTCGATGTTAATTGTTTTTACTATTTCATTCAGTACAATAAATTTACAACAATTTAAGTCCAAGGGAACTCTGTACGTCCAATAGTTTTCGAGATATGGCACTTTTAAAATGGAAATTTTAAGTATTGCTCTCGTTTCGGGGCGAATATCGGTGTACAACTGTTAACCTACGAGAGAAGTCATAAGAAATAAAGTTGTAGTAAATTTAATGGTTTTTATTCAAGTACAAAATGAAGTCTGAAGACAAAATAGTTCTGTTGCAATTGTAAAAAAAAAAAAAAAAAAAAAAAAAATAGAAATTTGTATTTTGTAAGTAATGAACCTAAACCACTTTAGTCTGGTTTTGGAAGTTTTGGAAAGTGGCTAAAAATGTTTGTATGACTTTCCTGTCTAACATACTAAAGAATCACGAGGGGGGAGGAGCTCCCCCCCCCCCCCTCCCCAGTGGGGTAATAGGTGCTTTTTTTGGTTTTTTACCAAATATCTCGAAAGGTATTGACATTAGGCCAATTTTGGTTATGTACAAATTTGATCTTATAAAAATAGTTATAAAAATATTATAATATGGTTATAAAAATAGAGGTCTGAAAAATTTGGAACGTGGAGTTAAAAATCTATGCAAAAATAGAATGCGTCTTAGGTTAATCCCTAATAAAAGAGTACTTTTACCCCAATAATCCTACTTCATTTTTTATTACCTAATTTTGAGCGCTTGCAACTCAAAAACGGTTGGAGCTAGAAGACATTTTTAAAGGGGGGGGGGACTCAAAATTTTGATGTTCTTGACAAAATGGCATGAAAAATTAAGCATGTTCCACAAGTGTTATATATTTTTGTTTTCTACTCTTCAATACCTTTCATTTGATACCCCACTCAAAATTAAAAAAAAAAAATTTCGCCGTTACAAGAATTAGCCACCATTTTGGATTCCCAGTTAATCGGATCAAATTGGTATTCTTATTTTTTCTATGGCCCAGCAGACCACACATTTTGCATATTTTTTTATATTTTTAGTAGCAGCAGAAATATAGTTTTAGAGGGGGGAACTTTGATGTTTTTTGACACAATGGCGCGGAAAATCATACACTATCCACAAGTGTTATATATTTTTGTAATCTACTCTTCAATACCTTTCATTTGATACCCCACTCAAAATTAAAAAAAAAAAAGTGTGACGTGAATTATCCGCCATTTTGAATTTGAACAGCTGATCATTTTGAGTTCACTATATTTTTCCTGTATGGGCGTCAAAACGATCTTTAATACTGGAAAGTTTCATGTTTTTATCTATTTTGATTCAAAAGTTATTGCAACCGTATAGAGTGACAGACAGCGACACAGGAACGAAACTAAAGGGTTTCTTTTTTGGTTTTACCAACGAAACCCTAAAAAAAGTAACAAAAATTGAACAAAAAATGTGATTTATTCATTTTAGGCCTGATGAAGGTACAGAATATAAATAATAAGTGCCTTGCTATCAATATTTTGATATGAGTTGGCATAAAAATCACGGAAACTGTGCGTATGATGGGTAAAATTTATGGGTAATTTCCAGGTACAATTTTCAAAAATTTTCCGGGGGTGGGCCTCGGACCCCCCAGGTCCCTGAAGGGTATGGAATTCCACCCAGACCCCCCGGTAGAGGGGGCCCCAGTAGACCTATAGACATGGGGCCCAGGATGGCTCTGGGCAGCCTTAGGGTACGAACACAGTGGAGCCTAGCTGGTTGCTTACTTGCATACTCGCTTACAGACCGGAAAAATTGACCCGTGCTTCTTTATGGGGACGAACACAGTGGAGCCTGGCAGGTTACCTGGTTGGGTGCAGTAAGCATAGCAGCAATCTTGAAGAATTCCTACCTCGATTGTTACATAGCTCTATGCGTAGTAGATTGGCCTCGAGTGCGGGCGCTAAGCCTAAAAACAAGCTGCAATGCGTGTGTGGCCCGCTACATGCTAGGTAACCAGCTAGGTAACATGCGACCTGCCCTGCTACCAACCAGGCTCCACTGTGTACGGACGTGTAGAAAAATGTTAAAGCGCCCGCATTCAAGGCCAATCTACTTACCATAGAGCTATGTAACAATCGAGGTAGGAATTCTTCAAGCTTCCTGCTATGCTTACTGCACCCAACCAGGTAACCTGCCAGGCTCCACTGTGTTCATGTCCGTAAAGAAGCACGGGTCAATTTTTCAGCCTGTAAGCGAGTATGCGAGTAAGCGACCAGCTAGGCTCCACTGTGTATCTACCAAGTAACCAGCTAGGAAACATGCGACCTGCCCTGCTACCAACCAGGCGCCACTGTGTAGGTACCCTTACATATTAGCTATTTACGTACCTAGAGCAGTAAGGGCGATATTACAGGCCGAGCGCGAAGTTTGAAAGCACGAGTGCGTTTAACGCCTGAGGCCTGTCATGTCGCTTACTGCTCGTGGTGCGTACACTATTTTATCGCCCACCACATGTAAACTAATTTCTAAACATGCAAACTATTTTGCCGGTAATAAATGCATATTAAGGTTACATCAAGGTTACATCAGTACCAAAACAAACCGCAGTTATAAAAATATTGATTGTTACTAATTGAACAGCTAAGCTACTAGTTGTACTAATTGAACAGCTAAGTTACTCCTAAGTTACTCCAAGAGTAACTTGTTAACAATGGATTGGAATGGAGTTGGTTTCTTAATGATTACTCCAAATTGTGATATTGTTTGAGTTAATTTATTACAGATGATATTTTCAAGATATTTCAGTTCAAGCCTGAAGATGCCCAGGTATGGGCGAAATATAGCTAGAAAAAGGTAATAAATATCTTATATTTTCTTCATCCCTAATGACCAAATAATAAGAAAAAATATATATATATTCACGTTGATCATAAAGATTTTATAAGAAACAGTTAATCGATTTGCTTTAAAATTGGGTTATATAATAGCTAACTAAATTTAATGTTTAACACAATGAAATTTTGTTCTCAGAAATCAATATTAGTTTACGATCAAATACATAAATATAAAAAGTTTTATTTTTAAATTTATGTATAATTATTAAGGTAACATTAGCGGCACTGAAAGCGTTCATAATATTTACATTTACGCTCGTTCACACTAAAACAAGTGCGAGTGCATTGACTGCACCAGTGCAGCCTTTGTAAATAAATTTAGATTTAAACGTGCATACGAATTAAGTTAGACAAGAATATTAATTTACGATCTTATGTAAGCCATTATAAATATAGTTATACATAAAGCAACGATTTTAAATATTCACAAATAAAAATG
Source organism: Gerris lacustris (assembly GCA_951217055.1). NCBI lineage: Eukaryota > Metazoa > Arthropoda > Insecta > Hemiptera > Gerridae > Gerris > Gerris lacustris. The sequence continues at coordinate 16,858,645 of OX578285.1, forward strand.
AACATTCTTTTTAATTTAATAACATAAATGTAAGTAAAGGACTTGTATTATTTTAGATTACATCGGTTTCACCTTCCAATATTCCCATAAATAATCATTTTCCTTTGAATAATCCGGTATGATTGGTAAAAGTCCAATACTATACGGGAAATATTGCAAAAGGTTTTAGTAAACAATAAAAAAAGGAAAGTATGTTTGAAAGAGAGCGCGAAAGTGACGAAGCAACAGGTGTCTCAACCAATGAATTAACAAAGATTACACTGTGGACAAAACGTCGTGGCGATGATCCCGAATGTTATGCCACGGTTATAAGGACGAGAAATACAAAGTAAATGACAATTCTACAATGATAAGCTCTGTACAAATATGAGAAACAAAGGTATGAATGATCATGTGGTATAGAGTAAGGGGATAAACTCATTTACCTTATACCGGCTGTGTTACCTGCCACAGCCAGCCACAGTACCAACAGTACCTATATAACATTGCCTACAACTATGTCATTTTTATATTATATAAAGAATATTTTAAATGATCAATGTTAGATAAGCCTTTACTTCGGTCTTCTCTCCACTAAACCAAAAAGGTAAATACATTTTTTAGATAAATAACTAGATGTGGTAACGGCAAAAAATGCGATTTATTTGATTAATTTCAACATGATAATCCTACCTGTTATAGGAGGCAGCTGAATGGGGAACGACTCGTGGCCGTTTTGTTGATACATGGTCGGAGGTGCGGCGGCTAGATCTAAACCGTGATGAAAGCTCGGCGACTTAGGTATACCGGCGGCGGTGGCGGGCGGACGGGGTCCCAGACAGACGAGCATGTTTGTAAACTTCTACCCTGGCCGTGCCGCCGGCGAGGGCCAGCTCACATGTGGTGACACGACAGGTCGAAAACGAAATGATCGTAGTACTACGAAACAGGGGGGTTTCTCGTGCGGCGTATACTACGGTTGTAGTGGGCCCGGTGTCCCGACACGGACTGGTGTGCCGTGCGACGTGCGATGCTGGATCAGATCGATGCCAGAGCCTCGTCGTGCAGCGCCCTCTTATACCGGTCTCCATGACGACCCATTCAACCTCTAAGACCGATCCTTGACGACTCTATTAGCTGCATTATACGCCGACACAACCCCCTCCTCTATTAGTCTCCCGTACAACTTATATCTCCTAAAGACTGCAACTTTATACACGGCAAAGTACAATTAACATAAGTACACATAAACAATACAGCACTTAGGCACTGCAGTCACTCGGCTGAAAATCATCATCTGACATTATTATAATATTGACATAGCAAGTGCAAATAGATGTACATAAATAACATTAATACACTTCAACTGAGATTTATATCAATTCAAACTGATTCAAAACATAAAAGCAATAAGAAGCTTGGGGTCAACCAAGTTCAAAGCCAAAATCACGAGGTAAGCAAAACCAATAAGATTAATTTTAAAATTCCCCCACCCCTTATTATAAATCAATAGCTGCCAGCTATGAAGGAAAAATAAATAAATACAAATAAAGCATTTGTAGAAATAATAAAAATAATAAAATAAAAATAAATAAATTAAAAAAATGCTTTAAAACTGAGAGGTAGAAAGAAGAAGAAGAATGTTTATTAAGCTGATTTAACAAAGGGGATCCACATCAACTTATAATAACATTTTTGATACAGATTTAATTTTATATACCATAAAATAGATGAAAAATTAATCCGGAAACAAGCCTGTATAGTACTTGTTCCGTTATTGTATTTTTTGATTTTTCCAAAAGCCGTTTATACTTTTTTTGTGTTTGTAACGCTTTCGATGTTTTTCTATAAATTGGTACATTTCTACCAACCATGAAGAATTGATCAGGCTGATATCTTTTCTCGGTTATGCCAATTTCCAAGCAAATTAGCCATTAAGCGGACAGTATTTAAGAGGATAAAATTTTAATAAAAGCAAATGACCGTGAATTATCCTAAAATAAATGATAGAATTAGGTCCTTACCGTGATGGCTCAAAAAGGGCTTTTAATTTAGTAAAAGCCTATAAGCACAGGCATTACAAATTAAGCACACATAATAAACTAATTATTGGGAATATAGGTTATTTTTCAACGTTTCCTATAACCTACCAACAGATTTATGTTTGTACTTGGTATTTTATAAATTGTACAGTGTTATTGATTGTGTATTTAAGTAAAAAAAAAACTCATTTAAATAACTAAGTAAATAATTAACTAGTTTAAATTTTATTTAAAATATTTTTAGACACGGATACATCGACACAACCACCTGCACACCTTGTGTATAACGAGTCCTAACGATTGTGGTAACGAGTCCTGGAGTCACAACTAACTGGCCTAACGATCCCACCCATATTAATCTTATACGTCTTGGCTGAAAGGTATATGGTTATTATACAAAGCTCGAAAAGATGGTCAAGTTTTCCAGATGACAGCGTCATCAAGGGTTCAAACCCAGTGTTATCTACAGGGAAGTTCATGTTGCACTAAGCAACATACAACGGTAACTCAAGGCTACAGTCAAGTTTTTAGCTTTATATTCTTGTTCTGGGTCTCAAAACGTAGATCAAGTTAGTTGCGTCATAATCTAGTAAGGGGTGCAAAGTGGTTTCGTTTTGTATTCATTTTTGAAAAAAAACTACCCTATCAAGCGTAAAAAAATGTCTTTTCGGAAATAGCGAACAAGTTTGTTGATGCTCTATAGAATAATATTGTTATTTCAATGCTTTAACAATGTTCTGGCAAAAAAACATGGCAGAAACTGGAAAACATTGCTAAAATAGTAATTTTGGACAATAAAAAAAAACAAAAAAACCCCTCCCATAAAGAATTTATTACGATTATATTATTTTTTAATAAAACGTTTTTTAAAAAAATAGAATGTTCAACAATATTTTTAATTAAAACTAAAGATTTAATTTAAATCAAATTATTATTATTATTAACTACGGGAAACAGACAGAGAAAAATACACTCCAGCGCCGGGATTAGGTATCGATATCGTCAGAGGAAATTATTCTTCAGTGTAGCTTAATTGGTTAGAGCTCCCGCACACTGGATAAGAGGGGGAGGTCCGTGGTTCGAGTCCCGGCGCTGAAGTCTATTTTTCTCTGTCTGTCTCCCTTTATAAATAGTAATTATAATTTGATTAAAATTTAAACTATCCGTAGTATGAAAATTATCAAAAACTTAAAAATTGAACTTAAGATTTAAGCTAACACGAAATTTTTATGAACAAATTACACAATTCTGCAAAAAAAAACACCAAAAAAAGGTATTATAGAAGTTTTTTTGTGATGATTGCACATCTCAAGTCAAAATTTCCCCTATACCTACAGTTTTCCCGGAAAATGCTCCTAAAGTCTGGAGAAATTATGTTTTTCGGGATATCCGACTCAATAACAAATCAATACGGAAAGTTTACATTTTAATTTAAATCAAATTATAATTATTATTAACAACGGGAAATAGACAGAGAAAAATAAACTCCAGCGCCGGGACACGAACCACGGGCCTCTATATTTCCAGTAAAGCACTCTTACCAACCGAGCTACACTGAAGAATAATTTCCTCTGTCAATAACGATAACTAGTCCCGAATTAAGCTTTCAATTTTCCACAAGTCTAGGAGTCGACATTTACGACGATTAATTAGGTATCTTTATAGACAAAGGAAATTATTCTCCAGTGTAGCTCAGTTGGTAAGAGCATAAATATTGACTTGCTAAACTTGTAGAAATATTGAAAGTGTTGTGTATTATTATTTAATGGTTACTAAGTTACTGTTTGTTTACGTCGTTTTAATATGTTATGTCAAAAATATAAATTAGTCTTGTTTTGAACGAGCTTACAAAATGCAAGTTTAGAGTTTTATTATAGTGTTACATAATACTAGATACTACATTTTGGCGACGAGGATGCCGGGTAGAAAGAAGAAAGGAGTGGTGGAAGGAGTGAAAACAAATCGGAATAGCGAAAAGAACCGGCAAAGCAGACGCAAAGGAAGTTCGGAGGTTGAAAGAGATTCAGAATCAGACGATAATCAATCTTATGTCAGTGTTGATGGTATGATCTTAAATTTACCTAATAATAGTTCTAGTGGTCAGGGAGGAGGTGTCATAACTCAGGGTAATAATAAATCAAATGCTATAGGTCAAGACTACCACTAGAGACAATGGAAACATCAAAAGCTGAAGGGATAGGAGACTTACAAAACGGCCATTTATTCCACTTGCGATTTCCGGATTTAGCAGTGACAAAAGCACAGATACAGATGGAAACAAGAAATGACGAGCTACTGCGAATGGTTGTGAAATACAAAAAACAAGGTTGGCCATCTACAAAACACGACATTACAGCTGGACTCTGGACATATTTTGAAAAGAAAGAGGAATTGTCATTCGAGGAAGGAGTATTAATGTGGCTGGGCCGCATTGTAGTTCCTAGTACAATGAGAAGAGACATTCTACAGATTCTACACGAAGGACACCCTGGCGTAACTTCAATGAAGTCCTCATCTAAATTTTATATCTGGTGGCCAGGGTTGGATAGAGATATTGAACAATTCGTTAAGGAGTGCGTGCCCTGTCAACAAACAAGGCCTCGAGAAATAGAAAGTCCACTTTTTTCATGGACGACACCAGCGAAACCCTGGAAGAGAATTCATATCGACTACGCAGGACCATTTCAGGGGAAGTATTGGCTTGTTGTTGTTGACGCTTTCTCTAAGTGGTTAGAGATTTGCCCTACGACGAGTACAACAACAAATCAAACAATTTCACTATTAAGACAAATATTCGGTCGGTTTGGGATACCAAGAAGCATTGTGTCGGACAACGGTCCGCAATTCACTTCAGCAGAATTTGATAAATTTTGCAGAGAGAATGGCATGAGACACATAAAAACAACGCCGTATCACCCCCGCTCAAATGGGTTGGCTGAGAGGTTTGTGAGGACTTTTAAGGATAAAATGAAGGCGTCAAAGAAGGCTGGACTTGACGTTAACATTGCTCTGCAGCAGTTCTTGCTATCGTACCGTAATTCGATATCTCGGGCTACAGGAAGATCACCCGCAGAGCTAATGATTGGTCGCCGATTAACGACACGCCTAGATCTTCTCAAGCCAAATGTGGAAGACAATATCGATCACGAACTTGTTAATCAAAAAGTCTATCATGATCGCAAGGCAAGGGCAAGATCTTTTTCGGAAGGGGACGAAGTATGGTCGCTATCAAAAGACGGGAAGTCATACAAAGAAGGGTCGGTGATTCAGCGTACAGGTGACTTATCATATCGGGTGTTGGTTGATGGACGAGAAGAACGAAAGCATGCCGACCATCTAAGAGCTCGCTACGTAACTTCTTAAAGGGGAGGGAAATGTTGTGTATTATTATTTAATGGTTACTAAGTTACTGTTTGTTTACGTCGTTTTAATATGTTATGTCAAAAATATAAATTAGTCTTGTTTTGAACGAGCTTACAAAATGCAAGTTTAGAGTTTTATTATAGTGTTACATAATACTAGATACTACAGAAAGCTTGGATTCGGACATAACATAAGACATTAAAACGATTTATATGGTTTATTTGCTTAAAAAATATTTAGAATTACCATAAAAATAACCTTCCCAGCAGGGAATCGAACCCGGCACGACGGTGAGAGGAAGTGCGCACATGACGGTGTGCGCGCGCAACACATTATTTATTATTTTACAATACACATCGCCATTTTTCTTTTTTAATTGCTTAGTGTTCATTACCTACAAGTCTCTTTTGCCTTTCGTCGATAAGAATATGTATGTATACTTCATAATAGTTGAGATTATTTGTTATTGTTGTAATTGTAAGTCTTTCTGCGTATTTATCTTATTTTACTTCCACTTGCCTCTAAATCTTGTTACCTAAATTGCCCTAACTCCTGACTACCTAGCAAGCTGAAACTTGCACAGATTATTTATTTCTGACGACCATACCATAATCAGTTAATAGTTAATTAATTTAATTAACTATTTATTAATAAGTTAATAATTTTGTTGGTTAATCCGTCTTCTAATCTTGTATACTAAATGTAACCAACTCTCCGACTATTTAGAAAGCCGAAACTTTTACAAATTATTTAATACTGGCTACAATACAATAATCAGAAATTAGATAATTAATTTGTTAAGTACTAATTAATTAGTTAATCAAATTGTTAACTAATAAATCACTATTAATAAATTTGTTTGCTTTCTGTTTGTCGTCAAATGTTATAGCCTATAAATTTGACTCATTTCCAAATTTGGCAGGAATTGTCCTTGAAGCCATTACAAGCATATAAAGGATTTTTCATTTTTGGACGTCGCAAGGTCTACTTTTCACAGAACTACTAGTTAAAATTTGATTTAAATAAAATTTAAACTTTCCGTAGTGTGAATACTACCAAAAACTTAAAAATGAATTTCTAATTGATTAACTTGGTGCGTAGGCTTCCGCGGGTGGACTCGTAATAAACAGCTTGGTTTTCCGGTGAAATCCGCGTCACGAAGGGGAAGAAATCCGACGTTTCGCTTCCACTACTGGAAGCATCTTCAGGGGTGTGGTGCATCGTGACGTTTACTTGAAGAAACAGCAAGACATACTGACGACTGGAGAGAAGGACGGCGTATTTATAGTTGCTTTCTGGAACGTAGATTATACCTAGATTCCCCGGGGGTAATTAGAGTCCGGTTTTTCCTTGGTCGGGATGACGCAATCGGGCAGGAGTCGCCTTTATCGGTGTTCCTTTGTGGAGCGGGTGATGTTTGAAGTTGAGTTGGTCAGCACCTGTGCCAAGGAAAAAGCAAGAAGCGGCGCCGCGGTCACTTCTCAACTTCAAACATCACCCGCTCCACAAAGGAACACCGATAAAGGCGACTCCTGCCCGATTGGGTCATCCCGACCAAGGAAAAACCGGACTCAAATTACCCCCGGGGAATCTAGGTATAATCTACGTTCCAGAAAGCAACTATAAATACGCCGTCCTTCTCTCCAGTCGTCAGTATGTCTTGCTGTTTCTTCAAGTAAACATCACGATGCACCACACCCCTGAAGATGCTTCCAGTAGTGGAAGCGAAACGTCGGATTTCTTCCCCTTCGTGACGCGGATTTCACCGGAAAACCAAGCTGTTTATTTCTAATTGATTGTACAAGGTACAGCTACCAATTGGGTACTTTATAATTATAAGCGATAATTCTCGGTCTAGTTCTATTGTCGTAAATGTCGACTCCTAGACTTGTGGAAAATTGAAAGCTTAATTCGGGATTAGGTATCGATATCGTCAGAGGAAATTAATAGGTTGAAAGTAGTAGCTAATTGGTAGTTTAATTGGTTAAAACTCCCGCACACTGGATATGAGGGGGAGGTCCGTGGTTCGAGTCCCGGCGCTGAAGTCTATTTTTCTCTGTCTGTCTCCCTTTATAAATAGTAAATATAATTTGATTTAAATTAAAATTTAAACGTTCCGTAGTATGAATACTACCAATAACTTGTAAAAATTGAATTTAAGTTATTACTTAATTCTGATTTTTTTCCTTAGAAATAAGTACCCAGTTAAGAATTTGTCTACTTTCTATAGACTAGCTACACGGTATACTTCACTGTCCCACATATTACGTAAGTCTGGGATATTACTGTTGTATTACTATAAGATGGAAAATGTACACTTCAAAAGTGTAAGACAGCATTGGTACGATTAAAATAAATTAAGATATACGGGTCATTTTCAAATAAAATGTACCTTTTCTGTCCCAAGATTTTACAGTTTTATTGCAACTGAAAAAATTCATATTAATGAAAAATAAAAAACCTTTAGGTTTATTGATCAGACGTCTGTCTATTATTGTGTTAATCAGGGTCATTTTATGGCTTATAAGGTGAAAATTTCTAGCTTCAAAAAATATTATTGATATTAAAAATCGTAATGAGTGTTACGTCCAGAGTAGTTTTGATAACATGTAATGTGATTTTTATTTATTTTTTTCATAAGTTTTTTTTCATTATAATTTTTTTTTTAACCAATAAAATATCCAAGTTTATATAAATGGGATAGGAAAAAATAAAACTTTAGTAAAAAACGAAACAAATATATTTATACGTGTATGTATGTCCCAAGGGTTTAGTAATGAATGTTACTGATAAGAGTTGGCAGAATTAGAAGGTGAGTGTGAAAGAAAAAAGGAGGTATTAGGGTTTATTTATGTTAAGAAGACATTTAACTTAGTAATCAACGACTTTTTGGATTGATAGCACTTTATTCTTCTCTGCAATTAATACTTCACTAAAAAAAATTGTAAGTATTTTTATTCATTGTAATGAGTGTTACTAGCATTTTTTGTAGTTGTAATCAACATTTATTTATGTTATTAATATGATTTAGTAGTTACAAATTAATATAATCAGTACACATTAAATTGGTTTAATTAAGAAACATAGTTTCTGAGGAAAGATTTTTTAAAGTTAAAAATGTAATGAGTGTTACCTGTAATGAGTGTTACTATACTGTTTGTTCTACAATACTGTATATTTTAAAACTTAAAATAAAATAAACAGGTCAAGTGTGTGCTAGTCAGCACACAGCGAGGGTCCGTAGGCCACACTGTATAGTGTTTAACTGTAAAGTGTATAAACAGTGTTTTTTAAAATGCTAAAAAGCTTACTTTGAACAATTCTAAGGGTCTGATATACTCAAAACACACTCTGATAAAGTATTTTTTTGCCACTGAACCGGACTACAATCATATAAATACATCGAAAAGACTAATAATTATAAAAAAAAACGTATTTTGTCAATAAAAAGTAAAATAATATTTTATTAGGTGGTGGTCCCCTGTTAGTATATATGCTGATCAGTGAACCATCAATACAACACCAATAATTATTGTTCAATGTTTCTGGATTTTTAACAGAAATGTATTACTTATTTTTGTTTAAAATAACTGCAGTTACCTTATCAAAAATAATTTTTATAACAAGGTTTTTGCCGAATTAATTCTGTGTGTTTTTATTTAGAAAATAATTTATGGTTAATGGATTAATTTGTGATACTAGTTATATGGTTTAATGATGTGGCTTAGAAGTTTAATTTCAGAAAAATTTTTGTTTACAAAAATGCTTTAAACCTTAATTTTACTACCTTTTTGGAACACCACATCAGCATATATAAGGTAAATTGCTAAGATTACTTAAATGAAAAATAAAAACTAATTGTCACTAAGTTCTTTAAATGTTCTTATAAATGTTATTGTAAATGATGTTGTTTTGTTATAATTGATTATTTTGTAAAAAAGATTTACCTCTGATTTCAGGCCTGAAGATGTCCCTCTCGGGACGAAATATAGCCAATTTTATAATGTAATTTTCTACACCTTACTACACCCCGTTTTGACCCAAAACTCATCAGTAAAATAATATTTTTTTCGAAATTTCCAAAAAAGTGGTATCTTTACTTTTGGTCGAAGAATGTTCAGGAATTTTTCAGATTTTTCATGAATGTTCAGATTTTTTGCACTTCACATAAGCGAGATAGAGGGGGGGGGGACACGTTTCACACCCACTTCAAACTTGCCTACGCTCGCCCTATCAAAGTTATATCCAAAGAATTATATATTTTTGTAATCAGCTCGACGTACCCTTTCATATGATACCCCTCACGGTGTCGAAAAATAATAAAAAAAATTTAACCCTTTAGTTTTTTTACCCTAATTTTTTTGAAAAATATTTTTTTTAAGTAGCTATATTTTTAAAATATGTAGGTAGGTACAAGACACATACATGCCAAATTTCAAAGTAATCGGACGAAAGGTGTAGCCGTGAGAGCACGCGAGAGGACGGACGGACTGACACACGCAGGAAAATAAAAGGGTCCTTGGTTTTGCCTACGGACCCTAAAAATCATTATGACAGGATACGTGGACAATATTCTAACTGCCCCCAAAACATGAATTATAAAACCGACACAAAAGATTTAAATAAGTTTTACGCGGGCAATTTTAACATAAATAGTAAAAATAATTCATTTTTAAATGTATAATTGAATAAAAATGAATTTGTGTATATAAATTAAATTGTTAAAAAGAAATTATAGTTTAAAAGTAAAATTATTTTTTAAAAGAAATAGTATTCATTTACCTAATTATCGACAGTAAAGTTGTTATAATTATAAAATTAATGTAATTCTAAATAATAAATAAATATTTTAAATTAACTATATAGGTGTAATAATTATTTAAATTTATTTTTATTTGTTTAAAAAAAAATTTGTAAAGCACTAATCAATTAAATTATAATATAATATTAAAAGACTTTCAAAGGTAATCAAAATAAATGAATGAATTGTTATTAATCCCAAATTGTTTATTTATTTATTGCCAGAATTAAGTGTTTTGTTATTGTATTGTCCTAAATAATATTTATTTTTATTTTTTATTGTTACTAAAAAGAAAAAGATAATCTAATTTTACAGAAAATTGTTAAGTATACGTAAGGTTATAGGTAAATATTTATATATTGTATGCATGTGTGTATTATATATATATATGTAAGTAAGGATAGTGATAGATAATCCGCAATGTTATCAGATACACTGATATTTATCTTACCATAATAGCATATGAGTTAGTCAGTGACTAGGTGTCAATCAGGCAACCTCGTATGACTCACCCTTTAATTTTTTCAGACGAATTAACTTTATAATGATTTATATCTACTTATACTACTATCAAGGTAATTACTTATTTTTAATTTGAAATTAAAAATCGCCATTAACTTAGTAAAAGTTTTTACTGGTTTATTATTTTTGTATAAAATCCACACTAATTTTAAAAGAATTATTTTTTGTATTTAAAATTATATTAAAAAGATAAATGTTGTATATAATTTTGAAATATATAATTACAGGTTTGAAGATGTTCCGAAATTAAGGGACGAAATATTACCTTATAAAGAAGTTTTTTTTTACCCCTTTGGACACATAAGAATTTATAAATATTCATAAAAAAAAAAGTGTCAACATATATTTATATTATATATATATATATATATATATATATATATATATATATATATATATATATATATATATATATATATATATATATATATATATATATATATATATATACATATATATATATATATATATATATATATATATATATATATAAAATGGATTTATTTTCTTATTTTTATATACTTTACCTATCTTACATATTATAACTTATTGACTATTTTATAATATATCTAAAAACATTTATACATATAGTGGATAAAATAAAAACGCTACTAATCAAGTGCTGCACACTGGGAGAGAATCCAAGAACTAGTCTACAAGAAGGTACTCTCCCCTCCACTTCCCTTCCCAGTGTTGAAGAAGACCGCCGCCATACTTACATGCACTTTTTATAGTTTTCCGCTATTAATCATTTTAATTTAGTTTACCGCAATTCGGGTTTATTTTTATGTTTATTATTATTTGTGCATTCAGTTTATAAAAACAATAGAGTATTATTATTAAATCAAACACCAGTGATCCAGCAAGATAGCCCTTCAGTAGCCAAGGTGAGCCTGACTTCCAATTTTATCCACTCTTATATCATTATATATTTATAACTTTGACTATTTCTTTATTACCGCTATCTTTATTTCAAAATTATCTTTCTACTATACAGTCCACACCCCCCCCCCCCCCCCCCTTCAAACCAGCGCTCTGTGGTCAAGATTCTATTCCCTTAATATTAGGAAATAATCCACTATCTCAATTGGCCCTTTATTGGGCCGGATAATTTTCTTATTGTTCCTCGTCGTGCTGAATTAATTGCGTAATTTTCGCTCGTCATTCCGCCGTTCACAGCATAAAACTCAGATTTGTAGATCTCGTTTTATCCGTTATTTATTGTTGCTTCCGAGCTTACCGAAGGTAACGGAAGCATTGTGTTCACTTTTGAGAACGAAAAACTTTTATGCCTCCGATTTCAAAAATTCCAAGACAGAAATCCGTTTCAGACATCAGGGAACATTTTTGGTCTCGTGTCTGTCTGTCTGTCTGTCTGTCTGTCTGTCTGTCTGTCTGTCGGTCTGTGTGTCCGCGAATTATGAAACGTGCGACGATAACTTGAGTAAATGTCGACCGATTTTGATGAAATTTGGTAGACATGTTCATTTTAGCAATGCTCAGGACGAGTTTGTTGGACAACGTTATCCGTCCAAGCGTTCACGAGCAATGCTCGCGTAAACGTGAACTTTAAATTTAAAATTGGAATTTTAGGTCGGGGAAAAAATCTAACTTCATCTATTCAATGAGACAAACATTTTTTTCAAATACAATTTTTTTAGTAAAACCAACAGCGACACCGCTATGAAGTGTTAAAGATCGCTAAAACTATTAATAGTTTTTACAAAATAAACAATATTACAATAAAGTAATATAACAATAATTGTTATAGTATATGATAGGATGCGAGGAAGCTGTGTGCCACACTAATTGGCAGTCTATTTTTTATTTTATTCAATTTATTTTTGAGATTAATCTCCATAGGTTGCTCCAATCTTACTGGACTTGGTTTTTGTGGCATAATACCTTACCACCACCATCTTTTGTTTTCCGCATTGTCACGAGTCATTCTTTATTCTCATATCTTCTCTCCCACTCACTTTTATCTTGCTAGGTCATATTAGTTTTTTGTCTTTCTTTTATTTTATTATATTCTTTCTTTCATTTCAATTCTTTCCTTATCATAATATATTGATATTTTTATGTTTATTATTATTTGTGCATTCAGTTTATAAAAACAATAGAGTATTATTATTAAATCAAACACCAGTGATCCAGCAAGATAGCCCTTCAGTAGCCAAGGTGAGCCTGACTTCCTATTTTATCCACTCTTATATCATTATATTTATAACTTTGACTATTTCTTTATTACCGCTATCTTTATTTCAAAATTATCTTTCTACTATACAGTCCACATCCCCTCCCCCCTTCAAACCAGCGCACTGTGTTCAAGATTCTACTCCCTTAATATTACGAAAGAATCCACCAATAATACATTTATTTCTATTTATTTATTATTTTCTTTTAGAGGAGGGGGAGGATAACTGGGTGAAACTTACTCATGGGTAAGCAATCACATTCAAACTGATAGGGGACGATTGTATCCACGCAGGAGATTAGTTATTTTAGACAAACCTTTTCGGCATAACAGGGTCATGTCCAAAACAGAAGCAATCCGTCTAAGCAGTCGGTTTAACGTTGGTCTTTACAAGACTTACTTTTCTAGCGAGTTTGTTACTATTTTACAAATGTTCCGCTCTGCTTCTCGATATTTTTTAGACTTAATTTATTATTAGTGAAAAGGGGGATATTGCCTGTGTCTTATTCCATTTATTGTTTATATTATGTAAGTACAGCCTTGAACATTCAGTAGCAGATTCTAAACATAACGTAAGTATCAGGTTTTTGTATAATTTATCAGAAACAAACTTATAAACTTATGAAGAAAACATTAGGACATTACAGGACGGAGGGATGGGTCATTTTACATAATATGTGAGCGTCAGTGTACAACGTGTCTCACCTCTTTGAGAACCGAACCAGATATATGGGTGTCGGCACCTTGATATAGGCATGTGCGGGTTCCTCAATCTCTCCGCTACACACATCCACTTACTTATTTTTAATTAAACTTATAATGTAGAGGGTATTTTATCGATTTTGCCGATCTAATAATAATAATAAAATAGTGGACCCGCATTCATAAAGACAATAGATTAAAGTCAGAGCTCACAGGGACACTGATTTACACGGCTCATTGTGCATACTGATTTACACGGCTCATTGTGCATCACTGATTCACACGGCTCACTGTGCATCACTGATTTACACGGCTCATTGTGCATCACTGATTTACACAGCTCATTGTGCATCACTGATTTACACGGCTCATTGTGGATCACATGGTATTTGCTTGGGCGGTGCATCGGGGTGTCAAGGGTTTCAACTTCAACTCCATAAGGGCTTAGTAAAGAGGGCTGAAATCCGTGGCCTCGACAACAGCTTCGTCTTCACCTGCTGCCGCAGACGTCCTTCTTTTTTGGCAGTTTTAACCGCACGGGTAAAACCGTACGAGTAAACACGAACAACGACCATATCCGTATACTAGACGTTGTTTCGTTCAGTTTTTCTTCCGTTTTTCGTGGAGTCGATTTCCTTCTAAACAGATTCTTTCGTTGCGGAACTATCTACTCCTTGTAATTTTATTATTATGTCTTCCTAAGCTTTATTCTTTATCTCTATCAGAATACTAGGTAGATTTAACTTTGCAAAGGAACGGATGGCTGCTACACAATTCTACCAACTCAATTATAAATTGAATGATATAACTCCTTAGGTCTGTCATTGTGAAAACAAACACAAAATGTCTATTAACTACAAAAAACAAAATGGTTCAGACTTCAAAAATCACTTGCGGTTAATCGAATCGAGGACAGAGTCGACACTGACAAAACCCGTCTTTTTTAACTGCCTTTTCACACGAGCCGACTTGAACCAACACGTTGAAGTCGACAATGACGTAACCCGTTCTTTTTAACTGCCTTGTCACACGAGCCAACTAGAACCAACACGTTGAAGTTGACACTGACAAAACCCGTCCTTTTTAACTGCTTTCTTTGTCACACGAGCCGACTTGAACAACACGTTGAAGTCGACAATGTCGTAACCCGTTCTTTTTAACTGCCTTGTCACACGAGCCAACTTGAACCAACACGTTGAAGTTGACACTGACAAAACCCGTCCTTTTTAACTGCTTTGTCACACGAGCCGACTTGAACCAACACGTTGAAGTTGACACTGACAAAACCCGTCCTTTTTAATTGCTTTGTCACACGAGCCGACTTGAACCAACAGGTTGAAGTCGACAATGTCGTAACCCGTTCTTTTTAACTGCCTTGTCACACGAGCCAACTTGAACCAACACGTTGAAGTTGACACTGACAAAACCCGTCCTTTTTAACTGCTTTGTCACACGAGCCGACTTGAACCAACACGTTGAAGTTGACACTGACAAAACCCGTCCTTTTTAACTGCCTTGTTACAGGAGCCCACTTGAACCAACACGTTGAAGTCGACACTGACAAAACCCGTCCATTTTAACTGTCTTGTCGCAAGAGTCGACTTGAACCCACACGTTTGCAAACGGAGGGTTAAAATCAAGGTGCAGCAGATATTTTTGAACGCCGGCAAAAAGGACGGTTTTAGGCCACACACCGACCGTTTAACCCGTACAGTTTTACCCGTGTGGTAAAAACTGCCCAAAAAGAACGACGTCTATGGCTACCTTTATACTAATAAAAGTAAATACATTTTACTAACTGTACTTAGAAGGTAAAATAAAACAACGAATCTGATGATTAAAACGAAAGAAAGTTAGTTTTTAGACCTTATTTTGGGAATGTTATAAGAAAAAAAAAAAATTAAATAATTCTAGATCTTCCGTTGGTCATGGTGGACGAGGGAACACAAGTAACACTAGTTCTTTCGGTTGTCATGTTGGACGAGGGAAAGCATAGAATTCTAGGTCTTCCGGTGGTCATGTTGGATGAGGGAACGCGAAGAATTGAATACAGATAAGGAAAAGATCAAATCTTTTTTACTTTCAGGTAGAGCCCCTCAAACCTCTTGGGATCTCATAATCTATTATTATTATTATAATAATTATTTATTATTATTATAATTATTAAAAAATTAATATGATTTTTTAATCAACTAAAATAACGTCCACTAATTTGTGGTGCAACTTTAAATACGCGAGTCTTATTAAAACCACTACTAAAATAGTGATGAGCATTGTTAAAATGTAATAATGGTTTTACCTAGTAATAATAGTAAATTTGACTTTGTAATGAGGATTATCTGCTTGATAGATAAGTATATCCTAGAGAGATATTTATGCAAATTATGAATGGATGTGGATATATAATTGAATATATTTAAGTTTAAGCTCTTGCCCCACCATCCCATTTAATTTACATATATTCAAAACACTGACTGACTAGGGATTTCAAATAATTAACTGTCAAATTAATTAAAAAGGAAATAAATAATGCTCGGGATAGAGTTAAACAGAAGAAATATACATATAGCGGGTGTATTTATTTCAGAGGACCCTATTGAAAGAGGTGTTTCTAAAGGTCATTTGGAACAAAAAGTCCATATATACTACCTAGTCCGATTCTCAACGGTGTACATAGCAAGTGTGAGCAAAAGTAGAGTGTCATCAAATTAATCCACATTTCCCTTAAACATTTACAATATTTCAAAAAATATAAATCAATTTTTAAGTTTTTGGTAGTATTCATACTACGGAAAGTTTAAATTTTAATTTAAATCAAATTATAATTATTATTAACACTAGGAGACAGACAGATAAAAATAGACTCCAGCGCCGGGACTTGAACCACGGCTCTACATTAACATTTAAACTTTCCGTAGTATGAATACTACCAAAAACTTAAAAATCGAATTTCTAATTGATTGTACAAGGTACAGGTACTAATTGAGTACTTCATAATTATAAGCTTTAATTCTCGGTCTAGTTCTAATGTCATAAATATTGACTTGCTAAACTTGTAGAAATATTGAAAGCTTGGATTCGGGACTAGTTATCGGTTACGGCAGAGAAAAATTATTCTCCTGCGTAGCTTAGTTGGAAAGAGCGCTACACTGGAAATGTAGAGGCCCGTGGTTCAAGTCCCGGCGCTGCAGTCTATTTTTCTCTGTCTGTCTCCAAGTGTTAATAATATAATTATTAATCAAATTATAATTAATTTGATTTAAATTAAAATATTAATCTTGTAACAAAATTACAAATTTTTGGAAAGACCTGGAAGTTTCTTATAACATAATGCAGGTCCTATACTTGACTTTTTGACTATTTATAGTGACAGAGCTGTTTGAAAACAAAAAATTATATTTTTTTCTTACATTTTGAAAAACTTGGAGCCCGAATATGGTCATGATTCTATTGAGAGAAATGCGTACAAAGTTAAGTAATGCTTGCGCTATTAATAAGCTTTAAATCGATACTAAATACTTCAAAAATATTCCATCTCTAAGTGGGAGCGCCACCCACTGTTGCCAAACAAATCAACTCATGCTTGCACCTGGTAAAGGCATTAATAGCGAGAATCACATATTCTTTCATCATTAATAAGGCCTACAATAATAGCTGCAACCAGCACATGTTTTCTTTTGCAACAATGGTTGGTTCGCCAACTTAGAATTGGAATATTTTCAAGTATTTAGTATCGTTTTAAAGTTTATCCGTTCCCTCATTGACCTTAAGACGCCTCCCTTCCAGGTCGCTCTGGGACGGCCTCTCTTTCTCTTGCCGGGCGGCGATCATTCCAACACTCTTCGCGGACAACGCTCCTCTTCCATCCTCCTCACATGACCGTACCAACCAAGTGCCCGTTCCTCAATACGTCCTATCACCGTCTCGTCCGCCTCCATCCGCTGCCTAATCTCCTCATTCCTCACTCTTTCCAACCTGGATATTCGTGCGCCTCTTCTCAGCCCATCCATCTCCACAGCATTAATTCGGTCCTTCTGTCGTTCCGTCAATGTCCACCCTTCTGCTCCGTAGCTTAAAATACTTTCAACAATGGTGGTCAAAATAGTCTTCTTTGTGCTCTTTCCCATCGAGCGACTCCACAGAACTCCAATCAGCATAGCTATAGCCTTCCGACCTTGAACAACTAGGGTACTTACATCGAACTGACACGTACCCGACTCATGGATAATAGACCCGAGGTATTAGAAGGAGTCCACTGCCTTAATGACACCTTGAGCAATGACTATATCTTTGGCCTTTCTTCCAACCACCAGGTACTAAGTCTTCTCCATGTTAACCTTTAACCCTCCTCTCTCAAAAGTTTCCAACAGTCTTCTAAGCATGAATTTTAAATCCTGACGATCCGAGGCAATAACTACCTGGTCATCGGCAAAGAGAGGGGAATTGATAACATTCTGCTCAACCTGAACACCCATACCACCACAATGCCTGTTCCAACTAGCTAGCACATCCTGCATATATATTTTAAATAGTGTAGGCGACATCCCACATGCCTGTCGCAAACCTTTTGTAGTCTGAAACTGTTCAGACACCCTACTTCCAACTTTCACTGCAGCCCTGCAACCTCAATACAATTTCTTAAGAAATGCAACCATGGAGTCCTGAAAGCCTACTCTTCCCAATGCATTCCAGAAGAGCCTGATTGGCACTGAATAATATGCCTTTTCCAGGTCCACAAAGGCCATGTGGACATCTCGCCCTTTGGCTACCATCTTCTCTGTAATCTGACGGACACTAAAAATATGATCAAGGCATGACCTCCCAGCAGTAAACCCAGCTTGATCCTCAAGCATGGAGCACTTAAAGCTTATTAATAGCGCAAAAGTTCATTAACTTTGTACGCAATTTCTCTCAATAGGATCATAGCGATATGGGGGCTCAAAGTTTTTCAACATTTTTAAGAAAATCTATATATATATATATTTTTTTTTTTTAACAGCTCCGGGTCAGTATAGTCAAAAAGTCAACTAGAACATACATTATTCTATAGTAAGTTTCCTGATCGTTCCAAAACTTGGTCATTTATTGTTCCAAGATCAATATTTTTTGAGTTGTTGTACATTTTTAAGGTAGAGGTCGATTAATTTTTACACACTATATCTTTGCTATAGCATATACAAACGTTTGTGCTCCAAATGACCTTTAAAAACCCTTTCAATATGGTCATCTGAAATAATTGATACACCCTGTATTATATTTCTTTTTAGGAATTTTGCACGGTCATTCACGTATATATGTAATTGTAAAATTGCGAGTTAAAAAAAGAATTTACAAGTGAAACTTTTTAGCAAAATACTAGTAAAACTAAAGCATTTTGAAACTTAGTGAGTTCATATCAAGAAATCAAAAAACCGATGAGGTTAAATAATAGGCAAATTTTAACCCCCTTCTTTAAGGGCTCAAGGGCAGATTTGGGGTTGATGCGCATTATTTGGAATAGTAAGCCCTAGATCGAAATATATAAAAAAGTTCAAATTGTATAGAAGTAAGTAAAGTAAACATATTTGTCAACAAAGCATATTGCTTTATACAAAGGGGTGTACATATAAGTAACAAAATAAATAAATAAATAATTCTCCATCTTATATCTAAATATACCTACATTATAAATCAGTCCAAAAATCACAAATTTTTCTTTTTTAAATGTTTTTTTCTGACATTATATTTATCTATTTTCTAATTATTTGTTTATTTAATATTATTATTATTCATTAATTATAAATGATCTTATTTTCAGTATATTAACTATAAAATAAAAACTGCCTGTTTACTAGTAATTGGGGTTAATATTGCTCACAGATAAAATTAAGAGGTAAGTGAGCCTTTCCTCGAGAGAATGTATAATATTTAAATAATTTAAAGTTTGCTAAGAACTGAAACTGCTGTATGAGGGAACTGAAATTCTTGCCTTAGTAAGTAATGTGGGGTGTTTTTCTTAAGGGAAAAGAAGGATTTGAAAAAGTAACTTTGTGCCGATTTCATTCGGTCCAAATACCTTAATGACCACACGCCTGTGTGGTCATATAACAAAGTACCTAATATACAGGAATGAAATACTGTTTTAGCCGCCTCAAACGAGTTGTTGGACGCTCTAGCCAGGGTTTGCTTTACTACTCCAGCCATGGATCTAGCCCTGCGAACCGACTGTTTAGTCGCCTCCTCATACACGCCACGTCTGCTAAACCAAACTCCCAAATAATTAAATCCATTTACCTCCTCTAGAGGTTTTCCATCGTAGTAGCATTTGCCCCTATTTTGGGCCAGGCATCCATTAGAGAACGTAAGTATTTTACTTTTGTCCGAATTGACTTCGAGATGGTTAATAAGACAGTATTGGTGTAAGATCTTGAGATCTTGGTTAATTTTACGACTGAGTCCGCTACTATTGTAAGGTCATCTGCATAGGCTAATAAAAGCACCGAGGTGTTTAAATCCAAGCTGAGACCTTCAAAACCTCTTTGTTTGAAAAATTCTTCTATGTCCGCTAAGAATAAATTAAATAAAAGAGGCGATAAAATTTCTTCCTGTAATAAGCCTCTTAGAATTTGAATTTCTTGGGAAAAATTCGTTATCAAAATGACTTTTTGTTTTTGCCTTTAAATATAAATTCTTTATTAAAGTTAAGATTTTTGGACTTAAATTCAGTTAGCTTAATTTATCAAAAAGCCTTGCATGAACTAGACTGTCAAAAACCTTTCTAAGATCGACGAAAGCAGCTATCACTTTTCTTCTTCGCAACCTAACATGATTTTGAATGAGTGCATATAAATGAATATGTTGTCCACACCACTGCGATTTTTCCTGAAACCATTTTGCATATGCGGAATAAGATTAAGTTTTTCGGACCACTCCCTAAGTCTCTCGTTAATTATTAATGTAAACATTTTTCCCAGACAATTTGTTAGAGCAATTGCCCTATAACAATTTAAATTTAGTTTGTCCCCTTTTTTATAAATTAATTTTGTGATGACCTGTGGCCATTCTATAGAGGGATTGCCCTCTGACAAGATCTTATTAGAAAAGAGTGTAATATATACAATCCAACTTTGCGGGAGGTTTTTAAGAAAATCATTGTTTATTTGATCCGATCCAGGAGCTGTATTGGTTTTAGCTTTACTCAGAGCCCAAGTTACTTCCACCTTCGTTATCTCTTTGTCAAAGTCGAGGTCGTAGACCCCGGCCTCACCTACGTTTAAACTTGTTTCCTTGTCTTGTGTTATTTGTTTTGGTTTGGAATATAGTTGATTATAGAAAATCTCGCATTTCGATATTGTTATTAAACTAGTGATGTTTTTAGAACGGTATTTGAAGCTGTTAATTGTCGTCCAAAATTGTTTAGGGTTAATATCTGACATTTTATTAATGATATTTGAATAGAACTCCTTTTTCTTTATTTTGGTTAGTTCAAATTGTATAGAACACAACAAATACGTGAGATTTTTGTTTTGTTTCCTTCAAAAAAGGTTTAAAAATTGACCGAGTTATAGAACTTTGAAAATTTGCGAAAAAATCGCGTATTTTTTAGTAAATTGGGTTTTTTCAGGTATATTTTAGAGCTCTTAACCAGGGGTGCCCACGAGGGGGGTATAACGGCGCACAGTGCGCCGTTGAAATTTGGGGGGGGCATATGTTCATTAATAGGAATAAAACGTTTGTTTATTCTATGAAACTTCTATTTATTTCAGGGGTGCCCACAGAGGGAGGTTATGACGCTGACTGCGTCGTTAAAATTCTTAGGGGGGGGGGGGGGTAGTAAATATCACTTTTTTCCACTTTGGGGGGGGGGGGGATGGATGTGATAATAAATATATATTTTTTTTTAGTTATCTAAATTTTAAAGATTTGTACCAATAAAGAGTGAACTACAAAACAGTACTAAAGAGAAAGAATAAGAATGATATCGTGTCTCTACGTATGCTGTAGTCGGAGTGTCAATTTATGGATTCCAAGATAAGGAAAGAGAGGCAACGCCAGTTTTGATATTTCCAGGAAGTGGCGGGAGTTACCGAGCGCGCACCGAGTAGAGCAAGAGTAATTGGTAGTTCTGATTGACGTCTTGTCTGCCACTAACACTGTCTGCACTGGAGGCTGCGGTGCAAAATGCAAGAGGTTGAATGGTTGCTATTTGCGTCCGCATGTGTTTTTACAACGCCGGGGGGGGGGGGGGGGGGTAATTGGCCAGAGGCCTGGGCCTTCGGGGGCCCTGGTTTGTTTACAACCAAAAAGGCAAGAAGGATATTGAAGTCAGTGGCGTAACTATGGGCCCGATTTTGTGGGTAAGCCCCAAATCCAATCTCTTTGTACAAACTATCCTTGTACCAATGTCAATGGGGGCCCCTTTAGAGCATAGTAAAATCTAACTTGGAATTATACTTCTATACCATTATCAGGGATCAGGGGGCCCCATTCAGATCTAAACGCAATTTTATTTGCTCATCAATTGGAGGGGCCTCCAATGCCCTAGCTATCACTAATTGTGATGGACTTAAAATTATTCCTAATGTCATGAGTCTGAAAGTGTGAATTCTTGTGTTTCATTTAGTTACTTAGATTTTTGTGATGTTTTTTTCTAATTCAATATGGTCAATGTTAATTTACAGGAGAGAAACTCATAGATAAATCATATTAACCAACTGATGTTAATAACTTTTACAATTTTATTAGTCATGCAGTTTTTGTGTAAATAAACACTGTTACTTAACTATTTTGATTTGCTTCCTCTTAATCTCACTATTTTAGCCAACAATTTATATTGTGCTTTTAAATGTTTAAATTATGCACTTACAAAGTTTAAAAAGAAGGGTTTTTAAACTCACCAGCTACCAAACAACTCAATCATTTGGTTTTTTGTAGCCCGTCTTAGTTAAACTTCAAAATTCATCCCCACCAAATATATTTTCCTTTATGGACAAACTTACTCTCCGAAATCCTTAAAACTTATCTTTTTGCACTTGAATTTTAAAAAAATTCTCCGGGGGAGGACCCCCGAACCCCCCGCCGTTATTTGTCCAAAGGGACCCAAATGCTACCTTGCTCAGGGGCCCGGAAATCCTCTTAACGGCCCTGCTAGCTGTTGGGCTGGACGAGCAATGAGCAAAGTTAAAATAATCAACGACAGGCTAATGTCTACAATGGAAGACACATGGCTTTCTAACTTAATGGTCATATCTGCAGGAAAAAGATGTATTAGCTTCAATTTCCAAAAACGAAATCATATTGATGCATTTGCTTTATCAACATCACAAAGAAAAAATTACTTGTCCTCTCATTTCTCTTATTTCTGTCACACTGAGGCTTTCTTGGTTTTTTTTGTCCTTTATTCAAATTAAGAGTTTTATAATGATTTTTCTTCACTTTAAGTTTGCATTAAGATCTTTGAAACGTTCAGTAACATTTTCATGCACTAAGATCAGGATGTAACATATTTTTAATTAATATTAGTATAGAGTCTGCCAATATTAATTTCCTAAAATTTTGTTTAGATGCAATTTTGTAGGCAGGTGTAGTTTTTGTTGAATTTGTACGTGGTAGTTGGGGGGGGGGGGGGGGGGGGGTGCGCCATAGAGCTTAGGGGGGGTGGGCACCCCTGTCTTAACTAGAGGATAAGATTTGTAAAAAAATCAGGGATTTCGGACCTGGTCAACTTGTTTTTTGTCGGATTTGACCCAGAGGATAACTAGAGGATAAGATTTGTAGAAAAAGCAGGGATTTCGGACCTGGTCAACTTGTTTTTCGTCGGATTTGACCCAGCCAAGCTAAAAATTGAAGTCCATCAAACAAGTAATAAATAATTATCGTTTTCATTTATTATTCGATTTTTCTTTAATGTGTAGTTTTGAACCCTTTTTTATAAAATGTTGATAAAATATTTTTTCTTTCTGAAAATTGTTTGGGCTATGTAGGGTTTTTTTTTTAAAAAAAAGTTTTTAATATAATATATATAAAAGCTTTTTCTTTTTACTTGCTATATTTCGCCCTCCCACGTTGGGGCTTCTTCAGGCTATAAAATTTACAAATTTTAACAAATTAACAGCTTATTAACATTACACATTTTATACATTAAAGATATTTTAAAAATTAAAAATAAATGTATAAAAAGTTAGTTTAAAATTAATTAAAACAACAATAATTTTTAATAACAATTACTGATTTGGTTTTTTAGCAGGTAATTATTTAAAAAAAATTGTTTATTTAATTAATTTTAAATATTTATTTTTTAATTTTTAAAAAATCTTTAATGTAAAATTTGTAATAAAATAAAGCTGTTAATATGTTAAAACTTGTAAATATTATAGCCTGAAGATGCCCCAACGTGGGAGGGCGAAATATATAGCAAGTAAAAAGAAAAAGTTTGTATATATATTATATCAAAAAATTAAAAAAAAAACCTACTTAGGCCATAAAATTTTCAGAAATAGAAAATATTTTATCAAAATTTATTATTAGATATTTTAACCATTTTCAAATAGCTGTAACACGGTAAATTTCGTTTTTTATAAAAATAGGTATGAATCGTTATTAGGTTCAGAAATCGAAGTTTTTTTTTTACAAATTTGTCCCTCTTGTATAGGGGTCCAAAATGCGTTTTTCCCAGGAAAAAAAAGAAAATAAAAACTTTGTAGCAAATATTCTAAAAGCGCACTATGTCGCTCAGATAGACTCATCTATTTATTAATGCTGTAAATGTTTTCTAAGAAGAGCGCACTATGTCGCTCAGATAGATTCATCCATTTATTTAATGCTATAAATGTTTTTCTAAGAAGAGCGCACTATGACGCTCAGATAGACTCATCTATTTATTAATGCTGTAAATGTTTTTTCTAAGAAGAGCGCACAATGTCGCTCAGATTGACTCATCTATTTATTAATGCTATAAATGTTTTTATAAGAAGAGCACACTATGTCGCTCAGATAGATTCATCCATTTATTTAATGCTATAAATGTTTTTCTAAGAAGAGCGCACTATGTCGCTCAGATAGACTCATCTATTTATTAATGCTGTAAATGTTTTTTCTAAGAAGAGCGCACAATGTCGCTCAGATAGACACATCTATTTATTAATGCTATAAATGTTTTTATAAGAAGAGCGCACTATGTCGCTCAGATAGACTCATCTATTTATTAATGCTATAAATGTTTTTATAAGAAGAGCGCACTATGTCGCTCAGATAGACTCATCTATTTATTAATGCTGTAAATGTTTTTCTAAGAAGAGCGCACTATGTCGCTCAGATAGATTCATCCATTTATTTAATGCTATAAATGTTTTTCTAAGAAGAGCGCACTATGTCGCTCAAATAGACTCATCTATTTATTAATGCTGTAAATGTTTTTTCTAAGAAGAGCGCACAATGTCGCTCAGATAGACTCATCTATTTATTAATGCTATAAATGTTTTTATAAGAAGAGCGCACTATGTCGCTCAGATAGACTCATCTATTTATTAATGCTATAAATGTTTTTATAAGAAGAGCGCACTATGTCGCTCAGATAGACTCATCTATTTATTAATGCTGTAAATGTTTTTCTAAGAAGTGCGCACTATGTCGCTCAAATAGATTCATCCATTTATTAATGCTGTAAATGTTAGTATGCTATTTTTAAGAAGACCATATTATATAGCTCAGATAGACTGATTTATTTAAATGCTAAAAATGTTGGTATGCTTTTTCTAGAAAGGGCATATTATATCGCTCGGATAGACAGATCTATTTATTAATGCTATAAATGTTTTTCTAAGAAGAGCGCACGCACTATGTCGCTCGGATAGACTTTTGTCGCTTCATAATAGAGCCAACCTAAATAATTTTAATACTGATTTTGAATTGTTATATGTGTAGTAATTTCAATTTTGGAGTGACTGTAAAGAGTATTGTTATATAAGTAAGTTGATTTAAAGCAAGGACTAGAAAAAAATAGTCTTATGAGCTGAAGTAGCAGGTGTATAAGATGGAAAGAATTGACGGGCCAACGACCCAACAAGATGCATACAAGGTAGAATTTACACCACTCTAACTTACAATACACGTACAATGGCTGGAAATAGCAGTGAAACTTCAGATCATGACCTAGATGCCACGAATATTATCGTTGAACTGAGTTTCCTTAGTATGATAACTTTTCCCTTAGTTTCCAGATAGTATGTTAAGGTTTTGCTACCTTATAACTATATAATATTACGAAACAAGTTTAAACGCTTAAATGAGGAGAGGAACACCTAAAATATGTTGTTTAACAGAAATTTTGTATCAACCCATAATAGCAAAAATTATTAAAAAATCCATAACACGTTAGCATGGAAAAAGTAACTCATCCATTTGGAAGTTAAAATCGGATTATTGTGGGAGTATAAACTTGGGCTTTAACATTTTAAGCTTCTCGGAGGACCCAATCTCCAAACTTAAGCACTACTTATTGAACAAAAATGTCGAGGTTCCTTAGTTACGAATAATGGCAACTAAGACGTGATATAAGTGAAGAATGGTCTTGATCTAGGAAAAGGAAGGAATCAAAGGGAGGAAATATTGAGTTTTTTGTCTTGATGTCAGTCGTTGGACCAAACAGAAAACTTACTAATCATATCAATCAGTAGATTATTAACTCAAGAGCATTTGCAAACAAACTGTTTATCAATAGTGATAAGTCTGCTCTTATCTAAATCGTAGCCAGGGTTTAGACTCCCATCACCTTTATTACCTAATGCACGTCATCATTATATTTTACTGATGAATCTGTTGTCGATGACGACCATCAACAGTGATTAGATGAAAAACTGGAACTAAATGTGGTGAAACAACTTTTATAAGATTCAGTCATTATAGAAGGCTAACTTTACTGATGTCAAAAGTTGACATGTTAAATTAAACGTCTAATTCAGAGTGGACATGGGCATAATTGTAAAACAAACAAGTTATTATACCGGGGTCAAGAAGAGTTTTTATTCCAACAGCGAGAGAAAAAAAGAGCAGCGAATGAGAGCACGAGATTTTGACGGTTCACAAGTGGGACCAACTAAGCAGATAAAAATATCACTGACAGAGGGGCTTGGCCTCTGTCGCGGAACAGCCAATTAATTAATTTAGGTATTTTTTATATTATTAATTTTAAATATTATTTAAAAATAAAATAAAATAAATAAACCTTTATTTCCATCATTTAAAGAAAAAAAACTGACAACAGTTATTTAGTTTTTTATATTTGTTTGATACTTGTTGACATGTTTAAAGAAGGTAATGTCAGATTTTGGGTATAATTTAACGAAATATGCTCCATGTCTGTGTGTGTGTCTGAAACGTACGACGATAACTTGAGTAAAAGTTG
This sequence comes from Gerris lacustris, assembly GCA_951217055.1. NCBI lineage: Eukaryota > Metazoa > Arthropoda > Insecta > Hemiptera > Gerridae > Gerris > Gerris lacustris. Next base: position 16,885,632 of record OX578285.1, read on the forward strand.
ACCGATTTGAATGAAATTTGGTACACATGTTCATTTTACCAATGCTCAGGACGAGTTCGTTGGAGTTCGAGCGCAACACTCGCGTAAACGTGCGCTTCAAAATTACAATTGGAATTTTAGGACGGGAAAAAATTCTACCTTTATTTATTCAATGAGACAAACATTTTTTTCAAATAACATTTTGTAGTAAAACCAACAGTCACACCGCTATGAATTAATAAAGATCGTTAAAACTATTAAAGCGGGCCCAAACGTTTAAAGATGTGTAGGTAGAGAAATAGTAAGAATGCAGGGTGGTTCCTTTACTACTAGCCGCAGTACTACTATCATACCCTATATCTATCAACTCATCATGATTCATGATTATCTATTTTTTCAATATTCAATACATATTTATTTCCATACGCTCGCTTCAATGATAGAGCCACGCGATGCCTAGTTATATTCACCTCCTTTTCATTCCTTTACCTTCTACAAAGGGAATTCTACATTCAGTCTCTCTTAAACCACGGACGGGTTCACACCTTACTTTCGCCTGCCTATGTCAAAGTGTTTGTTCAGTGATACGACCTACTGTCAAGCATGTCGAACCTTTGACGTACTCTGTGCCTACTGTACCGGCCTGGCACCCCATTCAGTGCTCATTCAATAAATGCAGTCTCTCATGGACCGACGGACGGGTTTAATTTAATATGTTCTCTTCTGATCAACATCATTGACTGGTTGCGAACTTGCGACCTACCACCAAATACTGGGAGTGTATTGCCAAGTGGGACAAAGCCACCACCTCTACCCATCCCATAACTATTATTATTTTATATACTAACCCTTTTTATTCTTTTTGTGAAACTTTATATATACTTCTTTTTTACTTCTAAAATTATACACAAAGTTCAAATTACTTTGTTTCAATTTTTATTTAGCCTTCTTGTCAGAGCTACCACTGGCATTTGTTCATACTTATAGTGTCGACAATCGGTGTGCCAATTCTTGACAAACTTGGTGCGCTAACAAATATTGTTAATTAATAAATATTATAATTTTAATGTATTATGCTTGTGCTTTCTTTAATTAATTGTTAGAATTGGGACCTGAAACTTATATTTCCACAAATATTCATATTTCTAAATACTTAGATCAAAAAACACTTAGCACGATAAAAGCAACATATACACCGAATTTCAGCCAAACAAATTAACCTTTACCCATTGTATCACCTCTTGTGTCACAGATAGGCACAATAAATGTTTTCTCAGCCCCAAAACAAATTTTATTTCGGCAAATATTCATGTGAGTGTTGCGTGCAAGTAAATACTTCATTAACACTGACCAAAAACACTTTAAATGAACTTTGATAAAAAGGAACACTAGATCTAAACTTAAGCCAAACCAGTAAACTTTTACTTAATTTATCATTTCATGTGTGAGTGTTTCAGAAAAACTTATTAGATTGTTTTGCATATTATATAACTGTACAGTTATGAACTCCCTATATTAGCCAGATCTGTACATTTTTAAAATGATATTCATTATATTTATAAACTAGTCTTTTTCACAATAAAATTTGAATTATGCATAATATAATTCATCTATCATTATTTATCATTTTATGAGTATACTGTAGATAGAGTAATATACCATGTTTTTAAGTACCTAACAGACTATTAAATTTTCATATAACTCTTTAGTAAATGTAACCAAACGTAAAAGTGCTAATGGCGTTTCAGAAGAAGGATAAATAAAGGAGTAGGAGGAAGACATGACATTTAAAAGACATCAAAAAAGAAGCACTCCCTTTATCAAACAGCAGCAAAGCCTAGTTGTTCAAGTAGTCTCTTGAAGAAATAAAATAATCTAATCGTTTATTTGTCCAGGAAAGATAAGTGATTAAAACTGCACACACAGGTGATTAAAATCTTCAATCGTACATGTTATTCATATTCAATACATGCAGTATTTTACTTTAATCAGGACGACCTATTATTAGTCTATATCCTGAAATATTTTACATTAAAAAAAAATAAAAATAAAAATGTAGCATTAGAAGCCTTATTTCATCATCTAAATTATCTACTACCCTAAAACTACTTGAAGACATGAGTAAAATGGTAAAAAAAGAGATCAACTCTGAGGACACACTAGAAATAGTTGAGAGGTCTACAAACTAATCAACACTAATAAAGCAATCTATTGACGATTATGTGTCCACAGATATTTTTAAGTGTTTCTTAGGAGGGGGGGGGGGGGTCTAGGGGAAATCATAGCTTTGTGGATTTGAAAAAAACTGCATTTTTAAATGTTCAAAGTTGTGCTTTCCCTAAAAAAAAAAAAAATAAAAAATAGGAAATATTTATTAAGAAAATTTTCCTTTAAGTGATATAAAAAATAATCTGGAACATTTTTGATGTTACTAAAACTAAAGAATACATATATTTGTAAACAAAAATAGCAAGAGCTAAAGTAATACAAGTAAACAGGGCTACACCCTTTTCAATAATATTCTACAATTATAATTGGCAGTTCAAGCCTCAACAAATATTTGTTATTCAGATAAAAAATATATTCATAAAATTACTTTTATTCTTTATTTGAATAATGGGGAATTTATAACTTATATAAGTAAAAGACACAAAGCCTAAGAAAATGTAGACAGTATTTAAATTTTGTCAAGGTCAGATCACTGAGTGAATTAAACTATTTCTTGTCATGCCCCCTAAGAAAATATAGACAGTATTTAAATATTGTCAATGTCAGATCACTGAGTGAATTAAACTATTTCTTGTCATAAGACTCCTAAGAAAATATAGACAGTATTTAAATTTTGTCAATGTCAGATCACTGAGTGAATTAAACTATTTCTTGTCATAAGACTCCTAAGAAAATATAGGCAGTATTTAAATTTTGTCAATGTCAGATCACTGAGTGAATTAAACTATTTCTTGTCATAAGCCTCCTAGCACACACTGGGATTCTTTCTAAGGATTCATCGTTGCAGATTCTTCGTCCTGATTCATTATCGTACGGTGGAGTCCCGGCTGAGTCTGTGACACTGAATCTCAAATCTCTACATGTCGCAGGGCATATTTGGGCCCTATCCGAAATGGGATTCTCTGACTCAATGATGAGTGAAAATGAATCCAAACCAAGAATCTCAGTGTTTCCTAAGTTTTACACTAATGGTATCTATCAAGGTTACCACTTTGGGGATGAGCTAAAATAAGAGGAGGTGGGAAGGACACTGGACCTTAAAAAATTAATAAGATTTTCCTTCTTTGTTTTTAAATTAACAACCCTGTTTGTTTACCCAAATTTAGCTATTAATTATTATCAATGTTCTTACTTAAATAAAATATAGACAACTATAAAATAGAAAACTATTTAATTTCTCATATAGCTAGTCTCTCTTTATAAAAATAAATAAAAATCGTTCTACAAGTTACTGTTAACTTATAAGCTTACAAATTCTAAATATAAAATTAAAATAAAATATAGCCTGGCCTAAAATAATAAAGTGACGATAGATAGTATCTTCAATCTTCTTCCCACCATGTATCATCATATATATATATATATATATATATATATATATATATATATATATATATATATATATATATATATATATATATATATATATATATATACTAAGTAAACATTGGTTCTTGTTAGCTAATATGGTATAATAAATACTAAATATTGTGAGTGTATCAATGTAATGTATTCCTGTTTATAAAGCAAAAAATTATAATTGTCTTATAAATTGGATTGTCATTATTTTTATTTGATAAAGCATAGCATTAAATTTTGAAAAATTGTGTGGCTCTATTATGAAGCAAGCAAAGTAATTTTTGCATGCATGTTTTTTATAAAACCAAGCTATATGGTTAGGTTTCTAAAATAAATAAAATATATATATATTTTTTTTTTTTTTTTAATTATTATTATATTTACAAAGTTATGGTTAATTTGATTTTGCACGACGTTTGCACAACATTTTGAGCAAACATGTGCGACAATTGCGTGAAAACATTTGATTAAATTATGCTGCCTAACAAACTTAACATGCATTCTGAAAAAAGGAACTCATGAACCTAATTTCAGCCAATTCAGATTTAAGTACTACATAAAATTGTTCTCAGGCATCGAAAGCATTACAGACATGTCCACAGAACACACTAAGTGGAAACTGTTTTCAACAAAGGGAAGCTTGCTTCAATAAGTAGAAACTATGGAGCAAATGAAAAAAACTCTTACAAAATTACCAGGTTTCTCAGGGAAAAAAAAGAACTAAACAAAAGTCCTGAATTTAAAAAAAAAATAAAAATAAATAAAACATAATAAAGAAAAAAAAAGGAACTAAACAAAATTTTTTTCAGAAAAATAAATAAAAAGGAACTAAAAAAAACTCATGAAATTAAAATTAACAAAAAACAAAATCATAAACCAAAAAAAAAAAAAACTAACCTTTAATGACTGGCAGTTGTTGAAGTTCCCGGTTCTTTGTGATGTTGAACCGGGAAGAATTTTGACGTTTATCTTTTTTAACATGAGTATTGTTACTCAGTTTCAGCTTATTAATTTGTGTAGGTGGTGGTGGGTTACCTGATGATTTTTCATCATTAAGATTGTTACCTCGTTCGTGCTGAAACAAAAGAGACAATTCACAACTATTAGATAAGAAAATTGCGTTCACAAAGAATAGCCAATGTGTTCAGAATCAGAATCAGAAGTTCATTCTCCTATAGCAGTGGAAGGTTCAATCCCAAAGTTTAGATCCCTGAGAGAAGATCATTTCCAAGGGCTTCATGTTGCTTGAGATCCAAAGATGCTTCCAACATTTCAAGTGAAATGTCATATAAAAAGTCTAAACATAGCAACCATAAAATAAAATAAAAATCATAAACTTACAGCCACGTAGGTGTTGTGGGATTGTCCAGCGTCTCTTATATTTGCCATTTGGTCATACGATTTAACACTGAAACATAAATACACACTATAATTAGAATTATTTATATATATATATATATATATATATATATATATATATATATATATATATATATATATATATATATCTATATATATATATATATATATATATATATATATATATATATATATATATATATATATATATATATATGCAGTTGGTAGAGCGCTATACTGGAAATATAGAGGCCCGTGGATCAAGTCCCGGCGCTGGAGTCTATTTTTCTCTGTCTGTTTCCCTTTGTTAATAATAATTTGATTTAAATTAAAATTTAAACTTTCCGTAGTATGACTAAAACTTAAAAATGAAGTTATTAATAAATTAATTGTTATGACATGTTTGCCTACTGTGAAAGTGATCCCTTATTCATTTTGTTGTTGGACCCAAACATGAATGTGCATTTTCAGGAAGGGGGGGGGGGGACAAGAGGGCCAAAACAAATTGTCTGGCTAATAAGCCCAAAATCATGTTGCTATACATAAAAAAATAATTAATCAAAAAAGAGTAGCTGATAAATGGTAAAATCATAAACTTTAAAACGCCATTTCCCAATAATGTGGAATTTGCACATTCATGGTTCTGGCATACGGGGGACGAATACTATATTATTTTATATTACATTATTATACTAGCCGTTAAGCCCGTGGCAACGGGCAGGATAAATGTGGTTGCCTTATCAATAAAAAATCATTTCAAGGTAAGTCGTCGCCATCGTCGGGACACTACTCAATTATGAATGAATAAAAGAATAATTCGAATATAAATAAAAAAAAAAAAATGCCAGAAAAATATCTGAAAAATCATTAGTTATATTCAATAAGAATGAGTCTCGCTATCTCCAATTATACATAAACCCAAAGAGCCACGTGATGTCTAGTTATTTCTTATTAATTGCATTCAAAGAAAAAGAGCTGAGAGATAATTAGTTATATTTAAAATGTATGAGTCCCACGCTGTCCAGTTATACTTTATATAGATAAATAGATATATACTGTTTTAATAGAAAGTTTTAGGCCGTTTTTTTTCAAGTTTTTTCGAGACACTACTCGATTATATAAAAGATATTTCCCTCATTATGATGGATAATTTGTTATTATTATTATATACTTTCCCTTATTATTATGGATTACTTTTTAAATGATAATTTTTAAAAAAATATGCATGAAGGGCCTACTTTAAGAGGTGGGGAAATACAACTATTTCGTCTTTTAAAGAAATCGTGGGCCGTGATTACGCCTCGCCTATTTAACATAGAGACTTGAAATTTTGCACAGATATTCTGCAAATAAGTAATTTAAGTAAGTATGTATTAAACAAAAAAACATGTGTGGTGTTGGAATGTGAAAAGTGAAGGCAAGAGGGAGGGAGTCTTTTTAAACCAACTTGCCGCGCCGTGGCACTGACTCCCCCTCCCCCCTCTACAACTCAAGCAGTTGCAGGCTCTAGCTGCCTACACCCTTCGGCTGCTAACAGCCCCAAATTTTATCAGCTTCGATTTTCAATAAAACAATTTTTCCCTACGAGCGATAGTTTCTGAGATATGAGCAAAAACCTGAAAAAAGTCACCTTTGAGCGCCCCACCAGCGAGCTCGCCCCCCCCCCCCCCCCCCCCCCCAAAAAACCCGACTAATTTGACTGGGCTAATACAGGAACGACATTTGAGGAAAATATAATTTTGCATACCAGGCCAATAAACCCTACTTCTAATTTTTTTTACTTCTGAGTTTTATGAAATCCTAAATGACCTCCTACTGGATGTTCATGCAGTTGTTCTCGGTCCCTAAGCTGTTTCGGTAATACTACTTGATTTGACAATTGTCCTGTTTCGGCATTTTCAAATTTCCTAACTACTATCCCATCTAAAATTTGTAAAGAACCCCATTGTCCCCACAACGAAACAACCTCCAGGCCAAAGGAGCTACTTCTTGATAAGAGGGTAGTTCTCCACTAGGCAGCCAAACTTTGATTTGACTTATACTTGGATCTGTCTCCTGAGCTGTAACTAAATTTTTAATTTCTATAAAATTATTCCCTATCTGTTCTACAGCATTGACAAGCTGACACAGGGACGTGACCTCAAAAAGAAGGGGGGGCTGTGCAATGTGTCAGTAATTTGTTATGGCTGACATAAAAATATGTCTTTAATAATTATTATTGGATAAATGTTTAAGTTACTTTTGAGATTTAGAATTGTGTCTAAAATCATAAAATATAATAATATTCAGAAATAAATCCAAGTTTACCAAGTTCTTACAATATATATATGCAACGTATAGTTTTAACAATAAAAGAAGTCAAGTTTACCTTTATAGGGTAAATCAATGTTCAAGTGACAGACATAGGGCGTGGAAAAGCTGATCCCATTTGGTCCTCATTTCCACAATTATCTTTATTGCACCTAAAAAAACACAATAATAATAATATTTGTTGAAATAAAATGTTTAATAAATAAATGTAAATTTAGTGTAAATAAATAATGATATTTCAAAATTGGTAATTCCTTAGATTGTTAGTCTCCAATGTTGTTTTTAGAATAAAAATGGATACAATTATATAAACATTCCTTTCTTAACCCTAGAATAGTACCGTTAAATATTAATAAATATGTTGTTACTACCGATACGTCACTGTGACTATCATTGGATCTTATTTAAATTAAACTATTTTTTAGTCTCAAAATATAGTAAGTTACTTAAAAATGCATTATTAGTTTGGTTTATAATAAATAAATGATTCATGAATATTTCTTTAAAAAAAGTAGGTACACATTTCTGTATTAAGAAGAAGAGGAACACAATTTTCTATCAGGTAACATCTATTCACAGTAATGTTTTCGTCTGTTTCAGTCAAATTTCTTACAACTAAGCGTTAAAAAAATTATTATTATAAAAAATATTAAACAGGGTAGGCATACAGGGACGTTGGGAACCATTGGACGTAGTGGGGGCGACTGGCAGCCATTTTGATCAATTTAATACGTCACTTTGACGCATAGGTAGTGTTCTAGGGTTAAATAACTATTAGACAAAGGGATGTTTAGTCCCATGTACTTTGGGACAAAGGAATATCAGACTTCTGTTTTATAAGGGAAGTATCAGTCTAAAGAAGATCATTCCGTACACCTGCAGTAGATTGTTACTCCCTTCTGTTTTTCTTTTATCTATTTTCTCATATAAAGAGAAAGTATTGTGATGGCACAAAATTCTATTTTTATGAATTTACAAGCTTAGAGCCAAAAAAGCCCTGAGCCAAAAGTTTCGACAAGTTTGATTAAAACATGTAGTCCATTTAAATACGAACCTAACGATATATGCCAGGATAATGGATATATTCCAGGGAAAAAGAAGAAAATATAATATAAGTCCCAAGATATTGAATAAAATAAATCTGATATTGTTAAAAATCAAAAACAAAAAGTTTCTTGCATTTGGGACTGAGATATTATATGAGAAAATTAGTCCGAGTTGTCTCATATTGATTTTTTTATAAGGGGAGTAACAGTCTAAATAAGAGCCTTAAAATTAAGAAAACACTAGCTGTGCTGTCTAGGACAGGAAAAGAATGTAAATGCAATGAATTAAACAAGAAGAATTCTAAAAGTACATTGGAAGGGAGTAGGTGCAGGAGAGGTATTTCGGAGGAAAAGATTTAAGTTCGGGGTAAAATAGAAGAACTATAAAAATTTTGTGGACATTAGGGCTGGTATTGTTACTAGGAAGGATTTGTAGTAGAATAAAATAATATCCATATCAAGTGATTGAAAGCATTCAGAACTCCAGTTTTAATATTATTTATACTTATGTTTTGTTAGAATATGTGACCAATTTTACTCTTTAAGATTAATTAACTAGAACTTGAAAGTCCTTCAATAAGTTGACAGAAAACAAACCTTTCTAATTATAGTTTTTGTACAGTGTTTATCAAAATCTATGACAACATACGGTTATTAGTAAAGACACAATTAAAATTATTGTTAAGTGGTAATCACATAAATAAAAAATTAGGAAGAAACATTTTTTTAAAAATACATAAAACAGTTAAAAAATAGAATAAAATAGAACGTTGATTATCCAAACTAATGTTGTGTATCCAAATCCACATTTTTATGGATGTGGATCCAAACTAATGTGGTTAGCCTAATCAAAATTCACCAAAAAAATAAATAAAGATGTAAAATAGATGAATTGCAATTGTTCAAGAAGCATTTCTATTTATTTATAGAACATAGTGAACAAATATAATTATACAGCTAACAACACTCTTTTTAACAATTAGGCCTCTTTCACACGAGGAAACTTAGTTGATTCAACTAGTTGACTGGCGGTTGAAAAGGAGTGTAGCCGGGTAGCAAATGTTAGGAAATGGCCCGAACCCCTTCACACGAGTCAACTCGTCCGCCCAGGCAACTAGGAGGCCAGGCACATATGCTGCTCGCGTTCTCATCCCCGCTAGCTGATTCAACTAAAAAGACACTACAAGGCATTAGGCCCTTCACACGAGTCAACTGGGACACTTGTTCGATATAGATACTACTTTCTCTTCCAATTAAATTGAAGAATTTATCCTCGTGGCTTAGTAGTTTCGGATATAATTGTGAGAAAGTCCCGTTTCCCGATTCTCTAACGAGGGATGAACCCACATTCTTCGACTAGATTTCCTTCTTTTTAGGGTTTTGCTGGTAAAACCAAAAAAAAACCCTTATAGTTTCATTCCTCTGTCTGTCTGTCACTCTCATATTTTTCCAATTACTTGAATTAAAATAGATAAATACTTGAAACTTTCCAGTATTAAAAATCGTTTTGACGCACTCACCGGAAAGATAAAGCGAACTCAAAATTATCAGCCGTTCAAATTCAAAATGGCGGATAATTCATATCACGCGAATTTTTTTTTTTAATTTTGAGTGGGGTATCAAATGAAAGGTAATAAAGAGTAGATTACAAACATATATGTATAACACTTGTGGAAATTGGTTCATTTTTCATGCTATTTTGTAAAAAAAAAATCAACATTTTGTGTGCCCCCCCCCCCCCCCTCCTTATACTAACTAATTTTCTATTCATAATACCAACAAAACCCTATTTACGTGACTTCACACACAATTTTTGCAGAAGAGCAAGTACTCCTGCTTCCTCCGGTCCTAACATCGTACTGACCTCCCATTGGGAAGAGAAGTTGAATCAACTAAGTGTCCTCGTGTGAAAGAGGCCTTAAATAAGAGGTGGCTTTTGATTTTTTTTTTTTTTTTTTTTTCCATGAAGCCGGCTCGAATAATTGGATGTTCAGATAACTGACGCAGTGGCGTATCCAGGGGGGGCACAGGAGCCCGTGCCCCCCCCCCCCCCCCCAGACGGGCCCAGACCCAATAGAGTAAAAAGAAAAAAAAAATACGCCGTATTTTGTTTTTTTTTAATACATATTTTTACATTCACCTCATATTCAATATCACCTCAGAAATGCATAAAAGCACTGTTTTGAGAGGTCATATTTTCAAAATTTTCCGGGGGAGGGCCCCCGGACTATTAACTGCAGACTACGCCCATGCCCATGACTTACAGTAAGATATTGTACTGCAGTAAGCATCAGCATAACATTTTCTAAAGAATACGTTGTAAAACAATGATTGTTACTTGGGCGCGAAGATTTTTTTTTGGGGGAGGGGGGCAGCTGCTTTGTTCAATAAGTTGTTCCTTTTTCTTGTTACCACTACGAACCCCCCCCCCCCCCCCCCCCCCAATCTAAACTGACAGAATGTGCCCCCTCCAGACCTAGCCGCTGGATACGCCACTGAACTGACGTTCGGATAATCCAAGCTCTACTGCACAGTAATAGACGAGGCAGTTAGAACTTAAAAAAAAAATTGAAACTAAACTGATAGTACCCCCAATGCCTAATAAATCTAGTTGTTCTAGAGGAGACTACATCAGAGATGTTGTATGTTGTAAATGCCAATGTTTTGAGCTCATTACAGGTATCATTCTCAAGGTCTCATTGCTCATTACAGGTATCATTCTCAAGGTCTCTTTGCTCATTACAGGTATCATTCTCAAGGTCTCATTGCTCATGAGAGCATTTGCAAGTCTGTTGCAAATGACTCTCATCATAAGTAACTTCCTCGACAATGATACCTGTAAAGCGTTATAAACCTTAATAAATCTAGATTTATTAATTTTGTGCAAAAATAAGTACCAGAGAATTGCATCTTAACAATTTGATTAAGTTATGCTGCATTCTAAATGCATTAACTTCTGAAAAAAGTAAATTGTAAACCTAATTTCAGTGAAAGGGGTTTACGAAAGCATTATAGAATTTCTATTTTTCTCTGTATGTCTCCCGTAGTTAGTGATAATTATAATTTGATTTAAAGTAAAATTTATTCTTTCCGTAGTATCAAAGCTTCCAAAGACTTAAAAATTTAAATTTCTAATAGATTGTACTAGGTACAGGTACTAATTGAGTACTTTATAATTATAAGCGTTAATTCTAGGTCTAGTTCTATTGCCGTGAATATTTGGCTCTCTAGATTTGTAGAATAAGATTGAAAGCTTGGATTCGGAGAATTGGTATCGGTAACGACAGAGAAAAATCATTCTCCCGTATAGCTCAGTTGGTAAGAGCACCTGTAACGGATTTGTAACAGTGGTTCGGGTCCCGGTGCGGGGGTCTATTTTTCTCTGTATGTCTCCCGTAGTTATTGATCATTATAATTTGATTTAAAGAAAAATTATAGAATATATATTTCGATATAAGACACAAAGAAGAAACTATTTAAACAGTAGGAAACTTAATGGGGGTCGTCCGAGAAGTAACCAGTCTGTCCGGAAATATCAACCTAAACAACCGACCGCAGCGGTTGGCACAGTGGGCAGGTCAAGCCAAGAGCTCCCTGGCACGATCATATGTTGGATTCCAGCAAGTTTAGTAGTTGTTCACTTTCCTACTGTCAGGATAAAGAGAATAACCTTGCTCAACTCCCCCCTTGAAGAACCTTGGTGCCAACACTAAAAGAACATTGGCTATAAGTCCACAGTGAGTAGTTCTCATAGGACGAGTGGGTGCGATTACGCGTCCAGATCTACTGTGAGGAGTGCCTAAAGGACGGTCAGACGCGACAACGTGTCAACTTAATATATATGCTATAAATGAGCGTTTCTCGCTTCCGTCCCCAACGTGTTAAGAAAAAAATATATAACAATAATAATCAAGGGTAAGCAATTATATTAAATCAAAATACATTAATAATAAAAAAATTGATTTATTATATACATGGAAATTAATAAATATTACGTACATGCGAAAACTCAATTAATAAAATAAAATAAATGAATAATGTCTATCCACCAACATCTATGCTTAGAATCTATTACAGAGTTAGTGTATTAACAATATTATTTCTAATGGCCGTTGCGTTGACATGGTCTTGGTTTTGGATTTCATCAACATAAGCCCCTCGCATAGGGTCTTGAGGTTGAGGTTCTTCTAGATGTTCAAAGTTGTCATCAAGTCCTATATTCTGAACAACACATGCAGCCCTTATAAAGTGTACCATGTGGGGCACACTTCTAAGCTTCAGGTCGTATATTTGGCGGAATTTTTGCCAAAACAGTGCTCTACAACACATCTGTTTTTGGACAGTTTAATATGTCTTCTTGGCAGTTGACCCCTGTCCCTGAATGAGGTTGACAATTTTTTTTGAAGAGGGTAGCCACTGTCACCTAACAAGAAGTAGTGAGCGCATCTCTCTTGTAATTCTCATAGAGGAGAATTCCTCAACAATCTGCTGTCGTCAACAGATCCTGGGTAGCCTACAAAAACATCTATAAATCTCAAGTTTTGCTCACAAACAGCTTGCACCTAAAAAAAAAAAAAAAACACTAGTGCATTGATGAGTTACATTACACTGATTTGTTTATGACATTTCTGCTTATTACATTACATATATAGGGTGGCCATACAACCCGTTATGAACGGGACAGTCCCATTAATTACAGCTTTTCAAGGCGTCCAGGGTGAGCTTTTCCAGAAGGTCAGGGTGAAATGAAAATTGATGTCAAAAGAGAAAATTTTATCTAAAAATTGCAATTCAAGTTTCCTGGGGGAGAGCCCACACCCCTCTTTCCTCTGGAGGTTACAATATCTATACAACCCCCTTCTATGTCCCGTTTTTTACTAACATTTTTATGGCCACCCCATACATACATGTATTTCATTTACATACATAAACGTGTTGATACCTTACCTGTATTGAATAATATCCTTTCCCATTTATATAGGACTCGAGATCAGTTGACGGCTTGTCAATTTTAATGTGAGTGCCATCAATGGCACCAATCACTCCTGGAAACCCATTCCTCCTGAAGCTCAACTCGTTTGCCCTTTTCTCTTCATCTGTCGGTCTTCTTATTACTTGAGGAGAGAGGCTGCTCACGAAGATTGTCACTCTTCTCACAACTATTTTTTAATTCAATTTGACGATTATTACCGCAAGTTAGTAAGTTATTAAATGAAAAGGTACTTACCGTCGACACTTGCTTGATCTGAAGATCACTGAACCGGTTTCGGCTGTACGCCATCATCAGCAGAAGAAGAAGAATATAGATCTCCTAGAGTCGAATTGAACTCATAGAGTCTACATGGGAGAGTCAGTTCTTCTTCTTCTGCTGATGATGGCGTACAGCCGAAACCGGTTCAGTGATCTTCAGATCAAGCAAGTGTCGACGGTAAGTACCTTTTCATTTAATATTTTTTAATTATAATACTTTTTCATAGCTATATTTCGCCCAAACCTGGGCATCTTCAGGCCTAAAAATAACAATAAAAATATATAACATTTATATTAACAATTTGTAGTATTACTAATTTCCTTAAGTTTAAATTACTAACACAATTAAAAATGTCAAACTATCTATACTTCAAATATATTTATTACCAATTAGTTTAACAAATTAAATATTATTAAAAAAAATTTTTTTTTTTTATTTTTAAATTAAAATTAAAGATTAGTTACCTTATCTGAATATTATATAATATGCTGTGACATTGATGAATGATAAAAGAGATCTTAAAAACAGCTTGAGTAACTTACACATTCATAGTTCATTAGTTACTAAATACTCTGTAGTATTTTTGTCTTCCTTATCTTATGCTTATCTATCACAACATTTCTATTGCAGAGATAAAGGTCAGTTTACGAAACTTTTATTTAAAATATTTAAAAACGTCTATTTTTTAAAAACATGCTTATTCTTATCTCTTGTAATTAATTAATTTATTTTATTTTTATTTTTATTAATATTTATTATTATAATTTGAATATAAAAATTATTTGTTATTTATTTTCCTTTATTTAAAGAATCGTCATAAACTACATTTTATTTATTAAAACTTTATTTTCAATTATATATTTATAAGTATTTGTATTATTAATATATTTATTTATTTATGATTACTATTTATTATTTCATTTAATTACTAGGTTTTAATTTTGAAATTTTTAAAAATACCTGAATAGAATTTATTCAAATCTTTCATGTCAGTTTTGTGGTTCATGTTATTACTAAATATTGTGATATACGATGCCTCGAGATATTCTCTTTTTCTAGTTACTATTTCTTTATCCAGTATTTCTGTATTATCAAAATTTATCTTGTGATTTTCTATTCTGGCGTGAAGAGCAAGCACGGTTTTATCGTGTTTTTTTATCTACATTGTACTTATGTTGTCTTAATCGATTTTCCAACGTTTGTTTACTCTCTGTCCTATATATACTTTGTCACAATTTTGACATGGAATTTTATATATAATGTCCATTTCTTTATTAGTTGGAATTTTATCTTTTAGTTTAGTATGGTACATTTGATCGATTTTATTTACCGGCTTTAATCCAAATTTTTTGTCAGCGCAGTCAAATTTTCTAAAAATCTCTTCTATTTTTTCACTTAGGTTATTAATATAAGTCATACTATAAAATGTTATATTTTTTGATGGGTTATTATTTGCATTTTCTGTTGGGTTATTGTTTATTTTAAGGTTAATTCTTTGGTACCAAATTTTTTTTATTAAGTTTTGAGGGTATACATTTTTTGTTAATTTTTTGAAAATTTCTAACTTTACTGATTTCAAATCATTTTTATCTGTTAATGTGACAGCTCGATTTATAAGATTATTAATTGCATTATGCTTTTGCGTTATTGGATGACTGCTTTTAAAATTTAACAATTTTTTTCCCCCTAAAGACCACTAAAAAATAGAGAAGAAAATGTCAAATCTGTCTGCAACATCTCTGAAGCTGCCAGTCTGATGCCCACAGAACCACAGCAATATGACAATCTAAAAAGACTGCTTATGCTAATGTCAAATCTGTCTGCGACATCTCTGAAGCTGCCAGTCTGATGCCCACAGAACCACAGCAATATGACAATCTAAAAAGACTGCTTATGCTAATGTCAAATCTGTCTGCGACATCTCTGAAGCTGCCAGTCTGATGCCCACAGAACCACAGCAATATGACAATCTAAAAAGACTGCTTATGCTAATGTCAAATCTGTCTGCGACATCTCTGAAACTGCCAGTCTGATGCCCACAGAACCACAGAAAAACAAATTATCAACCTGATATTTTTGAAAATTAATCGTTTGAGCATATAAAAGAAGTATTATTTATGGGCAGAACTTATCTTCACTTGTTTTTTTTTTTTGTTTTTTAAATTAATGACAAGTTTGGATAAAACTAAAGAACATGGTGCCCCTGACGGGTATCTATTATTGTTAGACTATAGGATATTTATCACAGGGATATTATGACACCTAAACGCTGGACATATGCCTTTATTAAAATAACTTTGGAACAAAGGAACATCACTTGTGGTGAGTCGAACCCAATTTTAGTAGGAGACATGTTAACGAACCTAGTGATATCCTGCCAATTTGCCATACTGCCCTGATTGGAGTTTGTAACGTTCACTCAGCATATATTGCCGAGAAATATCTTCAGCTACTTCTTTATTTAGTCGGAATTGTTCTTTAAAGGTAGACCTGTCGTACTGAGGTACTATGTGTTCTAAAAAATACAAATAAATGAGTTAGTTACTATAAATTAAAATATCACAACTGATTTAGACAGTTAGCATAACACTCAGATTGACTTTACTTAAACTGTTTCTTTTTAACATGTAAAAAGACTATGATCTGGTAGATTTTTGGTTGTTTCTTAAAAATACATGTATGTGAAATGTGACACTCTAAAAGAAAATGTCAGTTGTACGGGTGGACAATACACATGGAATATTTACTAAACTCTGAAATGTATCCAACAACACAATAACATTCATTAATAGCAAAACAATTTAAAAATATTTGATTACATTTCGTCATGTTATTAAATATATATACTTTTAAGTACTTTATAACAAAGCAATATCACTCTTCTGTAAATAAAAGTGATGATATCCCTTAATCTCAAGGAGACCTCGCTCTAGGTGCCAAGCTGCACTCACTGAGGTCTCCCTCCAAAATATATTCTCAAAAATATATTAAGGCAAACAAGTATGTATTTTAAATTAAATATAATGTAAACAAATGATACATATCATTGTTGAAATTTTTTGTATGTATTATTTTTGTGAAATTTGTTTTTATTGGAGGAAATAAATATTATTATTATTATTATTATCTAATTAACTATTAAGACAAGTGGATATACTGTTCTAAATACAGATCAGAGATGTGCTTTTTCATAATGAGAGAGCGTACTTAGTGTACATTTCAAGTTTTTTAAAAAAAAACCAGCTGACTTTACCAAAAAAAAAACAATGCATAGGTTTCTTTAATGTAAAAAAGACCAGATTTTTTTCTTTTTAAAAAAAGAAAAGACAATTAGAAGGCTGTGCAAGTACAAATTTACCTGTATGAACAATCAGACTTACCTAAATAGTTTTCATTCTTCTGTTTCAGGTGACCCAACATCAACTCTAAATCAGAATCTGATGATGAAGAAGATGAGTCAAAGTCAGTATCGCTAAATTCATCCATGATAAACTGCGATCTCGGTGATAGCCTGGCAATATGTAAGCGGAGTATACTGTAGAGAGTAGAGCGGCAAAACAAAACACACCACAACAAACAGCAAAGAAAACAAGCGTAAACAATAAACAAGAGGCGCAAACAACATATGAACAACAATAAGGTTATAACTCTAGGTTGTAACCTACACCTATCTGCACATCGTAATATTTGTCCTCAACGAGTCCCTGCTTTAATCCGGAAACTGTTTTCACGGTTCTAGGACTGTCTCAGAACCGTGGGTCTTTTTGTTGGAACGCGGGGCTGAAAGTTCCAGAACCGTCCGAGAAGCGTGTTGGAACGGACTTTTGACAGTGCGTATGATCCGCACAGCTCTAGAACTGTCTGAGGCTCTGTTAGAACAAACCTAATATTTATACGGATTAGAAGTTAATTAATCACACAAGTGAAACATCACACAATGTTACAAAATTATTTGTTTTTATCAAGACATTTTAAATCTAAATAAAGTTCAAAAAGCAAAATTTGTCAGATTGTTTTGTTAAAAAACTACAATCGCTCAGTTATGACTACTTTAGTTAGTCATCATCAGTGCCTACTAATAATGACACTTGACATTGAATTTGACAAAACATGTTAGTATGTTGTTAAGCAAGGAGTATGAAGTAGGGTTGTTTCTATATGCTAAGTAATAACCACTCTAAAGTATAAGCTAAACCCCATAATGCAATAAATCAAAAGGATATAATAGAGTTGTCTCTCTAATGTGGCACATACTAACGGTCCTGCTCAGGCACCATGTCATGTTGCATTACAGAGAATTGTCGCATTACTGCATTTTCATAATAAAAAATTATTACATAAGTGAATCAGTCTATTCATTGATATAACAACTGCATTTACAAAGTTATATAAACAACGACTGACGCATTGTTATTTGTTTACCCCCCCCCCCCCCCCCCATGTTACACGAGGCAAGAGGGGAGGGGGTCCTCAACCTCAGTGCCCCATTACTCATCCCGCAGACTCAACTGTATTTTAATGCAATAGAAATTAATTACAAAGTGATACATCACAAAATTGTTTCTTTCTACAGAGAGATTTGGAACTTACCCACACTAAATAGAGGTCAAAAAGCAAAATTGTCAGTATTATTCTGTTGAAAACCATAATTACTAATGTTTAATACAGATCGGTTACGATAACTTTAGTCAGTCATAATCAGTGCCTACTAATAAAGAAACTGCTCTTGGAATTTAACTGAACATATATATCGTCAACCAAGGATTATTCCGATTTGTTAGAAGTTCGTTTCTATATTATCATAACAAACAAATCCTGTAACAAGTCGATATTTCCACTAAACTATACTTAATAAAATGTACAGGAAGTCAGTCAATTTTATGAAATGTGTCACTGTCACTAGATTCTGTTAAATAGTAATATAATGGTTTAAGTTTAATAAAGAAAGTGTTGTAGAATTTAAAGATTCTTAAGAATTCTTTATTCAAAAAAAAAAAAAAAAAATCTCTACATTACGTATTTTTCAAATTAAGCGTGTTGAAGAGAAAAAAAATGTAGGTATAAATTGCTATTGAGAGAACTACATATGATGATAATGATATAAACAAAAAACACAAACGAACAGGTTTTTTATTTCACTGTTATGAAATTATAATATTATATTTATAATGAACAGCTTAACACTAATTTGTCAATGGAACAAGACATTAATATGCAATTGAAAAAACGTAAAGATCAATACTAGTATAAACTAATTAAGGATTTAAAACAAAATACTTACCAAACATGGATTCTTCAAAACAAACGACGTTCACGTTGAATAATTCAGTGCCTGGCTTACGGGTGGTGCTTGAAAATCTAACTCAAAGACCACGAAACCGATTGAAAAAAAGATATAAAACCACTGTTTAATGCACGATTAAACAAAGAAAATGTCGTTAAACTTAATCGACGATCATAAACAACGAAAAAACTGTGAGAACGTATCAAAACAATGGAAAAGTGTCAGCATTCATTCGACGACAAGACTCACCCATGAATTAACTTGGCAAACCCTAAAAACGTGAAAATTCATCAGCACATACCAGCTAGTTCGTTCGTTTACGCTTAGCTTAAACTATAACGATCGATTTAAGCGAAAGTTCGATAAAATCATAAAAAAATAACGCCGAAATAATTGGAACCGAGAAAAAAAAAATCTTTTGGATCCGTTAATATAACCTAACATTATTACCGATAACCAGATAAGAGTAAAATGCGAAGTTCATAAAAACATCGTAATATTCAAGTATTCAGCGTTCGAAATGTGATTGCTAAGTGGTGACTGTTATGAATTGCATTGTTGAAAAGGCTTCGTATCCCAGAGTTCAAAAATGGCAGCGAAAGAAAACGAGGTGCAGAGCAAGGACGGTGTATAGAGGATGTCTAGATTCTGGAAGCGGTACACTCCCCTTTAATCTGTGACGTAACGTAAGACCCAAAATACCTCGTTCCAACCCCGACGTCGTCGTTTATTATTAATATTTTCAGTTGTAGAGATCAGATCATTATGAATTATTTTCTGAATTAATGTGATAACAACATATTGAATATATATATATGCATTTTAATTAAATTAAACTAGTGGGACAGTAGAAAATAAGCACAAACATAAATTACCAATATTAATAGCGCTGGTAAAGTGGTCAACCAGATAGAAAATTTAAATTTAAGGTAAGTTTTCCAAGACGCGACTCCAGCGATAGACGCTGAGCGATAGTCGCTGGCACAAAATTATAATAGGTGTTTTCCTACACGCGTCTCCAGCGACTATTATTGCAACATATCAGTAGGTAACTAGCAGTAGACGCGAACACGGTAGTTTTTAATTTAATTATGAGTTTTAAGAAAAAACTAATTACATATTTACTATTGAAAGAAGAAGATGATGATATTATTGCCGAGGAAATGATGAGTTCTTCTCGAAATGGAGCACATCAAATTTTTAAAACAAGAAACGAGGAGGGTTGTTTCGTGCAACTGATTAAAAATCATTTGGAGCAAGACGTTTTTAAAACCGATGTATGAAAAACTGTATAATAAAAACTACTTTTATAACTATGAAAATATTATATAAACTGTTCTTATAAAATTAACAAGAACTATTGGTTATTTATTATTAAACTTACCTGATCTTTCCACACACTCTGCAACCTCTTTCCAAATATTGTGCTTAACTCGTGTATCTCGGTACATCGAATGCTGTAAATCGAAAATAGCTCCATGTTTCCGCACTGATTCCATGAGATTTTCATCTTCCTCAGAGGAAAAATACAGCTTATTGGAAGACGTCATGTTCAATGTTCACTGAAATAATAAATCACCACAAAAGCAGAAGCGGCACTGTTTTTTCTTTCGCGGGAAGATTGTCTTTATCCGCCCTTTTAAAACTACATATGAAGAAAATCCTTTTATTTATATTTCTCCCATTTGAAGAAAACGGCGAGCAAAAAACAGCGGGAGCCAATGAAAATGTTTGATTTTTAGCGCGAGTAGTTACAAACCTTCTTTTCCCCCTTCTGTAGAGCGGGCATTTCTCTCATTTGAAGAAACTGGCGGGAAATAAAGGGTGGGGACCAATAAAATTGAGGGTGTTTTAGCGCGAGTAATTGTCCTTTCCCTACGGATATTCTGCCTCTACAAGCAAGCAAGCCAGAATACGCATTGTTCTAAACGGCGAGAAACAATTCTCACTTCTCGTGGTTTTCTTTAAATTTATAATTCTGCTGGTATCATATCGAATAAAGGCAAGTGAAATATCAATTTAAATGAAACAATAAATATTCTGTTTTTTTTGGTTCCATTTGAGTAATTTAATAATTAATATATTTATATTATATATATTTATATATATTTATATATTATATATATTTATATTATATATATTTATATATTATATATGTTTATATTATATATATTTATTTTACATAATATATTATTAATTAAATTTAATTATGATATTACATTATATTATATCAATTAAATTAAATTATATTATGATATAGTATTTATAATACTAATTTATTCAAGTAATTTTTAACTTTGAATTGGTTCGTTTATTTTAATTTAATAATAATATATTTCCATCATATCAAAAAAAACAAACAAACAGAAATAATACATAAATAAATCAATACATAAATGTATAATACATAAATATAAAAGTAAAAATACTTGATGAGGGCCCTAAGTAAGTGTTAAACACCTAGAGAGAGGGCCCCGTCTCTAATATTATTTTACACTTCTAACTTGTTTATTCCTTAACCTAATATATAATATAAAATATAAACAAATAACAATAATGTTTATGTATAATATAAACAAATAACAATAATGTTTATATATAATATAAACACATAAAAATGAGAACAAGAATATAACTGTTATAATGTTTACCTTTCTGAATATTAATTTACTATTAGAAATTAGTGTGATTTTTAGAATTAATTGGCATCTTGTTTGTAGATTTATTTATTCTTTATATACTTAGTTTTATGTTCTTTTATAGTTTTTTGGCTTAAGTTATAGTAGTCCTAATAATTATGAGTTATTTTTTATTTCATTTGCTTATTAAATTAATAATTTATATTTATGTGGTATCTTTCTATGAATAATACACACACACACCCATATATAAATATACGTATATACACAATACACATATATACGCGTCAAGTAATATGTGTATTAATTATATTTGATTTAATAAATATTCTTTAGTTTTTTTTTTTAACGTGTTGAAATTGTGAATATTTTTAAGATAGGCTGGAAGTCTGTTAAATAGTTGAGGTGCTCTGTACCCAGCATATCTTTGTTTTGTAGTTGTACGGCAGAGTTGAGTTACATAAGTAGTCTGTGTCTGTGATTATTATACGCGAGGGTGCAAGTGATTTTTACTCCCGAGGTACGTACAAGATTTTACCTCCTGAAGGGAGAAAAAAATATGGAAAGATTTTAATTTAAAATTATTTTATTCAACAAAAAATATTTCTATATCTTTTTAAATTTATTTAAAACAAAACAAAAAAAAACAAAATAGTTAGATATAATATTAACAATTCTTTAAATATGTTTAATCACGTTAAAATTAAATTATAGATAGTAATTATTTGAATTTCAATGCTAAAATTAAATGGGAGAATCAGCTGGAAGCTGAGTCGTGTAGGTATTGAATGGTGTTGACAACTGATGTATTTAAATATGGATTAGTTAATCTACATTTAGAAATTATGATTTCACTTTTAACTTGTTTGTTTCTTTTACTGATGAATCACTATGGCAACCGTAGTGGAGTTTACATGATATGTGTGAAGATGACATTACAGATTTAGACATGAAACAAAAGTTAGTGAATGAATTGTGTATTTTTAATCAGTCTGCCGCTTACTCTTGGTCTTAAGGGTATAAATAAAAACTTAGTTTTTTATTTATACCCTTAAGACCAAGAGTAAGTGGCAGACTGATTAAAATTACAGTAATAAAAGGGTAATTACTACTTATGAAATGTGTATTAGCACCAACAGTGCCGGATCTAGATCTTGCGGGGCCCTGGGCGAGACAAAATGGCGGGGCCCCCTAGGATAGAGCGGGGATTTCTGATAAAATAAACAATAAAGTAACTTAATAATAAACTACTTATTACTTGATCCTATTTTAAGGCTAATTCCCTTCACTTAGGGCCAGTCAAACGTTTTTGCTCTCAAAATAATTCAAAACTTTTAAAATAATTACAATTCTGCTCATGATTTTAATCTAACATATTATTTGAACATAAACCCCTCAAATTATATAGTTTTCAACTAATCATAATTTTCTTTGCAAACGTAATCGAAAAGAAACATTGTTATAATTAAGCTCTGTTATACTTAACTATTTATTCTTCTTCATGATATTTTTGTTTTATGGTTAAATTATCATTGTAAATAAAAAGTTAAGCTTTGTTATTTGTGATCAGTCCTATAATTTGAAATCTACACTCGCACTCGATTACTTTAAATTTACTCCCAGAATTCATCTTCTCAGCTTATAACTTTTCATTTTAGTGCCGAGTTTTTAGTTTAATTTTCAAAGACACATTTTAAGGGGGGTCCGGGAAAATTTTGTAAATGTAACCTCTCAAAACAGCGTTTTTATGCATCTCTGAGGTGAAGTTTCTCTTTGATATTAATTGGTAAAACTGCACTAATTGGCCCAATTATTTCGTACTGGCAGATTAAGTGATACTTAATCTGCCAGGTAATAAAAGATTATTTGCTAATAATATTTTGTTCCTGGTTACTTACAATGTGCATTATATTTAACTGATGTTGGAACATAATTATATACTATACAATAGATCACTGACCAGCCTAGGAAAAAGACGTTGATGACGAGACAAAGAGCAGACTGTTATTACTATTATTATTTGTGTATTTTTTGTTATATATATTAACGAGTATAATAATATAAGATATGAGTGCCTCGCATGTATACTTGTTTAAAATTTTGATGAAAAAAACTAATTTAATACATTAATTTAATATTACTTAAGTACTCTGACATACTTTTACGAAGAATAGCTTTGTCCTCCGAAAAAAATGAAGTATAGATGAAATTTTCATAACGCTCGAGAAGGTGGAAGACATAATATACAAACTAAAATAGAAAAACGATTTAAAGATTTAAAAAATAAACAATAAATAAGAACGGACCCGGACGGTATCACCACAATAAAACACACTCACAATAATACTTTTTTAAACTACTAGAAAGGCAATTTTTAATGTTTTCTTATCTTACATTGTTAAAATAGACTTAGTATAATAACGTTCAAAGGTTGAAAAGTCTTATAAATTAATAATAATTAATTATTTAAAAAGTTGAGAAAATTCTCCCATTCATTTTGCATGGGATTGATAACAGGTGATAAGGAAAAGGAACATAACAAACCGAATCGAATAAATTATAGAAAGCTTACACCATCTTGTGACGTCATTACTAATCATCTCTATATGCGATTCACACACTAGCGCATTCAGGCGGACGCCCCATTGTACTAACGGAAGGTTCTAACTGAACTATAACTATACTATAGAGCGCCACCTTCCTGACATGACCCGTCCGGAGTCCGGGCACTTGTCCCCCATCCCCCAACCCACCCTTTACTTTACTTATTTATTTTATTTTCTTTCATTTTCCTGAAGTTTTTTTTTTTTTTTAAATTATTTTTTTTTTTTTTAAATAAATACAGTTTTTTGTTAATATATAATTTAATATTTTAATTTTGTAATGGCTCATTCGTAATTTAAAGTGTAAATAGGTTTTCGTTTGTTTACTTATCTATAGTATCAATATAGTGTCCGGAGGAAAACGTCAGTGGTGTATACGAAACCGTGTGGCAATGTGCAGTGTTTTGGTTTTGCAAGCGGGCGGGATTTATCTTCTCTGATCTTGTTGTGAGGAAGCTCCTTCTTGACCATGTCTCTGGACGACATCACAAGTTTCCAAGGGCAGCCGTGGTCGACTTTCCGCAGACAAGTTCACCATGGTAAGTGGCATCAAGTCACAATTAATTCACCTCTCGATGACGTTGTCCGGTTGTGGTAAACAAACTGTCAGACTTCTCGAACCTAAAGGGCCTCCTAGAGGTTTAATCGAATTGACAATCTTATTGAACATGTAGGAAAGGGCAAGATTGATAGATTGACATCTTTCTAGATATTTTGACCGAGCGTCAATCAAGGGATGGTGGGGGATTCTGTCAATCAGGTTGACGGTGTAGTGGCTCTTATCAATGTTTACTTCAGTTTAGTTCAGTGCGTGTCACTGTGCAAGATACTTGCTACCCTAGGACTCCCGAGTCTCCTGATGTCGAGGACAATTAGGCTAGGTGCATTTAAATGCTTGACTATTTAGTTGTACGTGGAAAAGCTTTCGGTCCTATGGAAGTGTGCATACTATCGACACGATAGTTGCTCCGTTAAAAAATCATAAAACTTGATAGATTGTCTTTAGACTATTTAAAGTCTGTGCCAAAGTAGAGTTAGTGCGTTGACAGCACGGGAAATCGAGTGACACAGATTGGCCAACCTCTCTGAGGGAAAAAATAAAGCCACTAGGTCTGTGCTTAGGGGGCCTCTCCCCTCCACTAGAGACATTTATCTTTGCTTAGTTGGCCTGACCTTTTCCGGGAAAATCTCGAGCTCTCATTGGCTCGCCACCCCATTTAGTTTTTGCCAGGCTGTCAACGCACTAACTCTACTTTGGGACAGACTAGTTGAACTACTATCGGCTGACAGCTCTATGTACATTGGGTGTATGGGTGTGTATACTCTCAACTAACCAGTCGACCAGCAATCCGGATTTAAACAGAGCGGAAAGTCGTGTTTTATTAATAGTCCGGACTTATTAAAGGGCCAGCCAATCTGGTCTCCCTACGTCGGGGCCACACTCCCTCGACCCGAAAACCCCGTCATGTAATTCGAGTTCCTGGTCACGTTTTGGGGGAAAACCAGACAGGGTGGTTGATATTCCATCCGACGTAGGGTAGAAAAGTGGGGGAACTATAGGCCCCCACTATTTTACCCTGTGAAGTTACTTCCCTATCTCCTTAAAGAAAAAGTGGCTAGATGGAATTGTTGTAGAAAATTATAAAATATTGGATCCTAGAAAAGTATATGTAAATTTAAAGAAAAGTTTTATAATGAAAATTATTAATTATTAAAATTTTCAATGTGGGAGACTTGATATGCGGAGATTAAGGCAGTAGCCATTTTGTTAGGGCATGTGAATTCATATGTAGCTGGACCGTCGAACAAGTAGGCACGTTTCCCCATCAAGCTGGGTAATGCTCTGGACAAATGTCCATTTTAAAAAAGTAGTTTTTAGTTAATGATTTTCTCTTGTGAGAAAAAGTTTGAAGTAATTGGAATGTTTAAATCTATATTAAATTTTTTTAAGCATACATAGGAAATTCTCCTATAGTATTAAGTCGTTGAGACCATCAGGTGTGAGGTGAGACCAACTGAGGTCTATCAGAATCATCGTTGAATTCAAATTGCACAGAGCATTCTTTGCACACATTTGGTACATTTTAAATGGCCTTTCCAATGATACCTCTGTCAAATCGGTACAACGTCCCCTTTTGGTTGCGGCTACCCAAAGAGGACAATATGACCTAAAGTCCGGTACCCTTTTGAACCCTGTCCGATTAAAATTGCAAACAGTACAGAAGGTCAAATTCGAAATTTCGTTAAAACACGATTTTTGTGTGTAGTTCGCCGAGGTACTCGACTTCCCCCCCTCGAAGGTAATAAAAAAAAGGATTACACTTACCCCTTAAAAAAGACATTTTTAGAGCATATGAAGCAGAGTAGGAGAGTACTTTTTTTTTCTCTGTACGTACCTCCAAAGTACCATCTTATACCTCTGACTTTTTAGTACCATATCTCAAAAAGTAAAAGTACCATCGAGTTTAAAAGCAAAACGCAAGGAGCAGCATTTCATAGCTTTTAGGGCTCATAAGCCGGTACAAAAATCAGTCCTTACTTGTAGTTATGCCTCCCGGAAAATCATAAATTTGTGATGGTATTAACCCATTTTGCTGGGTAAACATTTAAAGTCAGTAAACATTTAAAAAAATATAAACATTTTCTGATAGAGCCGAAATGTGCATCAATATTACCTCTTTATATGACAAATAATTTCAACTGAATTTCGTTTTGATATCTGCCGCTATATTATATTGAAAATATCGACTTTTGAACCTTGAAAATTCAATGCTAAATAATCTCAGAGTAGTTGGAGGGATTGAAGTGAAATTCACACCAATTATACCTCTCTATAAGATAAATAATTTCCTTATATTTCAAGTAGTTATCTACCACCAATTTGGTATTATTTGCTAAGGAAAAGTTCCGAGACACCCTGCATTTGATTTTGTAAAATCTTATATGAAAACTCTTGAGCTGTAGATTAGGAATATTTGTGTTTTTTTTTATTGGTTATTTATTGTGCTTAATAATAAAATGGAGGATTTGTTGCAAGTAATAAATAGCCTCGACTGAGATTCACAGGCTATTTTATTCTTAATAATGGAATGGATATTGTATAATATATAGACCTGATTCATTTCTATGAAGGCGTTGGAAGCAAAACTATTAAGGCGTTTCATTTTACCACTTGGCCTACATGATAATAGAAACCAAGCCACTGATTCCTAGCATGCGCAGGGTGAAGGATAGTATTATAAAGCCACATCTAAATATTCGCACGAGTGACAAGGCGAGCCGCAAGGCGAATGTGTAAACGACTCACTCGTCATTCGCCTCGTCCCTCGTGGCGCTCGTGTCTGGAGCGGTTTGCTGGCACAAGTCAAAGGGTTGCCAACGCGAGGCGAGCTCTGTGTTTACACACTCGTTGTTCAGTTCACTACGAGCCCTTATCTTAATCACGTGTTTTTTTTTTGTTTTACTTTTTTTCCCTTTAATTGGAGAATGGAATGGTCAAGTTTTTGAATTTTTGGAAATGCACCATGGCGAACTAGCTATCCACTATATAAAAACAAGAATTGTCACTGATTCACGGGGTCGAATATCGTCCAGCTTTTAATTTTTTAATAAACCGATTAAAGAGTTTGTAAAAATGCAGTAAAAAAGAATTCTCCAGAATTCATGTAAACAGCATTTTTACAAACATATTTTTCATACTTCATCTGAAAAAAACCAAAGGTTAATTTTTTAATAATATAAGTACAATATAGTAGTAGTAGTTAGCTAGTACTTCCTAGTAGACGGGTAGGACGAACCACTTGTTTGAACCTCGCAATCAGGCCTTATAGTAGACCCATTTTACTTGCCCCGTGGTGGAGAGTTCCAGCTACTTCACACATCATACATTTGTACATTGTACCGCCGAAGCGAGTATGATGTGGTCATTAGTAAGCTATAAGCGTGCATAAACGTGTGGGGGAAGAGAACCCCTCAGGGGGTGCCCTCGCCCTACTCAGTCCTCGAACCATAGATACAAATCACATCTCATGACACGGATCGAACCCACATCAAAGTGTGGGGGAAGAGAACCCCTCAGGGGGTGCCCTCGCCCTGCTCTGTCCGCGATTCATAGATGCAATTCAGAGTATCATGGCGGATCGAACCCACGACCTTGAGTTGCCTCGACTCAGTGATAGCTGTGCGGCGCCTTTAGCATCTCGGCCACCCTGGCTCCCTAAGTACAATATAAGTATAATATGCAAGTACAATAATAAAATATAGGTTAATACCTCTGTAATAAACTAATTGTATTGACCTATATTTTGCAGTAATCAAATATAATAAAATGATACCTTGTACACATAAATAAAAACACACTGTTCAAAAATAAATAAAGTTATATATAAACTTTATATAAAGTTTATATATAACTAATATAAAAATGTATATAAACTTTTATTTTCATTTAACTTAATCCACCAGTGTGTTTTTATAGTGTGTACTAATTGCCATTGCGTTGGTAGTTGAATACTAGTGAGTGCCGGCGAAGCACGATGCAAGTCGCGAGCACGAATGTAATGTGTAAATGCGGTATAATAAGTAAAAAAGCCTCTGAGGGTACAAAACACTCCTTGAGCTTCTTTATCTTCTAGATTAATTTATATAACTCTTGTAGTGGTTTACCAAATTATGATGTTGTGGTATCAAGAGAAAATATATATATATATATATATATATATATATATATATATATATATATATATATATATATATTTTATTACATGGGTATTTTGTATTTTTATTTTAAAATTATTACAATAAAATATTGGCAATTGTTTATTATCTTTGTTACCGTTACTCAGACATTGAGAGTGGTCGTGTTTGTCTGAACAATATTGGTAAATATGATTCACTGTGACTCCAATCTGAATGTAATTCCTAATAATAGTGTATCATCTGTTTAAAAGGGAATGAAACTATAAAACATAATCAAGTAGTGAATTACCCTTTTATAAATATACATTTTCAGTAAGTATGCTGTGTGCTCCAGGTCTTATGGGTATAAATACATTTTTATATCTACATGCGATATTTCAGGCCCACTTGGGCCATTATCAAGCTTAATAATATTTTATGCCATCCAAAAAACTCCTAATTAAATTTGGAATACTCCTAAAATATACTAAAACTCCACGGTACTACTTTAGTCACTAAACTTGTTTGGACATACTTACTAATTAATTTTTAAAGAAACAAAATAACACTAAGGGATGGATAACAAACCTTAAACGATAAGTCCAATAAAAGTTATTTCAGACCAAAAATGAAAATAATAATAGGATTGCTCTGTGTTAGAATAATGTTTAATCGATATTAGAATAATACGAAAAGAACAAAAAAACACAATATAATAGTCTAAATAGAAATATAATATGCGATAAAACTTCTTTCACAAATGAAGTACGCAAATAAAGTTCAATAAAAGTTATTTCAGTGCAAAAGCAATAATGGTGTCAATTTCTAAGTCAAGATTTCTACTTCGATTTGATGGAAACATAACTATGTATAAACACATAACCTCATGGATATATCAAAGTTAATTTTAAGTTTTAAGATATTTGTTATATATACCACTCACTAGATGTTAACTTATTTGTTATTTAACAACAAAAAAAGTTACAGGTTCACTTTGACAGGCTGCTTGTCAATACTTCATCTTCACCTTTGTCTTCTTCTCTTTCCTTTTCCTGTCTGTCCTCATTCCCATGTATATATTTGTAGATATATATAAATATAATTTTTTTTTTCATTTTTTGGTTTGTTTTTCAGTGTATCGGAAAAGTTCAATCACTCAAGAGCTACGGAGCAACAGTATAATTTTGAAATATGAAGGTATGTATTGACAAGGTAATTATTTGTATGCTGCCTAAAAAAAAGAATTGAATAAGTGTGTACTTTATATTAGAGTACTATCACTGAGAAATTAAAAAAAAAAAAAAAAACATTTCACCGAGTAAACTTTATTTCATAACATGCTAATTAAGTTTTATAAAATATAAATTTAAAAAAATAAAAAAATTAAATAAAATAAATATGAAATATAATAAAATAAAAATTAACTGCAATCAGATATATACTAATGCATGTTATTTAAAATACAGTAGAACGTCAATTATCTGTCTACACCGATTGACCGTCTTTCTCACTTAACCTTCAGGTACATTTGCCTGTTTTTAGGCCCTCCGCACACGTCTGCAGTCGTCTCGAACTTGAAATGTCATGTATGTCATGTGTGAACTACGCATCACAAGAGGAGTGGCCTCCGCACACGGGTCAATGTGCAGTCGTCAACTTCTCAGTCGTATCGCTGTCTCTAACCGGAAAGGTCAAAACATTTTTATTGGCGGGACATTATTTAAACAGTGCTCTTGCATTTTAAGTTAAAGTTTTTCCTTACAATGAGCAGTTCAAGTGAGGAAGACACTATTATGTTGTACTGGTACCGTCGGAAGAAAAGAACTGAGAGAGTATGGGTTCATCCGTACATAGAAAAGAACTTTCATTGTCGGCTATTTGTTGGGGCTAAAGAACTGCAAGGGAGCGATGCAAAAATTTTAGAATTCTACAGAATTTCCAAAAAATAATATATTGGACAAGTGGAAGCTTTAGCTCCAGCCATTCACTGCGTAAATACAAATATGAGGGAATGTGTGTGCGAAGAAGAACAAACTATCCAAAGCGTCTCACAGGCGTCAAGGGTATTTTTCCTGTTCGCTGCAGAACAAAAAGTTTGAGGAACGTTTGTGGCGCTGATGCTTCGACTTCGAGACGACTGCTAAACGCCTCGTTGGCGGATCCCCACCCACTTACATAGGAAGTCTTTTGAGGGGGACAACACTCTTCGAGTTCGAGACAACTGCACAACCACCCGTGTACGGCCTTAGACTCCGGTCATTCCCCCACTGCCCCCAGCCTACCCTACCTTCCATGACAACATAAAATCATTACACTCAAAAAAGTGCCTGGATGATCTAAGATATTTTTAACTTTTGGATTGACAAAGTGTTTGTGCCCCTAGTCAAAAATAAAAATAATGTGTCACTTTTTGTCCATAAATTTCCCCTTTTTCTTGCTTAACCATCTTTTCGATTATCCGTCAAGGCTTTGGTCCCGTGCTTGACGCTTAATCGAGGTTCTACTCTAATAATATAATTTTCTTATCTATTACTTCTATTTTAGTTTCAATTATTGTACTGCCAATTTATAAATACACTATTGTTGTTAACATCATGATGCACCACACCTCTGGAGATGCTTGCAGTAGTGCAAGCAAATACTCAGATTTCAAACCCGGATTCATCTCAGAGTTAACCCCCGGAAGCCTAAACACTTAAGTTCACGACCCTCTTCGGTGGGGAAATCTTAAAGAAGACCAGGACCCTAATACAATGCCTGAAGACTGGTTGGTACGCTATCAATCTAGTTATGCATACCCAAGCTGAGTACAATTGGGAGATAACAAAGGAGAAACAAAAGAAGAAGTTACTGTCTGATAGAAAAGCAGAAGCTGGAAGAACTGCCTTCAACAAAGGTTACTTACAACCTCACTGACGAAAACCTTGGCTCGTCCACCAAGAAGGCTCTCATGAAAGAATTCAACTTCCCCATTTCTCCAAAGAAGATCCCTGTGGAGGAAATCATTTGTGGAATAGAGTTAGCTATTTAAGATATTCCTGTTGACTTCACAAAAGAAATTATCCTGCCTCATTCTCTGCAGCAAACCACTAATGAATAAAATCACAAAACTGGAGATTGAGGCTCTACGCAAACTACAAAGAGGACCCAAACATTTTGGTACTGCTTACTGACAAAGGCCACGCTTTACTTGGGATATACAAGGACAAATACACATTGAAGATGAAGGCTTTACTTAAGGACCGCAGTATATTGAGATTCGGAACCCTAGGCTACAAGTGAAATCAACAATGATGATTAACAAACTAATCAAGGATTCATCGCTGGAAGACGGAGATAAGAGGAAACTTCTCTGCACAGACCTGAAGCCCTCCCTTCTCTACGGACTCCCGAAAATCCACAAGGCTGGTATCCTGGTGTGATCCATCGTTAGTGCTATTGGATCTACTATCCATGAAGTCGCCCACCATCTTGTGAAGGAACTGCAGCCACTTACAGGAAGAACATTAAGTGTCATCAAAAATTCAACTCGCTTTGTCGAGAAAGTGTTATCGCTTCATGTCGAGAAAGATCCACTGGTAACCTTCGGCATTGTGTCTCTTTAAACCAACCTGCTGAGAGATGACGCCATCACCCTCATAAGAAGAAAGCTATTGAAGACAAAGATCAACAATAGAATATTGCCTGAAATTTATGTACTTCTTATTCAGCTGAGAATACTATAAGCAGATAGAATGTGCACCCATGGATAGCCCTCTGTCACCTGGAGGGTGCTATCCAGATCACCTACTTTTCAAAACTTGGAGTGTCTACCAAATCCCTTGCAGCAAAAACTCCATTGCAGCAAAAACTGCTTTGGACTTCAGACAAGTTATTTCAAGTCAGACTTCAGACAAGTTATTTATCAACCTGCAGCAGCTTATGCACTAAATTATGCTATAAGTGGTTTGTGTAATATTTAATTTGTTGATGCTATTGCTATAATTTATAATGGTACTCATTTTTTAATTTTATAGTTATTTATACAGGTTTATATAATATGTAAGGGTTATGATATGTTAAGGGGGCCTAAAGTAAGAGTAATAATAACCTCGAATCCAAAAGTGGTACCGTGGCTAATGCCGATTTGAATATAAACTTATCTATAATAAACTTTGAAACTATTGGGGTGAAGGAACTCCAAAGAAATCTAAATGAATTGTTAACTAAGGTTCAAGTGGCAGCTAGGCAGGATATGTTGAATCGAGCAAAACAAGCGCAGATCCATACACATTATTACAAATTAGTTGAAAACAAATCTGTCCCGTCATATCTTAATTATATAAATAGCAGGTAAGACTGTAGCTGGATCATGAAGGCTAGAGGTGGCCTCTTAAACTTAAATTTTAGTCATGAAAAAGGAAGGAATAATATGTATGATCTGTGTGACACAGGTAAGATGCAGGACAATTTGCATTTATTTTATGGCAGAATGCCCCGCTTTGGCTGATCTTAGAATAAAATATTTTGGGAGAAAAGAATTAAAAGAAAATTAATACTTAAACTTGCTTAACAACAATACTAAAGAGGGTTTAATTAACACAAAAGATGATACCAAAGAAGCCTGGTCATACTGATCACATACTATGATACATACTCAACAAGCAAATAATTAAAATTATAAACTCCTTAATCCAAAACAAACAGAATAAGGGATTTACACAATATCCAGACATAAAAATGTTTTTGTCCTCACTAATAGTATGTACTAATAATATTTTTTGATCTGCCACCACAATATTAAATTAATAAATGTTATCTAATTTCTATTATAAAATGTTATTGAATATATTGTTAACTTTTTTCTTTTATGCACATATAAATAAACTTTTCCAATTAAATTTGTTAGCAACTCTCCTCCAGACGGCCATGGCCATGGAGAAGACTTTATTATTTCTCATGTATGTATTATATCCTCACAAAATGTATCTTAATTTAATTAAAAATAAAAGTAATTCGTTCATTCAATATTAACTTATAAATAAAAAACAATAACATTAATTAAATAATTTTCATAAAATAACCTACCAATGCTCGAAAGAAAAATATGTTTACATAAAAATTTGTATCTTGGAGTTTCAATATTATTATGAGGAATGAAGTAAAAAAAAAACTTACCTTTTACTTTTTTTGTACTCTGTTTTTTGTTGATAACAAATTATTTAAATGGATTAGGAACGGAGGTTCTTTACTACTGCTCTAAAAACCACGTACAACAGCTGCCACTATTCCTACTTTCCTAAGTAATTGATTTTGTTACTCCTCAACTAGTACCTCCTTGATGTTAAGCCTGTGACAACCTTGGGAGAGGTATGTTTTGTGTCTCTGTATACCATGAGAACAAGGATAGAGAGTGCATTTGTTGCACCTAGTCTGCTCCGTGTTCCTCCCAGCACCATGTTTTATCCTGTGCTCTAGAGTGATTAAATATTGGCCAACAAATCGAAAGCGGATTTTTTTTTATTAATTGCTCTAGATGATCTCCTAATTGAATGAGAGAAGTGAGAAAAGTGTAATTTTACAACATTTTTCATGCCCTTTCCCATGATACACACCACAATATAAGCTAAAAGAAAACACGATACATAGATGAGCGAATTGACTAAATTTGCTTCCATGTGTGTAAGAACTAACATTGTTTTTATTGCAAATAACACACAGGCATTGCACGAACCTGCTCAGTTTCAAAATACATACCATCTGTTAAATAATTAACATCTCACTCTGATATTTCACTGTACATTTTGGAAAAGATCCGATTCCTTAATGAAAATGAATTGTGATGGGAGAATATCATGGAAACAAAACCTTAGAAACATTTTTATTTTTAAAATGAAAAGTGCTAGTGAATCGGGACTGTTAACTGTTTATATATTTATTTTTATATATATATATTTTTTTTTTAGATCGTGCACTGTATGGTAAATATCCTGGTTTCGAACCCTTTGTATTGGCACTCTGCGGATTTTGTGGTGAAAAGTTTAAGATTCCTGTGTTGGCAAGACATATAGGTAAGAATGCTACAAATATATGTAATGTAGGGCTTTTGGTACTTTAAAAAAGAAAATCAATTAGTTCTAATATATTTAATAAATATTGTCTATTTAATTCAGATTAAATTGTGATATAGTATAAAGTTAATTGGTATAAATAATAAATCTAGCCTGATGATGTTCATCAGTCAGGGCTTCAAGCAGGAACCGGAGACTAAAACCACCAGAAGTCATTTTTCATTAGTAGATTTGCCTTGGTCAATGTTTCATGAAGAGAGTGTTATTAAAGAGCAGCGTTTTTTTTGGTTAGGGGAACTTACAGTTACAGGCTTGGGCCCAAACTGACTACCTCAGTTATTGTTTCAGTCATATATTGATCTATTTCAGCTATTATTAATGTGAACATACATATTAATATCACACACATACATATTAATATAACAAGCTGTACTCAGTATCTATATTTTTATATTGTTCTATTTATATTTTATAGGTGCTTTAAATCTGTATCATATATATATATATATTACAGCTTCTAGGGTTTATCAAAATAAATGTTCCTGTGACGGTAGCCACATACTGCATAAGTAACAACATATGCTGAGATTTACTCTGAAAGATTAAGCAAACTATATTTTAAATTTGATGCAAACAACTTGACTTGTCTTTGTCAATAAATTAAATAAATATTTAAACAAGTATTACTAACTTAGTGTTTAGCTTAAATGTATTTCTAATGTGATACTAACATCCTCCCTTAAGGTAAGCACTAAGCTGGTTTCGTTAAAAGAAAGTTGCTTATTTTGTGCCTTCACTTTGTGCCATATATTCTACTTTCTTAATTTGAAGGCGAAACCAAAATAATATCTTCTATCTGTGTGATCTCTACCCCAGTCTGAATCCACATAGCTAGTTAAAAAAACTCCTGACATTTTGTAAACCAGTCTCCACTCTGAAGTACCTTCGAGATAGCTGAGCACTTTCTTAGCTGCCTTCCAGTGTTCTTCAGTATAGCAGTTATTAAACTGATTTAAAGCACTGGCAGCATGTGTGATATCAGGCCTGCATGTGACAGCCATATATTAGTTAGCCTATGTAAGTAGGCAAGCTGTACATAATGTAACTTGCCCATCAACGCTTGATATAGATAATTATTTAGTTATTTCAACTCCAACTGGTCTATAGGGTATTAATTAAAAACACGACTACAAGTTTTTGTGATATTTCGTATCCTCTCGAAGCATCTTCAGGCCTTTATCATTTGTTTCCTGGTTACATTAATCTTTTTAAAAACAACTATACTTGCAACCTATTCTAATTCTCCATCTATCAGTGCGGCTACGCATTGTCATAATATTTTCGTTTTATACGTGTTAAAAAATGAAAACAATGGATTAAATTAATCTTCTCAAAGAGAAAACATGTTTTTGTCATAATATTTTTGTATGAATTAGAATAAGTTGAAAGTTGAATAGTTGTTTTTAAAAGATTAATGTAACCAAGAAACAAATTATAAAGGCCTGAAGATGCCTCAAGAGGAGGAGAAATATCGCAAAACCTAGTAGTTGTGTTTTTAATTAATACCTTATAGACCAGTTGGAGTTGAAATAATAAGGAGAAAAGGGTAATTTAAGATCAATATTATTATCAAATTTTCCTTTTTCTAAATGGCACCCTAGATCTATCTGCGTTTGACATGGTTTGCAGTCTGTCATACCAAATTTTTCTAAAAATTGTTCTATCTATGTTTGTTGGTCAAGAGAAAACAAAAAGGGGAGCCCTTTTCTATAAAAGTACTTGATTTTAAGTCATAGTTTAAGTTATAAGTGGATTTATTATTGGTTTATCTCCTGTCACCTTCCATTGACCAGTATTAGTCCAAGCTCTTCCATGAAATTAACTAGCAACTTTGCTCTAGTGTCTGTTTTTACATCCATAGATACTCTGCTTAAATTTATATTTTCAAATATCTTATTTTCAAGTTGGTTCAACATCGATGTTTTAGATACATCGACATCGATCTTCCAACCTGACCTCGTCTTTGTTCCCGATATTCGTTATCAATTTTTTTTGGGGTCCGACACATCGATGTTTGACCAAGAAAAAAAGAAGTGTCTAAATAAAGATTTACTGTTTAAAAGATTATAAGATTTTGGCAACACTGTTACGAAGAAGATTATTAAAATAAATTTTTAAGTTTGGTATATCTCCAAACAAAGCAACCATTCTGTCTTGAAACAACTCAAGTGCTGCTGAAATACCAAACGGTAATCTTAAATATCTGCATCGACCATAAGGCCCTGCATTGAACGTACATAGTTTACTACTACTCTCGTCTAATGGTAACATCCAAAATCCATTTTTTGCATCGAGTCTAGAAAATTTAGAGGCACCTCTTAAATCGTTTCTAATAATGTGTAGATCTGGTATTTGAAAATGAGCTCTGCGAATAGCCCGATTCAAATTTCTAGGGTCTAGACACACTCTTAAACTATCATTGGGTTTTGAAATTAGAGTCAATGAGCTTACCCATTCTGTGGGTCTAGTTTCTCTAACTATTACCCCCAATTTTTCCATTCTTTGCATTTCTTCTTTTAATTTGGGCAATCATTTTAAAGGGACTCGGCGTGGTGCATCAATACATGGACTAACGGTCTGATCCACAGTCAACTGCACTGGTTCAGAAAGACAACCCAACCCTTGAAAAACATTTTTATACTTGTGTAAAAGTTTACTATACTGACTGTTAATATTAACTAGATCAACTTATTTTTGATTAGACTGATAAGGGAGCGATTTTACACAAGGATTTTTATTAACTAAGTTGAGATCTATACTAGATCTAAGACCTATAACCGGCGGAAAATTGGTTTTAACAACATAGAATTTAATTTTTTGTTGCACCTTATCTGGGGTTCTACATTTAACATCTAAAATACCTTCAATTTTAATATTTTCACCGGTTATTGTGTGCAACTTTGACAGGGATGGTTGTATATCACTAGCGTTTAAATTTAAGCTATTAATTTGTTTTAAACTGATCAGATTTGAATCTGCACCGATATCAACGAGACACCTTATCAATTTAGAGTTTATTTTCAAATCAACAGACCATCTACAATGTTTATCAGTTTCTTTAACAGATGAACATATAAGTGAGGCTGAGTGCAAAAGATCAATATCAATGTTAAACATAGATATTTTCGATACATCGACATCAATGTCCCAACCTTATTTCCTAATATCTCTTATCTCTTGAGGGTAGTCTTGTGAATCTATCATTAGTGCCAACTAATAGTTTGTTGATGCTAGTATATCTAGTTTTTTTTCTTATTGCAGTTAAGGGAACCCGTATTGGTCAGATAAGTTTATTTTTGTGACCTAGCCTGCGCACCCAGTCTAAATCTTCAAGTTTCACATCTGTCTGAAGTTTCTCTGCAAGTAATGTTCTATCATTGCTCTCTAATATTGGCCTTTGTTCAGAGGGTGATTTTTCAAAGTTAAATATTACAATATTTTTATTTCAAAGGTCTTTGGAGAACTCCTGTGCTTTTTAAGGATTATTTGAGAGTTGGTTAGGATTTGAGATTGCTGTAGCCCTAGTAAAGTGTCTTTAAATTTTAAAAACCTGAGTGCAGCTTAAATTCGAGGGCGAATTAAATTCAAAGTAATGTGTTACTTGCAGTGGTAAACCTCTCCCCATGGCTTTTAGCTACACCAGTTCCTTTTCTATTGCCAGAAGAACTATGATTACATCATCTGCATAGCAAACTAACAGGGTACCTTCAGGCAATTCCAGTTTCGGTACGCCTTAGCAGGAGGCATTCTGAAACTGAATCAGGCCCGAAAATTACCGAAATTGACATTTGTAACTAATTCATTAAAGTGACAATATAATTATATAACATGTTCGATACATGTATCAATGTAATTATTTATAATCTATTATTTTTTTGCAGCTTTAAAACATTCAGATGGTAGAGTAAGAGAAAATCACAAGTATAATCAAAAGGCAGATTTAAAGAATGCTAATGTTTATGGGAAAAAGAGCAAAACTAAAGGGAAAAAGGATGTTGCTGAGATGACTCCTCTAGCAGAGAAGAAAGACTTCAAAGACAATAAATCATCTTGCAAAGTGAACCATAATGTGAATCATCAATTTGATAAAAGAAAATTTAATCAAGTACCCTTATTTATCTCCAAGCAAGATAATAGGGAGGATAAATCAAGTATAGACGAATTAAAAAATGAGAAGAAAATTAGTCACAAAGAGGAAACACCCCAAGTAAAGATGACTTCCGACAATACAAAAGAATATCCTACTTACCTTAAACCATGCTCTAAAGAGTCTGTTGTTAAAAGTCCAGATGATCATTTATTCCTTTCACCAAGTAAAGAAAAGTATGATAGCAGAAGGTTTAGAACTAAGCTAGCTGAAACTGCAAAACGTGAAACTGACAAGTTTAGGGTAATGCATTTTTTTGCTTATGGTATCGA
This sequence comes from Gerris lacustris, assembly GCA_951217055.1. Classification (NCBI taxonomy): domain Eukaryota; kingdom Metazoa; phylum Arthropoda; class Insecta; order Hemiptera; family Gerridae; genus Gerris; species Gerris lacustris. Next base: position 16,924,897 of record OX578285.1, read on the forward strand.
TTAATTTTTTTACAAAATATCTTGGATTGAGAAAGTATGTGACTGACTTTACTTAACTTAATTTATTGCCATTTACTTAATGCATAGTATCTTAAATGTTACCATATTGTTTAATGCGAGACACAGAACTTTACTTTATAAAAATATTTATTTTGGTTTCCATTTATTGAGCTTATACAAAATCTAATGCCTAAATTTATCCTAAAAATTATATGTTAAATAACAAAAAATTATTATTAAATAATTAACTATATTATTTTGAAAAAAAAAAAAAAAAATAGTTTTTACAATAATTCTTGTATTCCAAGACAATAACCTTTGCTAAGTTTTTATTCATACGAGGGCTGTTTCGGAAAGTAACCTCCAATTGGCCACTGTGCGGGAAGTAGTGGGAGTAACGGCACCATTGTTGCACTGTCGTACACGGCAGGACAGTCTGCATCAAGCCGCGGTCAAATGAATGTCATTCGAGCACTAGTTTAGTTTTTATAGCATCTTGAAATGTGCGCTCCAAGAAACTTCCGTCTAAATGCAAAGTGCGAGTTTTTTTTGGCACCCATCAAGCACAGAACTTCCGGTAACCTAACCTCTCTGTCACTTCCTTGTATAACAAAGTCCTAGAAATTTATGAAAATTCATTAGAAAGATCTGAAATTGTGAAATTTTCACCAACTTTTCCATCAATTTTCTGAACGAGTTCATCTGTGTGACTAATGATGACCTACCACTTCTCTCTTCATCATGAATGTTTTTTCATCCACTTTTAAATATAAATAAACCCATTCACGTTCAACTCCTTCACTTATAACACTTGGTCCCCATACACGTTACAAAGTCCTCTATAAATACCTACTGCCGAATATTTTTTTTGCTGTAAAAAAACCTTGTAACAGCTCGCACTTTGCATTTGGACGGAAGTTTTTTTGGGGTGCACAAATTAAGATGCAATACAAACCAAAGTAGTGCTTGTACAAAATTCATTTGATCACGGTTTGATGCAGACTGTTCTACTGTGTAGGTCAGTGCAACAATGGCGTCTCAAGTCCAACTACTTCCCGCACAGTGGCCAATCGGAGGTTACTTTTCGAACAGCCCTCGTATTTACCTTTTAATTAGCACATACATTTATTGTACTCAACGATTGATTGTTCTTTTTGTTTTAGGTTCACAACAGCCATTCAGCCAAAGAGAGGATGCTAGCTGCCCAAAAGGCTGTAGAAGACCATTATAAGGCTGTTGATGTCCATAATAGGGTTGTAGGTGCCCATAGTAGGGTTGTTAATACCCATAACAGGATTGTAAATGCCCATAATAGGGTGATCAATGCCCAAAATAGGGTTGGTCATCATATATCACACAATGCCCATAGCGAATTAAAGAGGCGAAGAGTAATGTCTAGTAAATCTAAGGTTTATTATAACCCTGACCTTCACTGTGGTGTAATAGGAAAAGAAAATTCCAAGCCATGTACACGCCCTTTAACTTGCAAATCCCATACTATGTCTTTGAGACGTGCAGTTCGTGGCAGAAGTAAGAACTTCGATCAGCTTCTGGAAGACCATCATGCTGAAAAAGGATCATCAAAACACTCGATAAATAATTTCAATCATGATGTGCCGCCTTTGCCTATGGAAGTCACTATATCTCCTGAAATGATGAAAAAGTTGCAGTTAACACCTATAAAAATACCTTTGGTTATGAATCACAACTTGTCAAAGGTATTTAAAATGCTAGTTTTTTCCTAATTTTTTATTATTAAAGCTTAAAAATGGATTTATCATATTACTTAAATTTGCTTGCAACTGACACTTATTGACAGAAATCAATTCACTTTATTGATACTATTATTTTTTTTAGATTACTGTATTTAACTCACAGTGTTCTTAAAAGTTAATGTGCAGTTAGTGCTGTTACTGTATTTCTTTGTCAATTTAAGCATTTTGTTTTATTGTCCTTACAATCTAATTGTATTTCTTGAAAAATTCTTAAATCAAGTTGATTAATTAATAAAAATTAGTTGTGATTAATATTCATAGGACATTAAGTAGTAAAAATCAAATTATCAATTATTATTAATTTTTTTTTTCTTGTTGGAAAATGTAAGCCTTTTATTACATGTTCAGTTTAGTAGATTTTGTTTCATTTTGTAAGGTTTGTAAATATTTTAAGTTGCGATAGGTAATGAATTAATCAAAGGTTTTAGGTCAGTTGTAAACTAACCTAAAACCAGGTTTATCTTCTACCACTCCTCTTCACCTAAATTAAAACCTGAATTTTTGTGGATATACTAATTTTAACTTAAAAATATATATAAAATGTTGCATCCCTAATGACCAGGCGATTCTGCAACTTTTTTTTGACACATCTAAACTTGGACGTTTATAATTTTTTTAAAATAAATCTGTGAAGCCATGCCAGCGCTGTTTGTGCCCGTACACCGAACTATGCCGAAATTTTGTTGTTAGTGATAACTGCTTACAATTATTTATTTTATTTTGCTTCAAATTTTGTTAAACATTTAGAATACACCTGCTTATTATGTGTTCATAATTGCTTACAACGTGACTCATAAAACGTATTTAAAATTAATACTAATATAATATAAAATGAAGTAGTGGATAAAATATGTATAAAATGTTTTTTTTTTTTTTTTCTTTACAATGATACAGTCGAAATTGAAGTGTAATAAAATAAATTAAAAGATAAAACACCCTTTGCACAACTTTGATTTTTGATATAACAATGTTGCCTGATGGAAATGAAAAACAATTTTGAGTTATTGTATATTATACACAAAACATCAACTTTTTAAATTTTGATTCACGTTGACCTGCTGCACAGTGCATCTTTGTAACAAATTTTTATATATAAAATTAGCAGTTCTCTCTTTTTATAAATCTAAACAATATAACTAGAGTTCGGGTCAATTAAAATGTGCAACTATCCCAAATATATGCACTCAAATAATCAGTTATTCCTAATTAATACGGTCCAATAGGCAGTTATATATTTTGAATAGTTCTGTGTAATGCAATACGAGGCACTTTTGCAAAAAAAAAAAAAAAAAAAAAAAAAAAAAACACTTGTCTCCACAAGTTAATTTTCTCTCCGATGGGTGGGTGGGCACATTATCAACAATGGGCAAAGCGCGATTAGGTAAACCATTTTTTTATTTAAGTTGGTTGCATCAGGAACAAACTGAATGTCGAACCACTTTAAAAAAGAAAAAAATCCATACACTCTTTTTTTGGTGACAGTAAAACACTGGAAGGGAATTCATGTTTACGTTTTTCAGTACTCTAGGCTTCTTAGATTGTGGTTACCTGTTGCATTGAAGCAAGTTAGAACAGATAAGCGTTCCTTGCTTATTTTCAAAGTTACAGAATCGACCTCCTGATCATTTGAAAATTAGCCAATGAGTCATAATGACTTAATAGTCTGGTTTACTAGTCACTTGATTTTCACTTTTCAAACAAGCTCTAAATGGCAATGTTCCTTCTTATATCTTAAATCTATTAATTTCATTATAGACCTTCAATTAATTTATTTATTATACCATTTTAAGTTAACTATTATATAAAATGTAAAACATAATCAATATATATGTTATATATTCAAAATCTAGTGGAAACTGAAAAGAAAAATTTTGGTGTACAACTAGTCAATATATTTTTATAAATAAAAAGTTGCATCTAAAAAAAAATGGTGCATAAAAAGTTAAGTTTTTTTCCAGTTTCATCTTTGGATATTTGTGATTGATTAATAAGTACTATAACAAGAGCAACTTATTTTTATAATACCAACTTCTTGAGAAAGTATTTTTTCTATCTTTTGTTAACTAATTATATAACCATATGTAATATAATGGAAATAAAGATTTATTTATCTCTTCTTATTTATTTGCTAGAACTATGCTTATAGAATTAATGTATTTACAAGCTGCTACGTCAGTTAAAATTCATAATAATAAACTGACCAAATCAGTTTTACGTATATATGCATTCACAGTGAAATTTCTCTGAACAGAACACTTTTCAACAGCAGACATTTCTTCATTCCCGTTAAGTTTATTTACTGTTTATATACCAAACATTGTTCTAAACAGCAGGCCCTCTCAATGACAGATGTGCAAACCTTAATTTAAATAACCTCTTATAACCATGAATTCTGTTCGTCATTACAATAGGAACCAATTGATGTATGACTTAAACATATTTGGTGAACTTGTTCTGATCAGCCATTTTGATTTAAGATGACAGTTATATAAAAGCATTTAAAACCAAGACTTCTCCATCAACTTATCATTACTGCTTCTTTGAAACTGCTTACAATATAATCATAAGTTAAATAAAATGAACTCATAAATCACATTTTTATTAATCACTGAATTATTTACAAAAACATGCAATTGTCAGTTGGTTGTCAAATTAAATATAAACAAATAAACATGAACAAATACGTATTATCTCTACCTCCTAAATTGGCTTGCTAATGTCTGGTTTATATGTCTTCTATAAACTTTCCCATCGTCCAACATTACTTCATACCATGAGGTTCGAATCCCATCCTTGTAGCCACTGATAAATCTTTACTTACAGAATAAGTTAAATAAAATTAACACAAATCACGGTTTTATTAATCAATGAATTACGTACAAAAATATGCAATTGACAGTTTTTTGTAAAATTAAATAAAAAAAATAGTATTTGATATGATAATTTCTATAATAATATTGATGTCAGCTATACGGATTTTCTTGAATTCTGTGCCTATTTTCAGCGGAGAAAAGGATAGGGGCAAAATAACAGAAATAAAGAAAACTAGTTTATAAAGGGTAATAAAAAGGCAAAAAAAGTGGTGTTAATGTACTATTAATAAATTGAGATTGATACAAATTAATTAAAATTAATTATTTTCTGTACTATAACTGAACATTTTATTCAAAATTATTATTTAAGAAGGAACTTATATGAAGTGGCGGCATTATACTGAAGTTTTGATCTGGATAAATAAAATAGTAGAGGTTTCTGATAACTGAATTTGGGTGTCTAAGAAAAATTAGATGATTTAGTTAATGAGCTAAATGCATTACAGCCAAGGGAAAAATAAATCTCTTATTTAAAGAGTTTATATTGGTGTTTTCTTTTTACTATTTTTTTTTTTTTTGCATGTGATCCAACCTGGACTTACTTTCCCTCAAAGCCCAAGTATAAAATAAATATTGAGCTTAAGGTGTAACTCTACTAAATTTGCATGCAGTATTTTTTCTGAAATTTTCACTTCGCTTGGTGTTGTGAGTTTATTGAAAGGGGGTAGGGGGGATTATTCAAATACTGTTTTATTTGCAAATGTATACTGTTTTATTTTTATAAAATATTTAATAAATGAATGATGCTATAGAGAATTATGTAACAGTAGTTGAATAATACGTCTATCAATCTACTTTTCAAGTATTCATTCAGAGGCATCTTAAATGGATTTTCTGTATAATTATTATTTTTATTTCTTTGCAGGCTGATGGTATTACTAAGAATAACACCCTACCTAGCAACAATTCAAACGGGGATCTTACTCCTTATAGTTCATTTTTACCTTATGATGCCAGTCAGAAAAGGAAGAAGGATGCAATAAAAAGATTTAGGGAAGTAAGAAAGAGCTACATTGATTTTCTGAAGGTAATAGAGTTATGCTTAATAAGTTGTGTTTATCTGAGCTGTGTAATGCTGTTAAGTTATGGAAATTAGCAACATGTTTCACCTATAAATTTAAATATATTTAATAAATTTTCCAAACTGTTGTTTTTAACTTTTGCAATCAAGAAATATATTTTAAAAATTCTTGAAATGCACAAAGCAACAAGTGTAAGTTACCATATGTGAACGACTGAACTTATTCCATTAAGAACCTTAAGCTCATTTTTTTGTTCTCTTGTTATATTTTTCCCTACCTTGTATTTTTTAAAAATTGTTTTATGCAAATTTGTATTTTTATTTCATTAATTAATCAATGGCTTTTTTTTCATTTTTTAGACAAAAAGATATGCTTCAAAGCAACCTTGGTACCGTAAACACGGAGGCTTGTTATACTCTCAAAACAACCTTCCTACTTTGCCTTTTCAAAAGAATCCAAGAAAAGAGAAGAAAAAGAGAAAGAGAAAGCATCTGTATTCATTTGCCGAAAGAGAAGACGATCCTAAAAGAAACGTAGAAAACTTAAGAGATTTGGATACACTTTGTATTCAAAGGCGCCTGAGGAATCCTACGATATATGATTTCCAGGATTGGAGTGTTGAGCGAAAAAGACAGATAGTTAGTCCTGCCAGTGAATGTACTCTTAAGCATTATACCTTAGAAGAAATGCAAAAGGTTTATTTCAGGATGATTCCAGATACCATCGATTCACCGAATATAAACCTTCAAAGTGAATATTTGGGTGTTGCATATCCTCCTCCAGTTTTAAAAGGATCTTCCGGTCCAGAAAATCAGTTTTACGTCCAAAAACTAAGAGATTATTTCTGTTTTGACAAATATCTGACAAGGCTTAGAAGTACCAAAGGTGGTCGCAGGGATAGAGACGAGAGATATTTTTTCCGCAACATTCCTGACGGCAATCTAATGATATTGGAACCTATAATAACAAGAAGACCCTTTTATTACCCTCAAATTATTTTAGCAAATTTGGATAGCACGCCTTATCGGACTGTTAAAGTTCCTACTAAAGAAGGTAATTGTTTATTTATTTAAGAGGTCGGCATTTTTCGTTTTCTAGAATTGTATATGGTACAATGCTAGAACAAGTATACTGAGATTTCCTAGTATACTGAGATGTTCTGGTAAACTAAAATATTCTAGTTCTACTGAGATTTTATAGAGCTTTACTTACACTTTACACAATGGACAAAATCCATTAGAATAATTATGGCTGGAATGCATCTCCATTTGAACTTGAGTCTAGGAATTTTGCTTCCCCTTATGGCATAAACAACTTAAGTAAAAGGGTTTTCTAATTGGCCTGGGTTTAGAGAAAAAAATACTGACTCGCTGCCATATGTTTGGAACCACAATTCCTATGACAAACAAATTTTGTTTTAAGGTCCTTCTTAGCCTAGAGCTGCTCACTAAGAAATTGTTAAAAACATTTATACATATCTATGTGGCACAGCAGCCTGGGATGGGCTTTGGCCTGCTGTACCATGTCTCCCCAGACAGAAGTCATATCATATCAAGAACTTTTATCATAAAAATCATAAGATGGGGAGGAACATAGTGAGCCAGGGGAAATAGTACAAAATCCCTACCTCTAGAGTCTAGAGAGTTATAGCAAGACTTATAGGAAGATTCTCCTTTTGTTGTAATCAATCACTAATTAGGGATTTTTGCAAATTTGATCCATAAGAAAGGGTGGGGGGAGGGTAGATCTTATTTAATAAGAGGGTTGAGGTTGCATATCTGGGGCATCACGTATAGAAATGGAAAAACTGACAAATATAAGCCACATATAATTAAACTGTTTCTGTATATTGATAAAAATTGTATTATTTACGGATACTTTTTCATTTCATACTCTCTCGAAAAACCACATATGCTACATCGAAGCCCAGTTAATCTACGCCAGATGCATACGCCCAAGATTCGCAAAATCGACCTGTATACAGCTGTGTCTCAAAATAGAGGACTGAAGATGGAAAATGTATTAAGAGAAAACTTATGATATAAAGAAGTATCCATAATTGGTGCATTACTGATGAATCTACAGATAAGACTTTAATTATATGTGCCAGTTATTTTCATTTCTATACATGATTGCCCAGATACGCTACCTCAACCGACTAGATTTATACATTTTTATGTTTCTTAGCGATACATTGCGTAGCAAAGCAAGGGAATCCAGCTAGTTATCTTTATAGAAAACATTGATTATGCTTTCTTCTGTTTAAAAATCATCTAGCTTATACTCGTGCCATTATACTTTGTAAATCTGACAGCTCAGATTGGTCAACCTATGTGAGGGAAAATATAAAACTACTAGTTATCCAGTGATATTTTTGTTTGCCTAGTTGGCCTGACCTTCTACCCGCCAAAATCTCGAGCTATTGGCTCCCCCCCCCCCCCCCCCCTCATTTTTTTTATTTTCCTGCGCTGTCAGAATAAAGTATAATGGCATGAGCACAATAAAAGTTCACTTTTATTTCTTAACTGAATTATTGGTTGTTTGTAGAGAGGACATGGAATGTGGCAATGGGAACTTGGAAAGGTGATGGAGGTGTTGCTGTAGAAACAGTGAACCGAATGCATTTTATTACACCATCAGGTCCAATGTCTGCAAGATTTGTACAACTGCCGGTTTATCCAGATGTAGTCGTCCCTCAAGTAATAATTTAGAATTTTTATTTATTTATTCATCGACAAAATGAATTAACTTTAATTTTAATATGCATGATGACTACTTTGTTTTTGTCTTTTTTGAAGGTGCAATCAAATGTAGTGACTGAAATTAAAAATTATGTTGAACCATTTTGGCACCATTGCTATCATTGTATGCCTTGAGTGACAAGTTTTCCTAGCCCATAGGTGCTTGCTAAAAAAAAAAAATTCTGTCTTTCTTTGAACCAATTGAAAAATAGGTTTCTAATCGGCCCTAAATTCAAAGTGACAGACACTCACCTGATTATGACTACTTCTTTAAACTCGCTAAATAAGTTAAAATAAATATCAAGGGAACGGTGGATGTTAAAAAGTGTGGCCTCAACAAGATAATATAAAGACTTCTCTTTGATGCACCCACGCATTAACATTTTTGTTTACAATCCCATTCCTTAAAAAGAGGGAGGAGTATTACAAAAAAAATATATAGTAAACTCTCTTATCAAAGTGATTGACAAGAGAACAGTACCTAAATCAATATAATAAGAAAGGAATTACTCAAAATATAGCAAATAACTATTACACTAACTTATTAAAAGTCACACTATTGACAAGAGAATAATTGATTAAATAAAATTAGTCTGGCAAATGTCAAAATCTTTTCATATGTATAGTGACACTGACTTTAAATCCTAAAATATCTAATAATAACTAGTGGTTATTTACAGGGTTAAATTTATAGCAGGTCTTATCTATTTTTATCCAATATCTGGAAAATTTACTCACCTAAAAATATAATTCCCCCTCAAAAAATGTTCAATTTGTTTGTGGTTGTAGTTAGATACAGAGATAGGGATATAGGACTATAGCCCGCTATGCGAGGCTTGGATATTATAATAATGCTTTGTGTTTCTTTTAATCTATTTCTACATTATTTTAGTGTAAATTATAAATTATTGTTTTTTATTAGTAATATCCACGTTGACTTATGTATTGGAGTTAACAATGTATATGCTTAAATTGCTTAAATTTAAAGAAAAAGAAACAACGAAATTTTCGAATTTTTCAATAAAAATTATCTTAACAGTTTTGAAGGCTGAAGAATAAAAATTATGTCATCATACCGACTCAATTAGCCATAGATTAAGTAGGGAATTTAATTTTACAATTTTATAAATTATGTTTTTTTTGGGGGTTTTTTACTTTTTCATTATTATCTTCCGGTTTGCTGTGAAATTTATATTTTATTTCATTAACAGTTTTTAAAACAAATTTTATATCTTTCAATTGATGACATATGAGATAGATAATATGATTTATTTAATACACCCTAAAAAGACCAAACCATAAAATAAGTAAATTATAGAATAGGGACATCAATAAAGAAAAAAATTATGAATAAATACAGTTTTCTTGCTATAATCTAATAGATCTTCAAAGTAGGAAACATGATGATATTACTATCAAATGAAATTAAAAAGAAATGGCAATTATATTGGGTACGTCAGTAGCCTACAAATAAGGAACTTGATTTTGATACAGTTAAAAAAACAAAAAAAAATATTTAAATTATAATTATGACAAAATCTAGTTTTGACCAGATTTTATTTCTTTAAGTTCTTTTTTAACTCTCGAATGTGCGTGATCTAATAGAGACATGGGGGGCACACACATTCGTGAAAATATGCCCACACAACTGGTAAAATAAATATGAACATAAAAACATCTTGGAAAATATTATAAAACTTTTTTAAATTGGTTTAATTATTTACTTTTTTAAATTATAAAAAAATCCCCCTGTCAGGACAATACGAGCTCAGCATTGAAGTATACTCACACACAATGGCAGAAAGCCACTGGTTCATCTGATAGTAGCAAGAGATTTAGCTAGAAAAATCCCTACCTTTCAATCGCCTCTGTTTCTATCTAAAACAGCCCCTACACGGTCAAGCCGCTTGATAAAAACAGTGTGTCAAGCATGATTGATCGTCTAGGAACCCCGTTTGATGCTTGAGTCAAGCCTTGACGGAGATTGATGGAAAGTTTGAATGAGTCAAGCGGCTTGACGGAATGCTTGATAGTCTAGAACAATTTTGATCAAGCGTAACCGTCACTTCGAACCTGATTCGAAACCATTGTATCTACACAATACTGATTCACTACAGTCCAGGAGGAGCAGTTTACTTGTCGAAAACTCCGCTACTAATGAGCTGTGATGAAAAGATTGATGGTATGCTTGATGCGATGTTTTGATCAAGCAAGCAGCTTGACCGTGTAGGGGCTGCTTAAGTTTTACAGTTTTATCTAATATTTGGGCCTTACATGAACATGGATTCCCCAGGGTTAAATTTAAATTTGTTATTTTCTTTATAGTACTTGAACCCTTTAATATTAATTTATGAAAATTTAAACAATAATGTTTACGTTGTTGATAGTGGGTCAATAGGGATGTATAAAAAAACAAACTCTCCTATCTCATTTTCCTTGCTATATTTCGACTCATTCTTGAGTCATTATCAAGCATCTACAACAGAAAAACCACAACAATATCAACCTTTTTATTCCTCTGAGTAATCTCTACATTACTCTTTTCCATTAATAAATTAGATATCATTTTGGAAAATCACAATTCTTACTATTTACATTTGCTAAGATCTAATTAATTTGTTTTAAATAAACAACGTCAATTTTTAAAATGCTTATGCACCTACGTCTCCTAAACCTGTCCATCCTATGAAGGACACTACCCCAAGTCCAAACCTAAAAATACAATCATAGAAATTTGTTTAAGTTTAATAATTACATAAACATAAATATTTATACAACCATCATTTATCTATGAATGTATACTACTTACATTTATATCATTCTGATTCTTTATTGCACAACTATAAATAACTCATCCATATTTTAAATAAATTAACAATTATCCCCTTCTAAAAACTTAACTAAATTACAAAAACAATCAACAAATTATAACAAGGAAACAATTAACACAAATCACTGCTCTGGTCTTACTTATTTCTTTAAAAACAAAACATTTAAGGTAATATCTTAATAAACCCAGATTAATCAACAATGGTAACTTAGTGTATTGCACATTAACAAACCCTTATAAACTTTCAAATTGACTTCTACTAATGCTTTTATTATTTATACCTATAACAATTCTAATTACAAAATTATTGCATACACTTAGTTCATATATCTTTACTATCCTTTTTGTAGTCATTGCTGTTTACTTGTTTAGAAATGTGCATAGCTTCTAGTGTCAATCTTTTTTATTGTTTCTTTCATTTATCAATATTTTAGTATTGTTAAAATTAAAGTCATGACCCGTTTCTATTGCATGCTTTGCGAGTGCGGTTTTGTTGTCCCTTACAGTTGCTTCGTGCAATAATGTTTACATGTTTTGTTGGGTCTTTTTAGGGTTTTTATTTTTTGTAGAGTTAAGACTTTTTTTATAAATTTATTTTATTTTTAGCCTTAAGCTCAGGCTAGTTATATTTATCTTTCTCCAGTCACACGAGTCAACAATTAAAAAAGAACATTTTTTTTTAACACAAATCGATGTCACTTGACCACATACTGTACTGAGTCCACCGTACTGAGAAATAAATTAAATTAAATTTATAAATTTCACTTGAATCTCCCCTGTTTGACTAACAGTAAAGGTTCTCCTAAAAAAGTCAGATGTCTTAATTAACTCTACAAAAAATAGAAACCCTCAAAAGACCCAACAAAACATATACATTTTATAGTGTTTTACTTTATAAATTATTATTTAAATTTTTATCGGATAATAATTTGAGATCAAAGTTTTTGTTTTCATTTAAATAATGCTGCTAAAAAAACGGTTTATTTTATATAATAAATGTTATCCCAATTCTGCTGTTATATATAATTCTATGTTTATACATGTATGTGTGTGAGTGTGAGAAAAAAAAATTATTATTTTTATATTTCAGGCTCCTAGTGAACCGGGGAAATCAAAAGTGGAAGAGTAAATAATCTAAAACAAAAATCACATCTTAGAGATATTCTGCTGGACTGATTTTTTTTTTTTTTTTATCTTAAAGAGGTTTGTTACTTTTTAATTCTATTTATTTCAGTAACTTGATGCAAAATATTTACTCTTTTTTGTTTGTTTCATGAATTGTTTAAAAAATGCACAAAGTACAATTACATGTTTTATTTTAAAATATAGAAAGGGGTTATTTTTTAATTATTTGATTTTTGTTATTTTTAGGATTTGCTACTGAGTTGAAGAATTTAGTCTTAATGGAAGAAGTTTAGCAGTTTTTTTTTTTATCATTGAAGAACATCTATTAATGAAATTCAACAATTAGTTGATATCAGCTTTAATTTGTTACCGATATTAACATTTTATCCTTTTTAAGCACCTTTCCTTTAACCCTGGTGCCTGAGATGTGAAACTGTATTCCTATTTATAATTTCAAGTGCATTAGATGTAGGGTTGCCAGATTTCTGAAAGTCAAGACTGGGACACATAGTCATGGAGTGACCCCCCCCCCCCCCCAATCCCTATTTTCTCCTCTCCCCACAAAAAAATTCTGCGAATTTGTGTGTAAGATAGCTTCCTTGCATCTTATAGATGTTAGATATGTCCTATAGATGTTAAATATGTCCTGTAGATGTTAGGCCTTTACAACCCATTATTTTCTAATCTATTTAATTCCTCTCTCCCTTTTTTTTAAAACAGTCAAAAAAGTTTTGATTTTTACATAAAAGTATCAATTCAGCAATATTTATTTAGCTCAAACGGTTAAAATTAACATTAGACCATCTGTTGACTCCATTGCACAAGCCAATCAAATGTTTTAAAAAACAAATGTGTACTTCTAAAGATATGTGATATTAAAAGAATAATTTCTGTGCATGTAGATGAAAAACTTCGGTGCAAAAGGTTAAAAATTATATGGGACCAACATTGGGCTAATTGTGGTCTACCTTCCAAATTTCTTCAAAATCACAGGGGACATTTTTAGTCTCGGATCTGTCTGACAGTTGTTCAATTTTTGTGAACCAACAGTGCGATTTTAATTAAGTTTGTATGGCAGGTTATGATTAGCTCATTATTGGTCTCACATAAGTTTCAATCTTCTGCTAACATTTGTTACTGTTCCACGTGTGCACAAATATACATTTATTTACACCTGTATATTCAAAAGTACTCGTCTTAGTTTTAAGAAATTTGGATTGTTTGTCAAAAGGAGCCTGCAAATTGTCCCCAATTAATTTCAACTGCCTACATTAAATGTTGCTAAATTGATTCTTTTATTTGTGTAAAAAAAAACCAAACAATTGTGACAGATTAAAAAAAAAACGAGGGAAAACAATTAAATAAATTAAACAATAATGGCCTGTAAAACATAACATCAGTATTTATTTATTTATTTTTTTGTGGGTCATGAAGGGGTGATTAAAAATTACTTCATTTTAGTAATTGGCTATATTTCATCCCTTAAGGGACATCTTCAGGCCTGTAAATAGCTGAAAATTATAAAGATAATAATGTAGAAATACCTTGTTTACAGCCCTGAAGATGTCCCTTGAGGGATGAAATATAGCCAATTACTAAAATGAAGTAATTTTTAATCACCCCTTCACGACCCACCAAAAAAGATATAACATCAATAAAGTAAAGTACGTGATTGGGTGGGAGGAAGCTATTCACCACAATAATTAATTGGGGGACTATTTTTAAATCTGTCAAAATTGTTTTGATTTTTACATGAATAAAAGTATCAATTTAGCAAAATCTAATGAACGCAGACAGTCGGAGTTAATCTGGGACCATGTTTGGTCTACTTTTGACAAACAATCTAGATAAAACTTTGTTTACTTGGAATAGTCGGTTTCTTCGATATCAGTTGTGAGGGAATTGTAGTATACTTCTACAGAATTGGCTGCATCCTTCTGTATCTTTCAGTTTCAAAACATTATTACCTGCTGCAGTAGGTACAATATTGATCGTTGTCATGAAAAAATGTCTTAAGTAAAAAAAAAGAAATACTCAGCTTTTTAATATACCTCATCTATACACATTACCTTTTAAAATAATTGATCGCATCTATATTTTATAAAATAATTGATAAAAATATGTATTTTTTTATTTTAACAAAATATCTAATTTCGACATCTCCATTGAAAACTGGTACATTTTAGCTTCCCATTTTTTTTTTCGGGACGCCGGGATGTTAAGACCCAAACAGGGACAACTGGCAACCCTCATCAGATGCTGTGTACATTGTACACAGCATTATTCACAAGTCTTAAACCGATTATTGAAAGGTGTTTAAGATTTTATTTTATTTTTTATTTTTTTTCTCGAAATGGGAAAAGCTTCAAAAGGCACCTGGTAGTGTGGGATTCTTACCCCATCTAAGAAACCGAATCTTTTCTTGCACTCCAAACTGTCCCATTACTTTAGTCTGGGTCATGCTGTATTTCATCCCAAGGCCTCGGGTACTATACGAGCAGCAGAGCAAAAGAGATGTAGAACGGGGAGTTGCACTGGCTACGATTAGGGTGGGCGGTATTTTCCATCAGTTCCTACCTATTGTAGCGTCATCCAGTGAACTAGTTAAACTGTGGGCAATGAGTGCAAATTAATGTCTAGGGTCAGCAGCAAGCGGTGACATGTTTCACTTAGTCCCTTGTAGTTGTCATTGCAGGCCGTCCTCTACTTCCATTGTACTCAATGTAAACATAAATCTAAGCGGCACTTCGCTGTCGCTCTTCTGCCTACCGCTTGCAGCTCACTGCTAGTATGGTACCTTTAACTAAGGGTGACCTTCTGGGTTCAAAATTTTTGATATAACTTCTTATTCACATATTATTAACTCAATATATATTCAAGGAATGATTTTAAACTTTTCAAAGGAGAAACTCTTCCAATATAATAATATTCTATTTGTAGTCTTATAGAATAGATATTAACTGGACCATATAGATTAAATCATGAGAAAAATCAAATAAAACATGCTAATTTGAATTAAGCTAGAGTCTCTCAACATTTATCTTTTTTTTAAAAAAAATTAAATCATCCAGAGAATTAAAAGACAAAAAAGATAAGAAAACAATAATGAGTATTTGGACAGTGAAAGTCTGATTCCTTGAATCCCTGATAACAGATTTTTGTTACTTCATAATATTATTCTAATAATCTTTCAAAATCAATAGATTATATTAATATTTTTTAAAATGTATCATATTTGGTATTTTAAATTGTACATATACATTAAGTGTCCTAGGCTTAAGTATAGCTAGTCTTAAATAAATACATTTCTGTTATACATTTTTTTTTTTAATCCAGTTCTCTGGTACAGAAAAACAAGGTTTTTCTCTAGTTGAAATGAAGTTATGTTTGCTGAAATGAAAAGCCTGGAGTGTGAGTAGCCCATTAGCGGATAATTTGTATAATGTGTAAGTCTCCCCCCTCTTAACTTTTGAACGGGTTGAGATAAATTAATGAAACTTCAGGGATCTCTACCATGTAAAGGGAAGTTTGTTTTCATGCAATCGGCCACTAGGGGCAACCACCCACTTTGTCCCCAGGCCACCCAACTTCAAAATTTCAAATTGGAATGTATATGTTTGATAGCATATTGGGATTCTACAGTGAAAAATAATAAACTTTTACTTGGAACTATTTTTTCTATCTCCAATATTTTTCCCCCTACAGGGAGGCAAAGATAGAAAATAACCGTTCTGAAATAGTAAAAAAATAACACTTAGATCGTTATAAAATCTAAACGGTTTGAAATAAAGTAATGAAACTTGGGGGATCTGTACCATGTAAAGGGAAGTGTGTATTCATCCATCGCATACTAGGGGCAACCACCATTTTGCCCCCAGGTGCTGAAATTTACCATTTTTATACTTTTGCCCCCCTGTAGGGGGCAAAATATTAGAGATAGAAAAAATAGTTTGAAGTAAAATATTTTTATTTTTCGCCGTAGAATCTAAATCTGCTATCAAAATTAGACACTCTAGGTTAAAATTTGGAAGTTAGGTGGCCAGGGGGCAAAATGAGTGGTTGCCCCTACTGTGCAATTGCATGAAAACAAACTTCCCTTTACATGGTACGGATCCCCTAAGTTTCAATAATTTATCTCTAACCGTTTAGATTTTACAACGTATTATCGGAAGGGTTATTTTGCTATCTTTTCCCCCCTTGTAGGGGGAAAATATTGGAAATATAAAAAAAGTTTTAAGTAAAAGTTTATTATTTTTCACCGTAGAATCCAAATATGCTAACAAAAATATACACTCCAATTTGAAATTTTAAAGTTGGGTGGCCTGGGGGCAAAGTGGGTAGTTGCCCCTAGTGGGCGATTGCATGAAAACAAACTTCCCTTTGCATGGTAGAGATTCCCCAACATTTCATTAATTTATCTCAAACCGTTCAAAAGTTAAGAGGGGGAGACTTTTGGACCACCCTGTATAGTGACACTGCCACCATGAGATTGGTTAGTTGCTGAGAAAAATGTTTAACTTTGTAAATTACTTAATTCTGCTTCCACTATATTTATTGTGATTCTGTATAGTTTAACAGGTTCTCTCTAGTGTTCCTTAAATAGAATAAAATTAAATAGAATAAAAATGTTTGTAAAATAAATAATAAAATAATAATAATTTTGCTTAAATGCAAGGTATTTCAATAATTTCAATATTGCAAAAATAAAATTCACTAAATAGCAAAGTGAATAGTTTGTTTTTCCAATATTTTATGCTCCAATTATTTCAAGTCTAATATGTGGAGGCAATATGAAAGCATGTTCAGGCCAGGAGCACACAGGGGTCTTTTTGCCCGCAGACATTTTTATCACTACCTCAAGGGCTTATACAGTATATGGGAGTGCGCACACTGGAGGCAAAGACAAGTGCAAGACAAAAGAGTGCTCCAGCCTGGGAGATGCGCTTCCAGAACCTATGCTGAACATTTTCTGTGTTCAGCAAAAGTGTGCATTTAAATAATTAAAAAAAAGTGAATAGGAAGCCAAATTTGTAAGACTGGATTTGGATTCTTTGGCTAAAAATAAGAATTTTTTATTCTTGAAAATGTATCACTCCGAGCATTAGTTTGCTGTCTGGAGAGCCCTGAACTTGCTAAAATTGAAACTTTAAGTCCATTTTACAGTTAAACTAATGGATTTAGGAAAAAAATTCAAGATACAAAAAGTTCATATTTTTTCCGTAAAATCCAAATCTATTCTTAGAAACATGCATTATTGGTATTTTTTAGCGTTGGGACAACCGACTAGAAAAAACAACCGAATGAATAAGTCGATCGGGAAAAAACAGTCGATTGAATTCAATCGACTGAAAACAGTCTCATAGCGGGTATAGGATGTACGAATAAAGATACAGACTGAGACTGAACTCGCAAGTCGAATGTTTCAATCGAATGGTTTTTTTTTTATATAGGAGTAGTACGGTGGAGGCCGTAAAGGCCTCAGAGCTGTGGGGATGGGGAGGGGGGGGGGGGGTGAGAGTGAGAAGGCGCTTGACACTCGTTATCTCGTCCCAAACTACAACCTGCTACGACATCGTTTTCATTCGAATAAAAACATATAGACTGAGACTGAATCCAGTTGAATTTTTCATTTGGATGTTTTTTGGTTTTGGGTAGGGGAAAGGAATGATGGTGAAGGGCTCAGAGCGGAGGAGGGGTGAGAAGGCGCGTGACACTCGACACTCGTTATACACACGTCCACATATACACGTCCGAATTACAACTAATACAACTCCAAACTATAGACTGATATCAGTCGAATGAAAACTAGATATCCACAACCGAATGAATGAATATTTTAAAACAACCGTTTAGTCGACTTAGTTAGTTTTTAGTCGACTGTTTTCAATCGATTGGTTCCCAACGCTAGTATTTTTTCACTTTTTGAGCCCTGCTGAACACATTTTTTTGGGGCAAAAAACAGTTACATATAAGGTATGAATTTCAGATTGAATTTGGATTCTATGACTAAAAATAATAAATTTTTCTCTTGAATTATTTTCCTAAATCCATTAGTTTAGCTGTAAAATGGACTTAAAGTTTCAATTTTAGCACGTTCAGGGCTCTCCAGACGGCAAACTAATGCTCGGAGCGAACAATTTCTAAGAGTAAAAAATTCTTATTTTTTAAGCCATAGAATCCAAATCCAGTCTTAAAAATTTGGCTTCCTATTCACTTTTTTTCACTCTATCTCTATAGCTGGTGGGGATGTTACTCCCAGTGTCAACCTTTACATACCTGCCGTTCAGCTGCCACGTTCGTCCTGACCACCTTCCAGCTTTCCCCGGCCACCTCCTGGCTGTCACAGAAGGTCATTTATTCTTCTTCTGGCAGGCTGACTTCTGGAGGGAATGAAAGTTTTCTTGCACTTTTATTGCAAATATGCAATACTTCAATGTCTTCATTGGAATCGAAATTATGTTTGTTATTAACGAGGTGTGCAGCTAAATGTGACTTAATAGGCTTTTGGAATTGTTCAGACGGTTTATTAGTCCATTCTTTATCTTGTTCTCTAAGTATTCAGATATTAAAGTTGCGACCTGATTCTCCCATGGCCGTTAAATTGGAGTACACCATCAACCAAAATGGTTAAAATTGGTATCATAATTTTGCACTATTTTTTCACATTAATGAGACGTCGCATTTGAATTTTGCGATGCTTTTTTAATGCCGATTAATCACGCCACAAAGTTGTGCTCCAAGTTAACATTGGAATATACCATCACGTGATTTGGCCCAAAGTGGTCTCAAAATTTTGCACTATTTTTGCGACGCCTAATATGACTTTGCGTTGCAATTCACATTTTCACAGTGCACACCAAGCTACCGCTGGAATACACATTCAACCGATTTTGCTCAAAGTGGTCTCAAAATTTTGCACGAATTTTGCAACGCATTTTTAATCACAATTAATCACAGGTCAAATATGTACACTAATGTAACGCTGGAGTACACCATCAACCGATTTGGCCCAAAGTGGTCTCAAAATTTTGCACTATTCTTGCACATTTTTGAGACGTCGCATTTGAATTTTGTGACGCTTTTTAATGCTGATTAATCTGGAGTACACCATCGTCCGATTTCGCTCAAAGTGGTCTCAAAATGTTGCACTGTTTTGGCACTTTTTTGTGACGCCTAGTATGAATTTTGAGACGCGTTTGATACGTTGCAATTCATATTTTCACAGTGCACAACAAGCTACTGCTGGAATACACCCATTTGGCCATACATTTGGCCCAAAGTGGTCTCAAAATTTTTGCGACGCCTCTTGATGCGTCGCAATTCTAATTTTCACAGTGCACTGCCAAGTTAACGCATTAACCGATTTGGCCCAAAGTGGTATGTAGCTGCAGAGGACTTTATATTCTTCCAATTTGCGGGTCTACTGCCATAGGGGTTCGGAGGACCACCCTTGAATAATAGGGAAAGGGAGAGTAAATAAAAAATGTAAATATATATGATGAAGAAGGTCAAAGTTCGCTTTCCTAATAAAATAAAGTATAAAGAAAATAAAGTAAGATATATTCAGTTTTACAAATGAGAAATTTCAATCTGAATTTAAATTAAGAATCTGAAAGATTATAGCTTAAAATGTCGAGGAGCTATAATTAAAAAATCGTTGAATAGGTAGGTTACTATTGTATTCTTGAATTCACCCGTATAGTCCAGACTCCGTTACCTCTGATGGGTTGAACAGTGAGAAGAAACACGATGCTGGCTCTAGTGGTTAGCTCCAGGTTGGATTAGATGACGTCACACACCAGGCAGGCAGGCAGGAGCGATAGCTAGGATGTTCACTGGTAGGAGGCTGTGTTGGACTCGTCGTTTTCCTCTTGTCATGTGAAGAGGAGGGGAGACCGAAAGGTCTAGCACCTTATTTATCCCTCCTTATAAGGTCATGAATATTATATACAAAGTAAAAAAAAAAAAAAAAAAAAACTCTTTTGACCTCTCTCTTGATCCTCTTTCTGAAATTGACTAAAAGAAATTAAACTTCTTACGAAAAGCTTTTTAAAAGGAAAAGAAATAAAATAAAAAGATAGAAATGTTCCTTAACATACTGCCAACCAAAAAAGGTCCTAGGTCCTTTTTAAAGATGGCCTCAAGTTGGGCGCCATGGTAGGACTAACGTAATGGGATCGTCACTAGGAGTTTGGAGGTGTGAGGAAGGTTTAAGGATATGATTTAATGAAATGAGTTTAGCTACAGGTCTTTTATAAGTATTTCTTGCTGTGCGTACATTCACCACCCTTACGACACCATCCTTTCTGGAAAAACCTCTGTGATGTTCCCCGTGGGCCAATGAAGAGGCGAAGTGTTCTCCTCGATCAATAAGACAGCGCCACCTGCAGCAAGGTTGGTAGATTAGAGATTAGTCTGTAGAGTTTGTAGATATTCAAGTCTCCACCTGTTCCAAAACTCCTGAGTACTCTGCTGAACCATTTGCCACCTGATAAGGCGATTCTCGTTTTCATCTGTGAGATCAGGCTCTGGTACAGCGGTCAGCGGCCGCCCAATGATGAAATGCCCCGAGTTAAGGGACTGGGATCATTAGGATCTGAAGAAATAGGTCCCATAGGCCTTGAATTAAGGATGGCTTCTATCTTTATAAAGATGGTTGTAAGTTCATCTTTGGTGAAGCTTCGAGTACCTATGACTTTCTTAAATAAACCTCCAAACCAAAAAAAATAGACCTCCAACCAAAGTGGAGAGCCCTGGGAGGGTTAAATTTCTAGTTGACGTCCTGATAACAATCATGATCCGTTATGCATGTCCTTGTATCATTTTGCTTTAGCCATTCTGCTACTTCCCTCATGTATTTTGCAGTACCCATGAAGTTGGTACCGCAGTCAGAGACTTTAACTTTGAATGCTCAAGACCCGGTTGTTTGGTAGGTCGCAGACGGGGGGGGGGGGGGAATGCCCAGGGGCCCGGGTCTCCGGGGGGCGGCCCTGGTTTGTTACAACCAATAAAGGCAAGATGGATATTGTAATTAGTGGCATAACTATGGGACCTAATTGCGGGCGGACCCCGGTGCCAAGCAGCCCCCAAATAAAAAAAAAACGTGAAACTATTATCTTTGTACCGATGTCGGTAGAGACCCCTTTAGAACATAATAAAATCTAGCTTGGAATTATACTATTATAAGGGGACCCCATTCAGTTCTGAACGGAAATGTTTTTTTGTTATGCATTTTTTTTGGCGAGGGCCTCCAATGCCCTAGCTAAGTTTGGGAGGAAAAGTTGATTCACGCATCGGAAATTAAACAGACACAAATACAAAACTTAACCAGCAGTATATACATAATATGTATTTGAAATTCGTCCCCACCAAACATCTTTTCCTGTTAGGACAAACTTGGCCTCAGAAATTTTTAAAACTCATCTTTTTGCACTTAAATTTTAAAAAATTTCCTCCCCCCCCCCCCACCTTTATTTGTTCAAAGTGGCCCCAGATGCTAAGTTTATCACTGATAGTGAAGAACATTCCTAATGTGTCATGAGTATGGAAGTTTGAATTTTAGGGTTTCATTTAGTTACTTAGATTTGTTATCTTATTCAATATGGTCAATGTTAATTTATAGGAGAGAAACTGACAGACAAATCATATTGACATACTGATATTAATATTTTTTTACTAGTAATGCAACGTTTGTAAAAAAAAAAAAGCGTTACTTAATTATTTTGATTTGTTTCCTCTTAATCTCACTATTTTAGCAAACAATTTATATTCTGTTTTATTTTATATTATGTATTATATAAAGTGTAAAAGAAGTTTTTTTTAATGATACTTACCATTTACAAAATTGAAGAAATCCTTAAAACTCATATTTTGGTAATTCAATTTAAAAAAAAAAAATCCGGGGAGGGGGGGACCCCCTCGCCATTATATGTTCAAAGGGGCCCAGTGCCCAGTTGCTAACTTGCCTAGGGGCCCGGAAATCCTCTCAGCGGCCCTGCTTTACACAATTGGTGTTTGTCAACATTTTTTTTCACAGCAAATTCATTAATTATATGTTGAAAACCTGTCTCTAGTGTTATATCGTAGCTTTGT
This sequence comes from Gerris lacustris, assembly GCA_951217055.1. Lineage (NCBI taxonomy): Eukaryota > Metazoa > Arthropoda > Insecta > Hemiptera > Gerridae > Gerris > Gerris lacustris. Next base: position 16,947,355 of record OX578285.1, read on the forward strand.
CCTCGACAATTTGCAATATCTAAATGTAGGTCTTTAAGTAAAGTTAAAACTGCTGGCTCTTGGCCAGGGGTTCCCTCCCATTCCCAACCTTTTTCCTTCATCGACCTCTTTTAAAAAAGATTATTTACTTCATCGACCCCCTTGCATTTTTCCATTAATATACAGCTTACAACGTTAGCAGAATTTTAAATATTGCACTTAAAAATTTTAAAGATAACAATTTGCGCTAAGAACTTGGACAAAAATTTGAAAAAGTGGTTTACATTACATAATATTTCAGATAACAGATATAAACTTGATTTCAGATACATCGATATTGTAATTGGACAATAGTTCGATTTTTTCAAAACAAATATATGTTCACCTGTAGTGTACATTTGTAACACTTTTTAATTTCTGTAATTTCTCTTAATCTGGATCTACGATATCGAACTGTTTCTACAAAAAGTGGATTCATTCAACTGCAAAAAAAAAAAAAAATACTAATTTTCAATTCACAAATCAAGGATATTTTAGTATCTTCTGACATTTCATCCATACGACGTTGTATGTGGTACGGAGTAATGGAGTAATTACTGTGCGGAACACTTTTTATAACTGGTTCAGGGTTCATTTTTATAACAGTTTTTATTACCTCTTTTATTGCTGGTGGGCGATATTAATTTTTCACTAGTTGTACTAGGTGTTCTTTATCACACGCATCGTTCAACAAAATATATCTCAAAACTATTGTTAATTAGTCAGTGTGTGATGCATCTGGGGTTGAGTCAACTATCAGGGAAAAATAATGTGCTTTATTTGGCTCCTTAATGATCTGGTTTAAGACTTAAGACTTTGGTACCCATAATTGATACGAATTCGTCACAGGTTTCAGACGAAAGGTATGACACATTGTCTGTTCCCTTGTTTCCGTATCTAAAAAATTTGTTGGGCCTAACCTCTGCGCCCCTGGGCCATTTACTAAAATAGGCCCTTTGAAGAGTGTAGTTTTGTTAGTGTTATTGTGAACTTTTTTTGAGTGACAATACCACATGGATTTAGTTAAGTTTGTAGATATTATGTTTCAAGGCAATCAAACTGGGTAGACTGGAAGGCTTATAGCTTAACTTTGTTAAGATATCGGGGTAATAGATGGCAGTCTTCATAAACCCTACCTAGAGCCCGAAAATGCTGATGTCACAACTGTCTTAATTACGAAAAAGCTTTAGAAAAATATATTATGGCTGATAGTGCAGCAATTTTAGCAATCAGAGCAGCACTACATCCTGAGGTAAGGGCACTTGTTCCTATGTGTCCCGACGATGCTAAAATGATGGAAACAACTGTGCAACCATTTTGAGAAAAAGAGAGAGAAATAAGGTTAAGTAGACTAAACCAAGATTTTTATAAAATACGTTTAATGACATCTGAATCCATAATAGGTTTCATAGCTAGAGTTCGAACCTTATGGTCTTAATAAAAGAATTTCAGACTGAACTTAGAATTGAGCTACCTGATGCTCTATTGTTGACTAAAATTATGTGATAACTTCCTCCAGAATACGCTGAGTTTCTAACAACTTGGGATGGGACGGCTGAATTTTTTTATTCGCGATTAACACAATATAATATAGTTTTCTTACACTGTCTAATCTTATATTGAAATAATTAAGAGTATGTATGAGGATTCAAAGGCTTTCATAGCATTGGAAAGGAATGGAAAGAAATTTTATGTGAAACGAGGTGTCAGACAGGGATGCCCAATTTCAGCCATCCTATTTAATTGCGTCCTCGAGAAAGCATAAGGGAGCTAAGATGGGACAAAATGGGATTAAATATTAGTGGTAAAATTTTAAATAACTTAAGATTTGCTGACGATATCTTGTTACTAGCATCAGATACGCTTGAAGTTAAGAGGATGTTAGACGAGTTAATGGATGTATGTAGATATACCTATGGTCTAACAATTAATTGGTCGAAAACAAAAGTCATGGCTAAGGAAAGTAAAGATCCACTAATACTAGGGGAAGGTACAGTAGAGAATGTAACTGAGTATATATATCTAGGCCAGTTAGTGTCTTTTGATGATGTTTTAGTTAGCGAGGTAAATAGAAGAATTAGACTTGGATGAAGGAAGTATTGGGCATTGAGCAAAATATTTAAAGGAAATGTCTCGCTCAGTATCAAGAGTAAAACGTTGAAGAGCTGTTTTCCCTACTGTACTGTATGGATGCCGGACTTGGTCCCTCAACCAGAAAATGGATCAAAGATTGGTATCAGCTCAGTACAGCATGCTCAGAGCGATGCAAGGAATAAGCAGGAAGGAAAGAATTAGAAACAGGAAGAAAATTATGAAGAGTGGAACCAAGAGCAAGATGATTCAAGCACATACATTGAAATGGAAATGGGCTGGGCATGTGAATAGAATGAAGACAGACAAGTGGGCAAGGATGGCAACAGAATGGACTCCGTACGGCTGTAAGAGAAACAGAGGAAGACCGGCTAGAAGATGGTCAGACGAGTTCGTGGAAAGAATGGGAGGAGGAGGAGTATGGAACAGAACGCAAACGACGCCATGCCATAGAAAGGCAAGCGTGGAAGAAGGCAATATCTTTGCATCTGAGTGTTTAAATTAAATTGTTAACCCCTAATAAGGGAGGCTTTTGCTTCACAACGAAGTGTCAATAAAGCTATTATTATTATTATTATTATTATTATTATTATTATTATTATTATTATTATTATTATTATTATTATTATTGTTATTATTATTATTATTATACACTGTCTAATAAATGTATAATTGTTTATTAGAAGTTAGTTTCTTCAATAAGGAAATGGGCAGGAATGAGTGGAAGGCGATGAGAAGGATGTATGACAATGGGGTAAGAGTAAAGCCCCCCATCGACGATCCAACATGTTGGCCCAACATGTTGGGTTCGAGTGGCTCGCCCAACATGTACGATCGTGGATGGGTGCCATTCCAACATGTTGGGCTGATTTGTTGGGTTGGGTGTTGTGCTTGACAGCACCCCCCAACTCCAACCCAACATCCAACATGTTGGGTCGTGGATGATGAACCTTCGAGCGGTTCGCCTGACACGGCCTCAGTCTGACTCGTGTTCAGCTGTATTTTATTGTTGCGTTGTGTGATTCTCATACCAAAATGTCTTTTAATGACAACAAACATTTCTGGACCGAATTTATAGAACTAAATCGAGACCAGCATCCGTTGTGGGATATTAAAGATAAAAGATATTGCAATAAACATATTTGAAAAAGGGAAGGAAATGTTTCCGGATTGTAACGAAAAGTTTATAAAAGCCAAAATCTTGCGATTTGATCACATTATTTTATATTTTTTGTAATGTTTAAGTTAGGTATCATTTTAAAGGTATTGAAATTTGGATTACAAATATATATATCGCGTTTCCATAATGGCGGCCATTTTACCCCCGAACAAATGAAAACAATACACAAAACAAATGTCCGCACTATCCCATTAGGAACGGCCCTAAAAATTAGGCAAAAAAACATAAATATTCTCTGTGATCCAATGATATTTTCGGGCGTTAATATAAAAAAGTTACATTTTAGAAATTTTAGGTGGCCGTAACTATGGAGGCCCAACATTTTTATTTTTCGAAAATTTGAAGTTGGGTATCATTTTACAGGTATTGTATTTGGTTCACAAATATATATCGCGTTTCCAGAATGGCACCCATTTTACCCCTAAAAGAACCAAATAGGTGCATACCTAAGATACAAAAGGATAATATATATGTAAATTTTGTTTCTCAAAATGGCAATTTTTATACATATTTTAGTTTAAAAAATAATTATCTATTTATGGAGTTTTATGAGCGAAGAAACCCTTTTAGTAACTTGCTGGCAATTACTTGACGGGATTTTCATTTGACTTCTATTCACTACCTTTGGACTACCACCCACTCTCGTATCTGACAACCACAATTTACATCATACAAATTTCAAACCTTTGTTTAAAATAATGTAATATGGAATACTACACAAAACTACGGCTTTTTTGTCCACTTATATAGGACTTTTACGTCATGTGTGTTACTGAAGTTTTTTAATTTATTTGTTTATTATAATTTTGTTAAATCAGTCTGGTATTGCAATAAAATCATCAAAGGGACTCAAAAGTTCATTGAAATATGAATATGGGGTTAAAAAAACTTTATTATAAAACTTTATAATAAAGTTTTAACTTTATAACTTTATTTACTGTCTTATTTAAAAAATAAGGGAAAATATCTTTCATTCTACTATAAATACTACACCCACTGATAATTGAACCCCAATTACTGAATTTTAATTAAAAATTGTATATTTTACGTAGTATTACTTAATAAAAAAAATGGTAACACTCATGACAATTGATGGATCATCTCAAAACATAAATAAAAATCCTGTTCTTTTTCAAAAAATGTAATTAAAGGAAAGTAATTAGTAGAAATGGTAATAATTATTAAAAAAGGTAACAATATGTAATTAGAAATAGTAACAATAATATTAGTACAAAGTGAAGCTACCTTTCACAGACAACTGACTAAGAACTGTATAAAAAAGTCAGTCTACTTTCTAAGTGAACAAGATACATTTCTTAATAAACATATAAATCAAGAAACAAAATTTTAAGAAGCAACATTGTCTGTCTGTTGCATCCTTCCTTAAGAGTCTTTCTTCCACTTTAGCCATCTATCCTGCATTGATTTCTTCTCCTTCTTAGACATTTTGCTGACGTTCTTTCTTCGGCTGTTTCTGAAATATAATATGTAAACATATTCATAACTTGGTAAAAATCTGTTACTCTTGAAAAATAAAACATCTAACCACTGTCAAAACTGTAAAGCACTGGTTTTCTTGTAAAGCTCTTCTCTTGCTGGATCAAATTTTCTTCTTTCACGACACCTTCTCTGCTTTTCAGCCAGTGTTAGGGTCTACAATTAAAATCAAACATCTATAAATTGTGAATTTTATCAGAATGCTAGTTTAAATTTCAATTGAGTCCGGAGTGTTACCGTGTATGTCAGTGTTCCCAAGCCTAAGGTAACACTCCTGACTGGTAACACTCCTGACATTCACCTCCTTACGATATTACAACAAGCTTATAATTACAATAATCAGCATAAACAAAAATATCAAAGGAAACAAGACACTAGTGACAATTTAAAAAATGTATGCACAGCTAAAAATAATTTCATTAATACACAATTTATTGCGGTAACACTCATGACATTGATTAAAAATACTTACCATGTTTTGGAGATTAATCGTGCTCTCAGACGACGTTTTAGAATAATCTGGTTCCAACCTGTAGAATATACACGAACAACAAAACAAGATAAGATACGCACGGGTCGAGATCTAAATCCAACTGAAACTTGGTTTTAATTTAACTTCTTAGAACTGATGTACTATTTGTTGCAATATGAATAAAACCCACATTGCTTTATTTCTGTTTTATAAGAATTATTAAGAAGGATTTTAATTCAAAGAAATTAGTAAAATGAAATAATTCTTGCAGGTTTTAAGAGTTAACCATAAAAATATGTATTTACAAAAGAAATTCAAAACGATCATTATTAAAAACACTATTGGACATATTTTTAATTTTTTGTTAAATACTCGACTTTGAGCTCTAATATCATGTGCAATAATTGACCGATTTAATTTCTGATTGGGGTGCTTAAACCGCACATTAATGCCCTTTAAAACGAGTATTTATTATTGTAATTATTTGTAGTACTTATAAAGAAGAATCGAAATTTCAATGTAAAAAAATACCGTCTTATTTACTTTGTAAACAATCATTTTATTTTGATTTTAAATTCTTTTATGCTTATATTGTATTGTTAAAAACAAATATAAAGAAAATGCAAACAAACATTGAATAATTAAGTTTTTTGTTATAAAGGATAAAGATTAATAAATTTGTTTTGTTTTCGCATAAACTCACCTTGAACTCTAGATGTAAACAAACCTCCTCTCTCTCTAATCTTTTTACATACTACCGACATTTATTAAGGTAACATTTTATTTTTATGTTAACTATATATTTAATTGTGTTTATTATCATTATTATTTTTGTTTAATTTTGGATTTTTGTTGCAAAACTATAATCGATATTAGCTGTTTATACGATGTAGTTTATACTGAGTTCTCTCTTGCTCACGTATTGACCCACAACATTTCATGGAAGTTATGTGTGGGATTTCCACACCGGTACTTATTTTCATTTAGGGTAGGGTAGGGAAATTAAACAAAAAATTTTATTTCATAATAAGATAACGGCTTAATAACCTATGAAACCCTAAAAAGTACTTGGATCCAAGTACTTCCCTGTGATTTTTTTAAAGATTATTTTGATTATTGCTTTCTGAACTGTGGTTACTAATTTTAAAGTATAGTGTCGGCGGTGCTTCCCCAAGAATGCCATAATTTAATACGGACTCTTTGGTAACATAATCGGTTAGTCTGTGAACTGAGTCAGATGTGCTTTTATTCCACATTTAACCAAACCGATTTGGGGAAAATATTTTATATTGTTTTAAATGTTTCATCAATCTAGTTTTTTTGTATATTTGTCAATTAGTTTAGAATGACACCTGGTCCCCGAAAACCGTCGCCCTACCTCCCCCGGGGGGGGGGGGGGGGGGGGCGTATAGCCTTCCTGAAATAGTATTATCAATAATATTAGAAACTAATGATATGGGTCAGTAATTGGGTGGGTCAGTTTTGTCTTCCTGTTTACGTTATGTAGTGAAGTAATTACAGCCTCTTTTAATATATTTGGAAATATTCTCACACAAAGATTTGAGATTTAGGCTAATGGAATGATCAAGTTAATTTGTGCAGATTTTAAAATCAGACCAGAATAATCAGATTTTATAATTATTGTTTTTATAAATATGGAATGTGTAGATAGATTTAAAAACTATCAGATAAGTTAGTAACTAATGAAAAATAGATATGTGTGTATGTAGTTTATAGTTCTTTTAAACAGGGGGGAACGAGTGCCAGAGACATAGACCACAATGTGGGTTCTTTGAGCAAACCCGAAATGCAGAAGATGCTTTCTCTCTTTATATCTCTTCATCTTCTACTCCCATAACATTTTTATTCCCTGACAAAATGTTATCATCTTGTTAATGGGTGTACTAAGTAGTTCTCTAAGCGGAACCGTTGGCTCTCAAAAGGTCAGCCATCTGTGATTAAGCAGCCCAGGGCATTGACTTATCAGATCTACAGGAGTCTTCTCCTCCTCGCCACACAGCCTACAAGCTATTAGCTGTTAATGCCTGTTTAGATGGCAGTGACTTGTCAAGAAACCTGTCATTTTCTGGCATGATTTCTTATTTAGACAACATACTTTTAGTAAGCCCACGAGAGGGTCCTTTTATAAGTAACTTGGATTGCCTCAACCCGGGAGATTTTTCCCCGGTCTCCTGAAATTCCCTGTTTAGAAACTTCCTGATTGATGTTTTAACCACACAACGTGAGATGCCAACAATGGGTTCTGGTGCCAAGAGAATTGTGCAAGAACCCTGTCTTGCTAGACGATCCGAGCATTCATCATTGAGTGTCCCGGTATCCAAAGCCGTTTTACCTCATTTATTCCAAAAAGACCTCCCGATGTTTGCTTACATTCTGAAACTAGCTTGGATGTACATTTGGGCGTAGTCAGTGATTTTATTGCTACCTGACTGTCGGTACAGATATACATCTGTCTTTTTTCTGCTTGTGCCTTATATATAATAATTTGAGTTTAGGCCAAGATAGCATACATTTCTGATTGAAAAACTGTTGCATGTTTTCCCAGACTAACGCTCATCTCATATCTGGGGTCTTCACAGTAGATGCCAGCCCCCGTCAGTGGATCTATGCGGGATCCATCCGTGTACAACATGTCCTTCCCCGCACTAGGTATAGTTGTACTGTTTCCTTCCCAGTCTGCAACAGAAGGAAAGGAGGAACTCCAAGAGCTCTTAAACTGCCATCTGGCAATGCAATAATCTTGTATAATAATTGCCATTGGGGCAACTTTCCTGTAGAAGCCCCCATGCCCTTTCGTGTCCTCCGCGGTTGTCATATCCCAACCATAGGCCGATACAATGAATTTACACTATTTTTGCGACGCGTTCGATGCGTCGCAATTCACATTTTCACAGTGCACACCAAGCTACCACTGGAATACACCATCTACCAATTTGGCTCAAAGTGGTCTCAATTTTTTTTTTTTTTTTTAAATATAACTAGATTTACAGAATTATGTACTCATTAAGTAATTAGTGATAGTTTTTACAATTTACGAAATTCAGGAATGTAAAAGGAAATATAATACAACAATATACAGGGTGGTCGCGAAAAAAGCCGGATTATTTGAACACTCATATTTAAGCTCGTGTAAATATTATTGGTGAGCGATGTGTGGGTCTTAAATTTCAATATTATGAAAAATGTCAAGTGGAAGCCCGCTATAATAGTTGAAATTATAAGGGTTTAAAAACTCGTTAACAACATTGTTGTTTTTATTGCTTTTAAATTCCTCAACAACTTTTAAAAATTATGATGGAACTAGTAAATTGTAAAGGTAAAATTATTATTCGATTTTTTATTTTAGGCCTAATAATGCCCAGGAGGGGGCGAAATATGGTCAATAAATTAAAATAATTAAATATTAATTTTTTATCATCCCTAAAGAACAAATTAAATAAGAAAAATCGGTCCAATTTATAGAACAAAATATCATATGGAAATAGATGCTGTATTTAAATCCCGTGGTACCTTAATTAATTTATTATCAAGCATATTTAAATAAAAAATCGGTCCGAGACAACTCAGACAAACTTTCTCATATATGAGTTTATAATTACTTAGCCCAGTGTTTCCATTTATTAGTTTTCAAATGTACATTTAAATATTATTGAACATTTCATCAAAATTTATCATAAAAATAACTTCTCCTGGTCGGGGAATCGAACCCGGGCTCTCTCCGTCCGCGTTTTAAGCTAATATCTCAGGAACTAGATTTTTCCCGGGAAAACGGCTTATATCGTTGGATTCGTATTCAAATGGACTACATTATAGAATTTTTTAATCAAAATCGTCGGAACCGTTTTCGAGAAATAATTTTTTTTCATGTTTTTTCAGAGTTTTTGGGGGGTAGCGCCCCCAAATTTGGAACTAAAATTCATTTCTCGATTTCGCCTCGGGGTATGATTTTTCTGAACATGTATGCCAAATTTCGTCAAAATCGGCCCAGTAGTTTGGGCTCCAGGCGTCTGCACAGACGACAGACAGACGACAGACGACAGACGACAGACGACAGACGACAGACAGACATTTTTTAAAAACCACTTTTTTGGACTCAGGGGACCTCAAAACGTGTAAATCCATCAAAATCTCAAAATCGAATTTTCGCGCCATCACAATACTTTCTCTTTATATGAGAAAGTAAAAAAATATTAACAACTGATTACTTACTTTTTGTTTTCTTTTGCTGTTATTTTAATTTTTTTTTTTTTTTTTCTTCATATTTATTTTTCATCAATATCTCGCAAAATAGATTTTTCCTGTGAAAACGATTTATACCATTCGATTCGAATTTAAATGGACTGTAGAATTCTTTAATCATAATTGTCGGAACCGTTTATTAAACTTTTTTTTCGAATTTCCAGAGTTTCTATTTCGGAGATTCGGTTTCTCCTCGAAGTATAATTTTCTGAACCTATATGTCAAATTTCATCAAAATTGACCCAGTAGTTTCGGCTCCACGAGTCTTCACAGATGACAAACAGACATTTTTTAAAAACCACTTTTTTAGGCATAGGGGACCTCAAAACTTGTAAATCCATCAAAAACTCAAAATCGATGTGCCATTACAATACTTACTCTTTATAATCTCTGTATAAGAAAAAGTAAAAAATCATATTCTTGTCAATTCTTAATCCTTTTTATTAAAGGGATTAAGATTTTCCTTCTACTATTGTTTAGTAGCCAACTACATATTTACATATACGTAAGAATTCAGCTTTAGTGACTTGTTTTAATCGCTTTATTTTTTACTACGTTTTTATTAGCTTGCTTTCTTGTTTGTGTATTTGTCCAGTACAAATCTTACAATCGATTTTTAACTTACTTCCCGAGTAGCTAGACATTTGAAACTTTTAGAATAGCTCAGAACACAATGACGATGCAATATTTTAATACTTTTAGCCATCTTTCAGCAGAATTTAATTCGTTTTCAGCAAATTTTGCTGTATGGAAAGTTAGTTCGGAAAAAATCCGCAAGTTATTTTTTTTTTTTTGACATGTCCCATATTTACAATCTTCATTTTAACGGGTTTCAAATTTGTGAGTTTTTATTAAGGCTCTACCGCTCTTTGAGGTTAGGAAAAACAGTAAAATTAAAATTATACTGGTTCTAAGCAAGATATCAAAAATCTAATCACAGGCTTCATTCCTAATTTTAATTTTGCACAATTTGAGCCCTATTTCAACTTCCTATGATAAATGATAAATAGTGCAGGCGCCATTTTAATACAACGATAAAACTCGTTGTATTAAAATGGCGCCTGCACTATTTATCATAGGAAGTTGAAATAGGGCTCAAATTGTGCAGAATTAAAATTAGGAATGAAGCCTGTGATTAGATTTTTGATATCTTGCTTAGAACCAGTATAATTTTAATTTTACTGTTTTTCCTAACCTCAAAGAGCGGTAGAGCCTTAAGAGATCAACATTGAATGACAGCGAAAAAGGAAAAGTAAACAAAGAAATAAATGAATTGACGAGTGACCACCAGGTTTGTTTACACTTGTGTCCTAGGTATCGGTTTAATTTTTCTGCATCTGTACTTCTTCACTTGTACACATTTTTCTTTTTCTTCTCTTAAGGCCCTACACGGGGGCATATCATTGGTACGGTTTAGATTCGGTGTTGGCGAGATCCTTTGTACAAAGATTTGTCCTTTTATAGGTTTAAGATCAGCTCCCTAGATGGTTGTCATTTATGTCAAGTAAATAAATTCGGAACTATTTTCTTTTTCACTCACATTATATGATAACAATGACAATTATATTATCAACATTACATATGATTCAACAGAAAATTTAAAAACGTTGTATATAAAAAGTTATTTTTATCTTGTAATTATTATGACATTGTTTTCATTAAACAATAATTATTTTATTTTTTAAAACCTCTAAAAATGTAAATCTTAATAGAAAAATGAACTAAGTTGTTTTTATAGCATTAAAAATCTAAAGAAACAAAGCGAAAAAGATGCTCTGAGCATTGGGCTGGACGCTGGGTTAATAGTTCGACACATAGGGCAAAACGCGAGAAAAAGTGTCGACTCGGGGGTCGGGTATCGATATAGCCGGCTGAAGCTGAAGAGCGGCGGAGGCAGAGCCTTTGCTTCAGTATTTCAGTCTCTCGCCCGAGTTGGAACTCACTGTTAGCGTCTTCCCACGCTGCACTCTGCAGTACGTCCGTCGCTCTCTACCCGTCACTCGTATTTTATCGCGAGCCTTATTTCTACCGCCATGTACAACAAGCATTCGTTTCTAAGGTTCTTATCATTATTAATTAATTATAACTAGTAATACATATTTTTTAAACAGTTATCTTTATAAATACGATTATTGTCTTAAGAAATATAAATATGTGTCTTAAGACTAAGCTATACGTGGACAAAATTAAATATGTATTGACATTTTTGTTAGAAAAAAAAAAAAATAAATAAAAAAGAAGTAGATTCAAAGTAACATTACATATTTTTGTTTAAATTGGAGCCGATAAACTATAAGTGTACTATTGTGTAAATGAAATATGCGTTATTTATTTATTTATCAACAATTTATTTAGTCATGTTTTTATCAAGCAGAATAACGATTAAGCATTTTAGGGCTGCCTAGAGAAAATGCAGTCCTTTCTTTTAATTTTCCATCATATAAATCTTATTAAGGTCATAGGCGGCCGAAGGTATGGGCTTGGGGGGGGGGGGGCCCCCAAAAATTTGTGAGTTCAAATAATTTATCAGCTAACAAAAATCACAATAATTGTAAAAGTGTCATATTATATTTAATGTACTTAAATATAATATGAGCCATACCTTTGTTGTGTTACTAATTGGTAACATTTTACATTAGTTTAATAACTGTATTTTTCCTGAAACCATATCCAGTGAAGATGTCAGAATATTTGCATGAAGCCAAGAAAACTGCATTTGGTTTAGATTTTTGTGTAAATTCATGCTATATTTTGTATAATTAAAATTAAAAATATATAATATATTAGTTTGCTCAAATAGTTATTGCACATTTCTTGCTCTCTAAAAGCTTATCTATAGAAATCAAAATCACTCTGATAAATTATTACTTTTTTTTATTACGTTTTTAAGAAAACGTATTTTTCCCGCGGAAAAACCATTTTCGGTGCGTTGTCAGTAAACGCCGCGTGGGTCGAAAGGATTTTTTTCATGGGCTTTCTTGGTTTCTTCGGGTTCGAGAGCTAGCTTGTTTTAAATAGGAAAGAAAAACAAATATTTGGAAAATCAACCCAAAATAATTGCAAACCCCACCAATTTTGAACAAAACGGCGTTCCCAAAAATAACCTATTCCTTAAAGTCGGTTGAAAACCGAAAATTAATAATTGAAAAATTCCTAAGGTATTAAAGTAAACCATTACCAATCCTCTAAACCGTTTAAACTTGGCACAATGGCACAACAATTATAATTTGATTTTTAAGTTTTTGCTAGTATTCATACTACGGAGCGTTTAAAATTGAATTCAAATAAAATTATAATTACTAATTACAACGGGAGAAAGACAGATAAAAATATACTTCAGCACCTGGATTCGAACCACGGACCTCCTTTATTTCCAGTAAAGACGCTCTAGCCAGCTAAGCTATACTGAAGAATAATTTCCTCTGTCGATAACGATACCTAATCCCGAATTAAGCTATCAAATTTTCCCACAAGTCTAGAAGTCAACATTAACGACATTAGAACTACACCGAGAAATAATGCTTGTAATTATAAAGTACTCAATTAGTACCTGTACCTAGTACAGTCAATTAGAAATTCAATTTTTAAGTTTTTGGTAGTATTCATAATAAGGAACGTTTTCATTTTAATAAAGGAGGCCCGTGGTTCGAATCCCGATGCTGAAGCCAATTTTGCTCTGTCTCCCGTTAGTAATTATAATTTGATTAAAATTAAAATTATAATTTCGTTAATAGCATGGATGAGTTTGTTGGCTTGAATAAATGCTCTGTGGCAGTTAAAAACGTCTGCTGTTCAAAACTATAAAAAAAAATTATTTGTTTAACTTTTGAAGGGTTTAACTTTAAATTAATCTGATTCCACAATTTGAAAGCTATAAAATACTGTTCATTGTTTGTATATAAAGTTTGTGTATATAACCTACTGTTTTAATATGGTGGCTTTGGCTTACTAAAGATTCTTCTACTTAGATAATCCTTGGGGAGGTTTTCTAACAAAACAGGTATAGTAAACAATTATTTTAGATACCAAAATACCTAAAAAACGCAATTTTTGGTGTTAAATTTTTAAAAATTTTCCGGATGAGGCCCCCGGACCCCCCGCTTCTCTGGGGGTATTCCATACCCCCACATCCCCGATAGTGATAGCCCCCCCAAATATATTGCTCTAGAGCCGCCTATGATTAAGGTCTGTAGGGAATTAATCATTTAACTTCACTGTTTGCTTTCATTTCACCTCCTTTGAGGCATCTTTAGACCTAAAAGAAGATTTGTAAAATTTTATTTCTCAAAACTACATTAACTTACATCTTTATATAACATATTGACAAATCAATTTTTAACAAAACATAACATTAATTAATATAAAAACAATATAACAATAAAATAACCTTCACAAAATTCCATCTGAAACATAACTGTATTTCTGTTTATGTTTCTTAGTTATTACTCTCACGGTATTAATAATAATTTTATTATTATTACCTTATTATTTACTCCAAATTATCTTCTACGTATAAGGTAACGTACACATAGTCACTATTTATTAAAATCTGTTCACATTACTTCAGTAACAATGTTGATACTGTAAAACGTTGAGATTATCACCTTTCTATTTAATTTTTAGGGTCCGTAGGCAAAACCAAGGACGTATTTTATTTTTTTTTGTTTTTATTGTTGTTTTATAATTATGGTCTTTTCGATGTATTTATATGGTTGTAGTCCGGTTCAGTGGCAAAAATATACTTTATCAGAGTGTATTTTGAGAATATCAGACCCTTAGAATGGTTCAAAGTAAGCTTTTTAACATTTTAAAACAACACTGTTTATACACTTTACAGTTAAACACTATATAGTGTGGCCTACGGACCCTCGCTGTGTGCTGACTAGCACACACTTGACCTGTTAATTAATTATTTATGTTGATGGATGGCTTAGGTGTAATAAATAACAATTATTATCATTCTTTCATGAGACGTTTGGACCCTATATAGGGTCATCTTCTGTCACAGTTGTTTAATTATAAAATCACTTTAAGATTAAATTAACATTTATTTCAGTTCCTTTATAACAATTAATTAAAAGAAACAAAAGCATACTAAAAATAAAATAGTAATAATTAATAATTAACAATAATAAAAATTGTTTGTAAAAAACAATAAGTAATTATTATTATATATTTCTATTATTTTATTTTGTTTAGATATTTATATTTTTACACAATTATTTTCACCGCTAATAGTAAGTAGCTACAATTTTTATTTTTATTATTGTTAATTATTAATTATTACCATTTTATTTTTAGTACGCTTTTGTTTCTTTTAATTAATTGTTATAAGGGAACTGAAATAAATGTTAATTTAATCTTAAGGTGATTTTAGAATTAAACAACTGTGACAGAAGATGCCCCTATAAAGGGTCGAAACGTCACATGAAAGAAAGAGAATACTTGTTATTTACTACACCTAAGCCATCCATCAACATCAGGGCCGTTTCTATGTATTTTGCCGCCCTAGGCGAGAATTGAAAAATGCTCCCCCCCCCCCTTCTTCAGTTCTTCGTTAAAGGATACAATGAACGACGAACAAATTAGGAAAACCATTTACTAACTTGCTTCGGCACCGATAGTTCAGCACGTATTCAGATTTTTCATATTTTTTTAAATTTGATTACTTATTCCTGAAAGTTCAGAACAGAAAGCTGTCACGGCAATGTGCTTTAGGAAAGATGAGGCTTCTCCAGGGCTACAGTGGGTTAGAGCAGTATCCAATTTGATAAACAAAGCCATGAGTTCTGCAAGTTTTCATCTTGAGGTCACTTATACTGTATAGAAAATCAAAAAATAATTTCATTAAACTGTATGCATCGTTCTTGTACAGAGCTAGTTGCCGCATCAAATATTGCAAAATAGTATTTTAGTCTGAAACATTGGGGTCAGCGATGGGTTCATCTGCTAATTCATAAGCGAACAATTTCCTTTTTATTCTTTTTATTTTTGGCTTAAATATAGGCTTTCAATATTTATTTCTTCGGCAAGCTCTCGAGAATCAACCAAAGCTCTTTCAATTTTTACTTTCCCATGTAAAGAGAAAGTATTGTGATGGTGCGAAAATTCGATGTTGATGGGTTTATACGTTTTGAGGTCCCCTGAGTCCAAAAAAGTGGTTTTTTAAAATGTCTGTATGTGCAGACGCCTGTAGCCTAAACTATACTGGGCCGATTGGCATACATATTTAGAAAAATCATACCCCGGGGCGAAATCGAGAAATTAATTTTAGCTCCAAATTTGGGGGCGCTACCCCCAAAAACTCTGAAAAAAATAGTTCTCGAAAAAGGTTCCGACGATTTTAATTCTTACGATATAAGCCGTTTTCCCGGGAAAATCTAGTTCCCCAGAAATAGCTTTAAATGCGGGCGGAGAGAGGCCGGGTTTGATTTACCGCTGAGGAGAAGTTATTTTTATGATACATTTTGATAAAATATTCAATAAAAATTAAATGTACCTACGAAAACTAATAAATGGAAAACACTGGGCTAAGTAATTAAGAACTCGTAAATGAGAAAGTTTGTCTGAGTTGTCTCGGACCGATCTTTTCCCTATTAATTTGCTAATTTTTTTTGCTGTTTGATTAAACATTTTTTTTTTTCCCCTTCCTTTTGCCGCCCCTAAAATTTTGCCGCCCTAGGCGGCTGCCTAGTCTTGCCTATTAGTAGAAACGGCCCTGATCAACATAAATACTTAAGAAATAAAATTGTTATTAAAATGTAAGAATAATAAGAATTAAAAGATACGAATTCTAACATACTAAATCTGCTCAACTTTTGTGTTATACTTCATTGCTTCCCGTATCAAAATCTCTAAAAGTTTATTTAATTTTGTCACTTAATCCATGTATATGTTAATACAAGTGCAGGAACTTGCATTTTTTATGTTTTTTTATTATTTTTTTTTTAGCTGTCGATAGCTCGTGACAGTTTTTTTTTTATATAATTGTTAAAAATATATTCGTTGTTTTTTTCCCTTCGTATAAAAGTGTATGAGTACCCGCAAAGTGGTGACCTCGACGTGATTTGTTCCAATGACAAGTATTTATTCTTCGGTTACTCCTAACAGTTCAATGCTTGTAATAGAATGTTACTCACCCTTTGTTGTTAATAAATAAGGAGTTTGAAATGAACACTCTTATTACTCAGATAAAGGCCTGATAATAATTGATGCCCAGTTATGGGCGAACATTTGCAGCGATTACAAAATTTCATCTTTTTTAATTTTCATCATAGATTTTTTTTAATGATCATTCCTAGAGCCCAATAAGAAAAAGAATATTAATATATATGTATATGTTAATGATTTGTAGTATTTATTAAGAGTTATTTCTTCTACTTGGTTTTCTGCCTAGGGAAAATGCAGTCTACCCGTATGTTTAAATGAACGATTTTATTTAGCAATCGGTTAATCAAAAACAAGTGAATAAAGGTGGGTTCACAGCTAGCGGATCCGTGATTGCGGAGGCCCGAAGGGATTCATCTATGGCACCGCTTTAGCGGCGCCGCAGAAAGTTGGTTCCAAACCAACTTTTTGCGGAGCCGCTTTAAAACCTGTACACTTCGTCCTCTTCTCGTTTCCCTTCTGCGTTTATATCATATTTAAATTGTTTTATTGTAATATATGTCTATGTGTTCCTACATTATTTTTATTATATCTGTGTTTATCAAGGTTTTTTTATCACTGTTTTATCTTTATCTGCGTATTATATCTGTGTTTATTATGTCTGTTCCTACATTAATTTTATTATATACCTATTTCTTATTTATATATAATAAAAGTCTTTATCTACGATTGATACGAAATATAAACATTATATCTCTGTTTAGATGCATAGAAAGTGATTATTTACGTACTTGTATTCATTGCGCATGCGCGTCTCATAGTTCTGAAGAATTCCTCTTCTTTAGAACGCTAGCGCGGTAAAGAAGAGGAATTCTTCAGCTTTACGCACGATTAGCGAGTTTGTTTACATTTAACAAAACTAATTTGCTATTCTTTTATTAAAGTAACTGTTTATATCGAGTTTTTAGTGAAAAATAATGAATGAATCAAGTGGCTTTGACGAAAATGTAGAGAATAATATTCCTCCAGAAATAATTAATTCGGCAAAAAATACAACTCAAGATTAATGCCATCTTTATCAAGAGAAGAGATACGAACTTACATACAGCAAGTTTATTTTTTTCTGTATTTATTATTTAAATCAAACAATCGTAGATAAAGTACGGTACGCAACTCGTGTGAAAACGGCATTTTGCATTGCTCGTGTGGTTTTATAATGTATAACTCACCTGTTTACGTGATTATCGTTTGCAGGACGTATGCTTATTGAAAATGCATACGTCCTACATGAACCCTAGTAATAATACCGATAAAAAGTAAACCTCTGATGAAAGGCTACTTTCATAGTGCACGGGATCCTATAGTCGATATTCAGGCCAAGTTGGATTTGGGCCTTACAACTGACGGTATAATTTAATCGGAATTACAGAGCTTAAACAATAATTTCCCAAAACTCAAGCTCATGGCCTTTTGCCGTTGAAATGTAAAATAATGTACTTGGACGGTCAGGTTCGTTTCTAGTTTTGTTGAAGCATTAGATTAAAAGTTTTGTTATTGGTTATGTTACATTAATTAAGGTATATTATATTTTAATTAAAATTAAAAAAAAAGAAAAAAATTGGGCCAGTAGTATTTTGTGTATTAAATTATTTATTGTGCTTTAGATTTTATATCAATCCTATTCTTTTTTTTTTTTTAATAAATTATTTGTAAAAATAAATCAATGATAAAATATATAGTTTTCTTGTTGTGAAGATGGGAGACTCGTTGTGTGATCTGTTTCTTCTGATCTCGAGGTTTTTATTGGGATTGTTGCTCGAGCCTTTAGACAATTCTGTTAGGTATTTAGAAATTTGCACGGTTAACAGTATTTACTATTATTATTGCTCTTATGGTTTGTGGTGCGGAAATTTGCAAGGGTTCTTGTTAGGGAATTTTATTCAAAAGGTAAAGTGACCGTTTTTTCCCTTTAAAAAATTCCATTTTGCATCAACATTGCAATGATAGTTACATTGACAAGATTGTTGAAATTGTTACAAATAATATAATAAATGACAAATGCCATGATTTAATTTTCAGTGTTTTTAAAAAAGAAATAATTATTACAAATAACCACCACCTTGATGAAATCGTCATGAGCCAGTTTGCCATGTAGATATAAGGCTGCAGCGTACTATACGATTTCGGTTCAAATCATTGTGTTTCTGTAGTGTAAAACGCTTCTGTTACTTTTTATTCTTGCTTGGCATTGTTTCTTGAATTATAAAATAGCTTGGCATGGGAAAGACAATGCTTGTAACGGTACCTAGTGAACCATGATTCCTGGCCTCTAAGATAATGGCTACTACCGCTACCTTTCTCTACGACCAGGGAGGTAAGCAAATCTGCACATTCGATCGTCTGACGCCTAAATAAAGAGTTATTTTTTTTTTAGCAATCGCGTTATTTCTATAATAACACTAGATAGTACAATTTTTTTGGGGGTATACTTTAACTCATAAAACCAATAAAGAATGCAACATTGAGACAAGCATATATATATATATATATATATATATATATATATATATATATATATATATATATATATATATATATATATATATATATATATATATATATATATATATATATATATATTTGTAACCTACTCGTTAGGAGCTTTCACTTTCATTTAATACCCTACTCACAATTTAAAAAAAAAATATAAGTTATGTGTCACTGCGCATGTGCGCACACAAAATGTGCTATTATAGAAATTGCGTGTTTCCCCCCGTTATTTTCTCGCCCTATTATGAGGTATTTGCATGAATTATTTCAAAATTTTAAGTTGAGGGGGATTTATTTTTGGATACATTTTAACTCATTAAAGCAATAAAGAATGCAACATTTAAAAAAGCTTATAAGCTCATCAGCAGCTTTTGTTTGATACCCCACTTGAAAACTGAAAAAAAATTAATTTGAGTTTACCACATTTTTGTAAATTGCGCATGCGCATATTTAATGTTTATATTTCCTATATTTGTCCTATTTGGGGGTCAAAAAGTTACCTCAATATTTCAACTTTTTAGCTGAAACGCTTCGGGAAAAATGAACCAAAGAGCGACGGACGGACAGACACCACCCTCGGCACAAGTGTTTCGAGAAGGATCTATACGAAACCCTAAACAGGCTATTTAAATAGAAAATTCGTTCAAAAATAAATGCTAATATGCGATAAAGGTTAATTTACCCAACTAAAAACAAGAACCAATGAGGTTATAAAGGTTAACCAATTTTAACCCCCATTTGTAGGGGTTAAACCAACGACTGAGATTAAGCTCCAGTGCAAGGGCGGTCCCACCGGGGGGGGGGGGGGGATAATGGAGGTAATTACCTCCCCAGGATTTTTGGAGAAATAAAAAAGAACATTAAATATAACACAGGGCCGGCGCAAGAGGTTTTGGCGCCCTAGGCAAAACTATTATAAGGCGCCTCCTCCCCCTCCCCATCATTCTTAGCCAACGCCAATCAGTCGATTTAGCCAATCACTTATAGGAAATATAGGAGCAAAACAAATAGAACACAAATTATCCAAAATGTATTATTGAAGCGAGCGTAAGCGAGCTTCTTACATTCAACGAAATATGCATCTTGTCTGTCTGTCTGTCTGTCTTTCTGTCTGTCTGTTACGCGTGTGACGATAACTTGAGTAAAAGTTGAGCGATTTAGTTGAAATTTGGTATACATGATCCTCTAACTAATACTCAGGCTAAGTTCGTTGGACAGCGTGATCCGTCCAACAGTTCGCGCTCAATGCTCGCGTAAACGTGAGCTTCAAATTTAAAATTGGAATTTCAGGACAGGGAAAAATTCTATCATCACCTATTCGATGAGACGAACATTTTTTTCAAATAAAATGTTTTAGTAAAACCAACAACGACACTGCTATGAATTAATAAAGATCGCTAAAACTATTAAAGCGGACCTAAACGTTTAAAATAGAGAAAACAACCTTTTTACCGATATCTTACGTTCTAACGTAACGATTTTAATAAAACTTCATATACATCGTCTAAAGTGCAATTGAAACAAGTATGTAAAATTTCAACTTGATACAAGCAGTAGTATTTGAGTAATGATGTGATACATTTATAATATTAGTTTAAAAGCTATGACGGGTGGTTAAGATTCTTATAGTCGTACTGTGTGTAGGATTGTTTAGGATGTAAAGCTTTGTACCGAGTACCCCCACTCTACCTCACACTACCCTCTTCCACTCATCTTCAACTATCACATTTATCTTGAATAACAGATTTTAATATTCAGTATTTTATTGCAATAGGCTCGCTTCAATGATAGAGCCACGCGATGCCTAGTTTAATCACTGCTACAGTGTAAATAACTTGCTAACTCCTGTCCAGTTGAAATAGTTGCCAGTCCTACTAATCACTCTTCTGTCATACGTGACCCCAGCCCAAAGGGAGATCGGGCGGCCTCTCCCGGAAAATTTTAGAAAATTAGGTTCAATATTTTTTAGAGCTTCTTCAGCTTTCAAAAGCAATCACCTAAAAGTTTATTTAAAATTGTTTCTGCCGATTTTTTGAAACATTTATTAACTAATTTCCATGGATGCGCCCCTGAGATCTTTCCTAATTTGTTATTAATTCATCTTTATTTCCAAAAACAATTACTTCTTGGTGGGCAAGTATTTTGCGGCGACCCTCAGGCCCTAGCGCCCTGGGCGGTCGCCTATACGGTCCTCCCCCGGAAAATTTTAGAAAATTAGGTTCAATATGGTGAATTTTGGACTTTTTGCCCTACCATAAGGTATTAGCATGAATTATTTCAAAATTTTAGGACTAGCCATTATAGAGTGGTTAGAGAGGAGGGGCATTTTCTGGGTGAAATGGCGCTAAAAACGCAATATTAGTGATAAAAAGCACAATAGTTATATATAAAATGTCATAAATACTTCTAATTTACTCTTTAGAAGCTTTCGTGTGACACCACACTCGAATTTAAAAAAAAAAATTGTCACACTGCTCATATGTGCACATGCGTATTCATTCGAGGATGACCTACGAAACCCTAAAACGACAAATAAAAGAATAATTTATATTTGTAAATACTTT
This sequence comes from Gerris lacustris, assembly GCA_951217055.1. Lineage (NCBI taxonomy): Eukaryota > Metazoa > Arthropoda > Insecta > Hemiptera > Gerridae > Gerris > Gerris lacustris. The sequence continues at coordinate 16,969,094 of OX578285.1, forward strand.
TTTTTTTCTTAATGAATTCTATCATGATGGAAAGCTTTAAACCGGTTTTCTTGGACAGCAATGCATTGAAGGCAACTTGTACGCACGGCAGCTGTGGCTGGTGCAACTTTTGCGTTAGTAATAATTCTGTTTGATGTTCCAATAGATTCAATAAGCTGCTCTCCGGTTTGTGGCTGGACTCTGTAAACCAGTTCTTTAAATGTACCCCTGTAAAAAATAATCTATAGGGTGAGGTCAGAAGTGCTCGTAGGTCAAGCCACTAGGCCTTGATTTCTAATCCATCTTCCTGAATAATTTTCGTTCAGCAACTGCCTAACTGATAGTCCATAGTGCGCTGGACAACCGTCAAGTTGAATTTCTCCTCGCAGCTCATCAAACAACCTCCATGTGTTCTCCAAAGCTTTCTTCTAAAAAAATTATGTTATATAATATTATAATAGTATTATTTTTTTCACAATTATTCAAAAAACTTGGCTAGTTACATCCCATCAGCGGTGATTTATGAGCTAAATGCACACACTTCAATGTTCCTTAAAAACTAAACATTAAATTGAACGCCATACTTTTTTTTTTATTATTAGTAACAATTAATTCTATTTCTCTTTAAAGTTAGTCATTCAAATTGTACTCACTTAAATTGTTCCTTAGTAATTCCCGTGTTTTGAAGTCTTCAATTCGGATTCAATATTATTTTAGTTAAAGTATTTTTTTTTCCAATTGTGTGTTACCTCATTTCTTTTAATTGGCCCGTATAATAATAATAATAACCATTTATTGGAAACATTTGTATCATTACATATGTTTAAAAAAAAAAAAAAAAAAAATATCCTAACACACAATTTCCAAATCAGCCGAGGCTGTGGTAGCATATAGCTTGAGTTTGGTATTTTTCCTTTTTTTTTTTTTTTTTTTTAAATAATTCATGATAATACTAGAATTAGCAGATATAATTATAAACTTTAGCAAATAAACTTTGATATTAGTTGACATTTTGCTTCCTTTTATATTTAAACTATTTTTCTATTTTTTGTGTTTTAAGTTAATAAATAGTATATATATATATACACACGTGTGTGTGTATATAAAGTGATTAGATAAATCTGAGCGAAATTGTATCCCACCGCATTCTTTTTTAGGGTCCATAGGCAAAACCAAGGACCTTATATTTTCCTGCGTGTGTCTGTCCGTCCGTCCGTCTGTCGCCTGCTCTCACGGCTACACCTTTCGTCCGATTACTTTGAAATTTGGCATATATGTGTATAGTAGCTACCCACACATTTTAAAAATATAACGACTTAAAAAAAAAAAAAAATCAAAAAAATTAGGGTAAAAAAACTTAAGGGTTAAAATATTATTTTTTTGGAAACCGTATATGAAAGGGTACGTTGAGCTGATTAAAAATATATATATACTTTTTGGTTATAAAGTTTTTGACAGGACGAGCGTGGGCGAGTTTGAAGTGGGTGTGAAAAGTGTCCCCCCCCCCCTTCTATCACGGTTATAATTGCAAAAAATCTGAAAACTCCTGAACATTCTGAACATTCTTCGACCAAAAGTAGAGATACCACCTTTTGGAAATTTCGATTATTTTTTTATTATAACTAAGCACTTTTCGATATATTTATATGTTTATAGACCGGTTCACTGACAAAATATACTTTATCAGAAGTTTGTTTATGTGTTTTGAGAATATCAGACCCATAGGATAGTTCAAAGTAGGCTTTTTAGCATTTTTAAAAGCACCATCACCCAGGTACTACTTAAACAAACCAGTGTTGCCTACGGACCCTCGCTGTGTACTGACCAGCACACACTTGACCTGTTTATTATTTTAAAAAAAATTGGTATTTCTTTTATAAATTTAATCTTTACTAAACATATAAAATGTATTTTAGGAAAATACTTGGGTTGTAGAACGACATTAGGAAAGCAAAAAATCGGACAGTACTTTCGCTACATAAATATAAACATGTAGACAAATATGTATCGAAAGTGCACCCTAACCTAAAAATGCGTGTATATTCCAGGGTACACTTTCACTACAGATTTGTTTACAGGTCCAAACGCAACTTCCATTCACACTTTGTGAAAACACCGAGAATTTCTGTAGCGAAAGAGTACCCTAACATAATTAGATACAAACCCTAATCTACTACCTATATATTAATGTAAAAAACAATTAAAGCGAAGTGTAAGTAAATCATACAAATAACATTATATTAAGAGCTTAAAAAAAAACAATGTGGTTCTACTATTTATAAATATGTATTGGGATACCATTTCGCTACAGATTTACCCAGTCACTTTATAATTCTGTAACAACCGTACACCCTTAGATATATAAATTTATTTTTATACACAATAAAACCCTAGTTATATCCAAATTATGTGGTGACATGAGACATGAGTGAGAAGACTCATACGGAGTCTGAATGCTCAACTTGCCTACACCCAGACCTCCGTGCATTACTCATACTCTTGGTATTATGCTTCTCACGCATAGCCTGTCTCATGTCATCCCCACAAATGAACCAAACAATTTATGAGATGATTTTGTGAATTTTAATTTTAATTTAACTTTCAAAATAAATCTTTTTAAAAACTTGAAGCTTTTAATAGTTAAAGTCTGATGAACCTGATTCCCTACAAGACCCAAAGTAATAATAGAAGATACATGGGTTCTAACTAAAAAAATTAAATTAAAATACATATATATATATATATATATATATATGTATACAAATATATATATATATATATATATATATATATATATATATATATATATATATATATATATATATATATATATATATATATATATATTATTATTATTATTATAAATATAATTAAAAAAAAAAAAATTATAAAATCCTCCTTTAAAAAATATGTTGAAACTTGAAAAAAACAAAAATAGTCTAAACTGGATTGCAAATATTTTTTACTAGAAATCCCCCCGCAATAAAACTAATTCTTGTGGCATTTTATGAATCATCAGTATAATATAATATATGTGATGTTCAGTATATATAATTATGTTCTTATATGTTCCTTTTTTTAGGGTCCGTAGGCAAAACCAAGGACCCTTATATTTTCCTGCGTGTGTCTGTCCGTCCGTCCTGTCGCGTGCTCTCACGGCTACACCTTTCGTCTGATCACTTTGAAATTTGGCATGTATGTGTATACATTGTACTTGTATATATGTAGTGTATACATTGTACTTGTACCTACCCACATATTTTAAAAATATAGCGACTTAAAAAAATTATTTTTCAACAAAATTAGGGTAAAAAACTTAAGGGTTACATTTTTTTTCGACACCGTGAGGGGTATCATATGAAAGGGTACGTCGACAAAAATATATAATTCTTTGGATATAACTTTGATAGGGCGAGCGTAGGCAAGTTTGAAGTGGGTGTGAAACGTGTCCCCCTCCCTCTATCTCGCTTATGTGAAGTGCAAAAAATCTGAAAAAATTCCTGAACATTCTTCGACCAAAAGTAAAGATACCACTTTTTGGAAATTTCGAAAAAAAAAAAAAATTTTTTTTTATTGACAAAATACGTCTTTTCGATGTATTTATATGGTTGTAGTCAGGTTCAGTGGCAAACAAATACTATATCTGAGTGTGTTTTGAGAATATCAGACCCTTAGAATTGTTCAAAGTAAGCTTTTTAGCATTTAAAAAAAACACTGTTTATACACTTTACAGTTAAACACTATATAGTGTGGCCTACGGACCCTCGCTGTGTGCTGACTAGCACACACTTGACCTGTTTATTTTCTTTTGAACTATGTTACTCTCTCGAATCAGCCTCTGGGTTGAGTGTAACAACATTCTGCCAGAAAGAACAAGGGGGTTTTCGGTCAGGCAGGTCTTGTATAGATTATCTCTTTTTATATTGAATATTTATATTGAATGCCCTTATATCCTCTTGCCTTTCAAAGGACACTCCATATGTTATCGCAGTATTTGTTGCTTTCTATAGGGCCTTCTGCTCGTTAAAGCATTCGCTTCTTTGGGAGAAACTTTTCAAGCTAGGCATGAGCGCTAAGCTAATTAGATTGCTTTATTCCCTGTATTCAAATGGTAAACTCTCTATTAACGTAAACAGCAAAAATTCCACTGAAAGTATGGAGGTAGCCCAGGGTGTCCTCCAAGGTAAACTACTTTCTCCTTTATTATTTTCTATATATACATTTCTAATATGATTGAGTTCTTTTCATCCAAAGGATTTAAGGGCATCAAGTTATCCTGAGTTAAACGGTTACTTATGCTGTTTTCCGTTGACGATGTCTCATATTTAGCTCTCTCATGGACAGATGCAAAAGAAATATTAAACAATCTTTAATTATAATACAAAATTATATAATGATAAAGTAGATTAATAATATAAATATTAGATTTGAGATTGGATAGTAATAATTATAATAGTTTAATATAAAATAAATATTTTATAGGAGTTGATCTCTAGGCCACTGCCTCTTCAGACGTCTTTGAGGGTTAACTGGGATATGCTGAGAAGATAGGAATTGTACAAGAGGATTGGGATGATGGGATAAGGATTTATGAAATTTTCTACATCGAGATACGGATGGATTTCAGACCTCTAGAGGGGTGGAGATGTTAGGTGACGAATAACTAATAATAATAAATAAATAAATAAAATAAAGTATATTTGTCATAGACATACAGCCTTTACAAGGGGGGGGGGGGGGCACTGAGGGTCATGAGTAGCGCACAATATTCATAAAAATATAAAGAAGTAAAAAAAAGAGCTTTCACATAGCAACATAATATTCTCTTAAAGATCCTAATAATATAATATATATATATATATATATATATACACATAATTATTAAAAAAAATGAAAACAATAGTGCCTAAATGTCTCCTCAAATTAATATAGTTCAGTAATAAGTAGTTTTATGTATTAAGAGAGTAGGCATTGACTTACATTCTGGTTGCAAAATATAAAAAGTAATAGAAATATAAAAAGTAATAGAAATATAAAAAGGTTAGGTGGGTAATAATAATAATAAAAATAAAGAAGAATTAAATTGAATAAAACTGTTATATGAAGTTATTTCTTATTTGTAGAACTTGACAGCAAAAATAATATAAGTTTGAAATAAGAGTTGGAGATGGATCATTTAATAACTCTGTTAAAGGGAGAGAAAGGTACTGAGGAATAAATTTGGATCTGGGTTCGGAATAGGACCGGCAAGAAAAAATTAGGTGAGAAATCGAGTCATTACCTTGATTACAGGAAGGACAAGGATTGTCTGAAACCAGTGTGTGAAATTTGAGAAGGTATATGTGACAGATGGAGTGATTGCTCAAGCGGATTTGACTTATAAATCTTTTTTTGGAAAAATTAATGGGTAAATTCAGATAAGATTCATTTAAAATTGGGAAGGAGGAAATAGAGCGAAAAATTGTGGAATTAGAACTGTTTATACATTTATTAATGTCCAAAATTTATGTAATGTAAGTAGGGAATCCAATCCCGGACGCAATTTTCGATCCCGGGATCCCGGGACCAAGAAGAAGGGGAGGAAAAATCCCGGGATTTGGACAAATTCCAACCAGACTGATAAAAAGCCTAAATGCATGTAGTTATGTTGCAGTATTATTTATTTAATTATTATTATAACAAAATAAACCATATTTATTTAGCATTTCTTTTGTTTAAAAAAATATTGATAAACATTAATCACACTAAAGTAGTAGTAGTAGTAGTCTAGTACTTCCTACTAGAACGGGTAGGACGAAACACTTGTTCGAACCTTGCATTTAGGCCATCACTTAGGCCCTTTTTACGCCCCGCGGTAGAGAGTTCCAGCCACTTCACACATCATACTTATGTACATTGTACCGCCGAAGCGAGTATGATGTGATCAATAGTGAGCCATATAAATCTGAGCGTCACGGCGAGGAATCGAACCCCATCTCGTTCCCCTCATGATTCAGTGATGGCCGAGCAGACGTGGTTTAACCCACACGGCCACGCTGTCTCTCCCTTAATCACAATAAAGGAGCAAAAACATTTTACGTCAATGTGGTTAGGTAGGTAGTAATAGGTACGTAAATTAAGAAACAAGCTTCACAGTGGTTTTTAGGAAATAAGTTGCATATTTAAACTGTTTTTGTACAAATAAATGCAATTGCATTTAAAAAAGAAAATTAAATACAAATTAATAATGAATTATCAATATGCTAAGTCAAAGATTTACGTAATAAAAACAACTAATCACCCTGTAATAACAACAGTAGTTTTAGCAACAAACAAAACTCAGCATACGTGACATGTTCATAAAAAAAAGGCTGTTTAGGTTTTAAAATTATTTAAATTTATAAAACTTAAACAAAATTGATATAGTTCTCCGTCATTTTCAAATAGTGCCATTTCTTTTCTTATAGTACCTACTTTGAAGGTCAGTTTTCGTCTGTGCTCTAGGTTCAACAGTTTTCATACTTATTTTTTCAATTTATTGATTTAAAAGTTGCGTAATTGTAGCTGGAGCTGGATAAATATTTTCCTCTCTCATGAAACCACCTTCCGTCCACACCGCGCAGTCAACAAATCACCCAAGTCTGTCTACTCTTACTACCCTTCAAAGTGCATTCGACTACCCGACTAATATTATTGTTTATTCGAGTCATTTGTTTGATTGTTTACTTAGTTCACTACTTACAAATAAATTAATTATGTTATTTATTTAGAAAATGTATTATTCTCTTGATTAAACAGTACCTGTTACCAGTCAAAATACCTTACAACGTAAAAATTTTCAAATTCGAAATCCCGGGAATGTTACTTTACAATCCCGGGATTGCCTTAGGGGTAAATCGGCTCGGGATCCCGGGATGTAAGGTTATTTTCTAATTTAGCAATAAGGCTGTTAGCTGTGTTTTTGGGAGAGGTGAAATCAAGAGTGAAATGATCCGCAGATCCTATTTCATCAAGGAGGGCTTTATACTATGAGAGCCAGTTTAGACGAGATACATTACAGCTTTTACTGTCCATTTCAGCAAGAGAGCGGAGACAGATCTTTGGGAGTCGAGAGTCAGGTATCTCTAGAATCTAAAGTAAGAAATTAATCATTCTCTTGAAAACTTTTAAAGAAACTGGGTGAGGGCCTGTTTCAATACGAAGGAAGGGATACGAGGTAGAACGATTTGATAAATTTGGACTGAGATGATTCAAGAGACTGAAGATATCTCGGGGCCCAGGTTTCTGCTGCATAGAGAAGAGACGATAAAACAATTGAGTCGTTGAGTCTCAAGACTGAGGACCATGAAGGACATTTTCCTTTGACCAATATAGATCTGGATTTGGAAAGCGCGAGGTTGGCTTTAGAAATGAAGTGATTCGCTGCTTGGCAGAACTAACCAGTGAATCAGAGCCGGACACCAAGGTATAGAAATGTTTTTACATAATCCAGAGGCTCTGAGTTGTAGGTTAACCTACGTAGCTTTTTAGATTTCGGAGATTTTTTAAAGACCATGACCTTTAGTTTTGTTTGTGTTGTTTTAGTAAATTAAGGATGCAATACTCCAGCAATAGGTCAATATCGAGATACGGATAGATTTCAGACCTCTAGAGGGGTGGAGATGTTAGGTGACGAATAACAACCCTAAGAGCTTTGTCTCCTTTCGGTTTTGGTTCCCGTTCAGCAATTTTAGTTCTGGTTCCGTTTTCTTCCTCTCACTTCCTTAGAACATCATAGGGATTTGGCGTTGAAAAGATGGTTTTGAAATAACTTCGTGGTTGCTCTGTCCCCATTGATCTTATTTGTTACGGGTTCAGCAAATAACGTTGATCAATAGGCGACATAATGGAAGGTAATGCTGGAGTAGCGGGGCGCGGGGTGAGAGCCTGAGGTAGAGGAGGATGGTGCACGATCTGAAGGCCTGAGAGTGTAACCTTTTAGATTTCAATGACGTTGTATGAGAAGGCCTCTTATTATTGATATTTAGATAATAAAAAGATTGTTTACCCTTTCGAGGCTGGAGTTTCTCTTCATTACAAAGAGGGCGACCCGATGAACCCTGATTCGGCAGCTTCTTTTTCTTTTAACTACTTCTATGATTTTAATAATTTATAGTAGCCGAATTAAAAAAATAAATAAAAACACTTCTACGATAAATAAAAAAACAAAAACACTTCCGCGATAAAATAAATAATGAAAGTGAATAAATAATGAAGAACCTATATGATAATAATAAGAATATAGACGTAAATATATATGAGAAAGTTAAAAAACTTTTTCATATTATGTAGTAAGATAGAATTTAAATCCAATAATATCTAATTTAAGTAATTTCTTTTGGTCAGCGATTTTTAGCCAAAATTCAGCTTATTGACTCGGGGGATTAGTCTGAACATCTATGCCAAATTCACTAAAAATTGGCTCAAAGCGTCTGCACAGACTACAAACGACAGGCAGGATTAAAAAAACGAACACTTATTTGGACTCAGGGGGACCTGAAAATATACGAGAAAGTAAAAATTTTAGTCAGATACGAAAGAGGTGAGTTTTAGATAAGTTGGTTCTAATATAAAGAAGAATCAAAGTTGTTGTAAATAATTTACAAAAACCTTAATAAACTTTGTATGGAAAATAGTTTTTATTTGTTCTTAAAAAAAGATATGTGTTTAAGCCTCCGTGTATCAAGAAAACCATATGAACCTTTCTTGTAGACAATTGAATAATCTTTTATTTTGCATATAATGATATTTTAGGTAATCCTAATCTTTTATTTAAAAATCTAAATATTTGTGAAAAATATAAAACTTCGACCAATTTTATATATAACATTACGATCATAGCTTCCCTCTGAACTTTCAGAACTTTTGATGTGTTTATTTCAACCAAAACATCAATTTTCAAACATCAATGAACAAGTATAACATTTATCAAAAATTTCTGATTTAGCAATTTTTTAAGATTGAATATTTGTACTTTAAAACAAAAGAGCATTTAGGAATATATCATTATATATACGTTATTACTTAAATACTTTTACACTTTAACTTTACACTACACAGTGCGCCAGCACACGGCTCGGCAATCTCGAGTTGCCTTTGTGGCCACTTCTTTAGATTGTTACTCCCCTTCTATATAAAATCAGGGGGGAGTAACAATCTAAAGAAGGTGTACTGAATGTTCTTCTTTGGACTGTTACTCCCCTTATAAAAACAGAAGTGTGATATTTCTTTGTCCCATAGTACATTGGACTAAACATCCCTTTGTCTTAGTAGTTACGAGTATTTAGTCAGTCATTTATATTCTAAAAAAAAACATAGGGGAGTAACAATCTAAAGAAGTACCCCTTTGTGAATCGCGTAAATCCAAATTAAATCTTAAATGCATGTATGAAATTGAACATTTTTATAAATGAGTGCAGGTGTTTCGGCCGTGTGTCCTCTACGAATAAGTAGGTTTTACTTCTAAATTCCGAGCTTATCGTAGTTAATGGAAGCACTCTGAAAACAAAATATAATAAAATCTTCGTTTGAGGTGCGGGCCCCTGGGCCCTAAGTAGTCGCCTATGCCTTAATCCGGCCCTGAGTTGAGGCCCTTTTAGCTAGCCTTCAGTCCTCTATTTTAAGACACACCAATATATAGTATATAGGTCAATTTTGCGAATCTTGGGTGTATGTATCTGTCGTAGATTAACTGGGCTTCGATGTAGTGTATTTGGTTATTCGAGAGAGTATGAAATGAAAAAGAATACATAAATTATGCAATTTATATCAATATACAGGAAACACTTTAATTATGTATGCATTATATTTGTTTGTTTTTTCATTTCTATACTTGATGCCCCAGATACACTACCTCAACCAGACGCGGTTTGCTGGGAAACCGCGTTACAGAAAAAATGCTAAGCACTTTGAGCGCTAAAATGCTCTGCAGCAGTACTTAAAATATGAAAAAGTTAATAGAAGACATATTTTTAAGGCTAAAGTTAGATTCTATGGCTTAAAATAAGAACTTTTTACACTTGGCATTTTTTCTCCAAGAAATTAAGTTTCAAAATATGAGTATTCAACTCAAGTCTACCAGCTAAAATAATGGATCTAATAAAAACATTTCAAATAAAGAGTTCTCATTTTGAGCCATAAACTCGAAATCCATTCTTTTGTATTAATTACAAGGGCTCTTTTTTACTTTAGCACCCCCTTGGTTCTAAACGCAATAGTCTGCCTTACAAAAGTCAAAAAGGTTTGTGTGTTAGACTCCCCAAGACATTGAGACTCCTGGGGCAGTTTTTTTATTTAATATTCCTTCTATTTATATCTTAATAGTTGATTAGACTAAGGGATATGATCACATTTATAAACTCAAGTGTGATATTCCTTTGTCCCAAGATACATTAGAATAAATATCCCTTCGTCTTAACAGTCATTTAGACTAAGAATGTATGCTACTCTGTATAATGTCTTTGGCGGAAAAACTATTAACATAAAGGGATATAGGGGGATTCTAAATTAAAAAAAAACATTACAGGCAACTTTTTTGCTCTTTTTACTTTCCATATAAAGAAGTATTGTAATGGCGCGAAAATTCGATTTTGATGGATTTACACGTTTTGAGGTACCCTGAGTCCAAAAAAGCAGTTTTTTAAAAGAATGTCTGTCGCCTGTCTGTGCAGACACCTGGAGCCTCTGAAAAATCAAACCCCGAGGAGAAATTAATTTTTCCTTCAAATTTGGGGGCGCTACTCCTTAAAAACAATGAAAAAAAGTGAAAAAAGTATTTCTCGAAAACATTTCTCTTCTTCAACAATTCAAACAATTCTCTTCTTTTTATTTCTCGTTGTCCATTTAAATAGGAATTTAATTTATTTTGTTCTTTTTTTTTATCATAAAATAATGTTTTTCGTTGCAATTTATTACAAATCTTATGAGTATCCTGAAAAATGAGGCGACAAAAATATTTGGTCATCTTGACCAAATATTTAATGAGAGGGGGGGGGGGGGGGGCCTCAAAAACAATCTTACACACGGGCCTCAGCAGGTCTAGTTCCGTCTCTGGTGGGTGAGATTGTCAGTGAACCATGTAAATCAAAGGACCAAGGCGTGAGGTCATAGCTTTGACACAGGTACACCTCAGACCACCCCGACATGGGATCTTGTGTAGGTACGCTGGGATTCCTTTGTACTCACATTGCTGGCTTAACCTAAATGGAATCTATATGAATCTATACGAATTTTCTAGAAGGTCCCTGAAAATTCTTTACTCGGATTTCATTGTGCCATCTGTATTTTCATTCAAAGGTTTCATCCGAGTAACAAGATAAGTATTTTATTGGAGGATTGAAATGAAAGTACTACATCTAGTGCCACTTTCAACAATTTAGAACACATTTAAAAAGAAAGGGACTGTTGATTCAAAATGTGAAATAAGGTACTGGAACCACCATACATCATTAGGCTATAAAATAAAACGAATAGTTTTCCTTCCCGTCTGTTACAAAGGCTCTACTGATATTGTTTTCACAGCCCTGCACAAGCTGTATCGAGCGCTCATTTAGTTCTCTTCACCGAATTGAACATTCACCAACAATGAAATTTCTTTAACAAGGAGTAATTACCTAATGGAAGCTGTAGTTAAAAAAGTTGCATCTAATCCTCGCGAACTATTGTTGTGCAAAATATTGCTTAGCACTCCCACTCCCTCTCCCGGACTACTCTTCCCACATAAAAAAAGTTTAATTTAGAAAACTGCATCCTAGCCCTCCGTTTTGAGCTGGATTCGCCCATGTCTTGTGGCGTTGTTATATCTATTTATTTTTTTAGATTATAATAAATAAAGCAAAAACAATAATAACAAATAATAAATAAAATAATATAGGTAAGTATATTAGGTTTAGTCTCAGCTCCACCTTCACCTATCATAGTAATTTGTTTTCTACGTCGACAGACTTCCTGATCTGACTGTCTGATTCGAGATTAAATTAGAATTAAATTATACTTGGTTAAATTAAAATTAAAAACTGGCAAAGTTAAATATAAAAAAAATAAATTAAATGGGACGGGCTCCGTAGCCGAACACGAATGCTATGCTAGAGAGGCGTTAAGGGTTGATTTAATATGGAAAATTGTACGGGAGCAAGCTAGAAAAGGTCCATGGTCAAGTGACGCGAGAGATCAATACCTGCTTGCTTGGGATAAGCTTGCCGTTTCCTCGACAACAGCCCAGACAAAATCTATATTTTTTTGCCTTGCCTTTATCACACTAACTAACAATCTTCTCTCTCTAGAAATTGGATTAAACCTACAATTATTGTCTCTACCCACCGTAGAACATCAACTAATTATTAATTGTAGACATTTTATCGTGTTTTAATCGTAATCTAATAAATTAGTGTATCCTTATATTACTGTTGCGTGCGTTGACTTCGCTTCCACCAGAAAAATAAACAGCGCATTATCTAATTTAATTATTATAAAGTTAATATGTATTATTTAATTTATTATTTTTAATTATTCATCATCTAATTAACCATGATTTAATTTTTTACCTTCTTGTTCAGACTAACATTAAATGCATTTTTATCGTATAATCAAGTTTTTATCATAGACCATGAAATGAGCGAGCGAGACAGGCATGTGGAAGCCTCGCCCTCATGGCTCAGTTCCTCCAACCAGTGGCGTAACGTTCTTTAGTCGGGCCCCCGCTACTATTTTTTGGGCCCCCATCCCACCATTTTTTGAATGGACGAAAAAAAATCGTTTGAAAATGGTTAGCGGTGAGTTCAGATTTCTGAATATAATTTGTTTATTTGGATTTATATAGTATACTAAAATAATATCATATATTAGCTATATTATTATCATAACCATTCATAAATTAATATCGAAAATACATACTCACGTACATTTGGATTTTTTTCACTTTTTTCAGAGTTTTTGGTGGGTAGTGCCCCCAAATTTAGAGGTAATATTAATTTCTCGGTTTTGCCTCGGGGTATGATTTTTCTAAATATGTATGCCAAATTTCGTCAAAATCGGCCCAGTAGCTTAGGCTCCAGGCGTCTGCACAGACAGACGACAGCCAAGACCATTTTTTTGGACTCAAAAGACCTCAAAACGTGTAAATTCATCAAAATCGAATTTCGGAGGGTGTAGAATGCAGAGCCCCCTACAACTAGGACTAAGGGTACGGCCACAGTGCACGCTGGTTCCGAATCAGGTTCAGACTCAGAAAACAAGTGCGAGGAATAAACAAGTGGTACTGCAGCAGGGTGGCCATAGTGGAAGCAGGCAACTGGTTGCGCGCGCAGCGTTCGGAGTCAGAGGCTTTACCGGAATGTTTAGATCATTCTTGTTTCAGATTTCGGCTGCTATCAGCGACCACGGACTGTACTGTAACTACAAACTACTATTTATTTTTTGGCATTTGTAGTTATTTATGAAACCTTTTTCTTGGTTATGTACAAATACCAAATACTTATCTTACTTCGCGTCTTTTGATTCTTGTTTTATTTTCTTCGTTTCGATTTATTTTTTAATGTTAATATAATAAAGAAAGAAACGCTTATCACAAAAGTATTTCTAAAATAGTAGAATGCCTCCACTTCCATTCTCAATGTAGGAAGAAACGTTTCATGTTAGACAATTTGTTAACTGCTCAAATAAGCGATGGTATTCCCCATATGCACTCCTCAACTTAATAATAATTTCATAAAAAGTAATTCTTCTATATTTTAATGTTATATTAACTCTCTGTGGCCGTAAAAAACACGCTATAACTTCATAAGACAACTCCTTGTTTTTGTTTTGTTTACGTTACATTATGTCAGCGAGTATTTCTACCTGCCTGCACTGTGGCCATCACCTGCTTTCCTCAAGCTGACGTATCACAAGCCTGTTTTCGGAGCCTGAACCTGATTCGGAACCAGCGTGCACTGTGGCCGTACCCTAAGGCGGGAAGCGCCGAGTTATACGAGTGCCTTTGTGTATGTATATATTAAGAACAAGTAAAGTGATTTTTTAAAAAGACTTCAATAATTAATTACAACACATTTATAGAACTACACAAGCTTAGTACCTAGCAATTACAATATATACTTACGTGTATTAATTCATAATTTATACTGATCGGCGGCGGTGTGTGCTTCCTTTTATAGTTAGTAGTATTGCTACTATGCTATGCTAGTCTTCCTGATGTAATAATATTCAGTCAGTTAACTCCTCCATCCTTAGAATGAGGCTCCCCTTTCCCCTGGAAGGTCACAGTGGAAGGGTAAAGGTTTTTCCTTGGTCCTGGTGTCGGTTGAGGTGCGTCCAGACGAGTGATGAATTTTCTCTTGTATCGTATCAGGAGGAAAACTATAGCCAGAGATGATATACAGGAGGCCAGTGATAAGTAAAGGTGCTCCGGGGAGTTGATAGGGAATGCCATGGTGTAAGATTCCCGCTTCATAAGTCAAGGCAAAACCGAGCGATCCATCCTTAAAACTTGAAAGGAAAATGAAAAAAAAAAAAAAAAAATATACCAACTTCCAAGGAACACTCCAGTGTTCTAAAGTACGAACCAAAGGAAAGAGGGGAGGAGGGAAACAAAATAAAATAAGAGAGAAAATAAATAAAAGTACCTTTATAAAGAAAATAACCTTGAAGAAATGAAAAGAAAAAAGATTACTACCGCCTAAGGGCCGGACAGGAGAGCCAGCTTCACGACCGGTCTCCGAAATTCACCTTGGGGAGTTCGGAGTGTCACAACTCGGACAATAATGTTATCGGTGCCCGGGTGAAGAGCTACAATACGACCGAGAGTCCAACAGAACGGAAGAGTCTTACCGGTGTTGAGAAGGACTAAGTCATTTGCTTATACGTTGGGTTGCACCTGCGTCCACTTGGCGCTGAGTTAAAGTAATTATATATCCTCGGTACCATCAATTCCAAAATGATTGTTATGCCTAACGAATTCCCAACAGTGAAGTTGGTTCGGTGAAACTGAAGTAAGGTCTGACCCTTCGTGAGTGGTGAGTGGACCACCTACCAGAAAATGGCCAGGGGTGAAAGCGTCCACTTCGTGAGGATCAGGAGATAGAGCACAAAGCGGATGTGAATTTAAAATGGCTTCCACCTTGCAGAAGAGGGTGGCGAACTCCTCAAACGTTAAAGGACGGTCTCCAATATGTTTCCTGACAAATTGCTTCACGTATTTAATCCCAACCTCTCAAAGTTCTCTAAAATGCAGTGCAGAGAGGGGGGGGGGATAAATTGCCAGTTTAAATTATCCTTCCCTAGTCGGTTCAGAACCTTCCCATTAGCCGAAGGTGTTTGAAAAATTCGGTGAAGATCGGAAAAATAATTATTTTCTTTAACATAATTCGTAACACAGTCACTGTAGACGTCTGTATACGTATACATTCCACGACGACTTATAAACCGGTCATGCCGCTATGAAAGCCTCAGCTGACAGACTCGATACTACTTCTAAGTGAACTGCTTTGGTTGCGAAGCAAATAAACAGGCAGAGATACACTTTAGTTGGTTTGGCCTTGCGGTGGTGACTTTTTCATTAAAAAAAGGTCCACCAGAATCAGTAACCCACGATGAGGAAGGGTCGACCTGGTTGCACTCGAAATAAGGGAAGATCTCCCTTTAGAGGTTTGATGTGAGAATTTCGCATTTTTAAACAAGAGAGACATTTGCCGAGTCTAGAGCGAATTAATTGCCTAGCAGAAATAATCCAAAAGTACGAAGAAGTAGTGATTGAAAAGTTCTTGGACCCACTTTTAAATATGTAATATAGAAATGATCAATTAAGAGGCTGGTTAACTGACAGATTTGGGTGTAAGCAAGGATGGCGAGTGTCATATGACATATATAGCATAACGAAGTCTACCCCTCACCTTGAGGAGTCCCGTTCGATAAAAGAGGGAAAACTACACAAAGAACCAGTAGGCTTGTTACCTTTTTTTCAAATAACGGAGATCATCATGGAGGTGGTTGTGCTGTTTAACAAGAAGAAGATGGTGCAACGCCGAGCGGAGTTCAACCGCGAGGTGTGGGTGTCTTAGCTTGAACCAAGTTGAAGAGTTAAAGGCTTTGAAACTCAGAGAACCCAAGCTGTAATACGCTGTTGTCTGATAAACGAGGAACTAACCCGTTGCGTGGAGCCGAATGGTGAGCTGACAGAATAGCTGCATCCGTTACTTCCTTCCCTGATCGCAGTTCTGGAAGAGCAAAAGGTACAGTGGAGATTTAAACAATAAAAAAATTTTTGTCTCAGACAATATAGGCTTTAACTTTCTCGTGTCCATAATTATTTTGTCCAGTGTCATTCCAAGTATATATATTTCTTTATTAATTGATTCGATTTTTCGAAGTTATTTAATTATTATTCAATAACTTAACTACTTAACAAAATTTACCATAAAAATAACATCTCCCAGGGGGAAATCCAACCCGGCCTCTCACCGTCAGGGTATGATATATATTTATAGCTGAAATAAACTTTTTGTTAAGGCTCACTCAGAGACGGAATTAGACCTGCTGAGGCCAGTGTGCAAGATTTTTTTGAGGCCCCCTCCAAGATGACCAAATATTTATGTCGCCTCATTTTTTAGGATACACCTAAGATTTGTAATAAATTGACACAAAAACATTATTATATGATAAAAAAAACAAAATAAATTAAATTCGTATTTAAATCGACTACATTTTAGAATATTTTAATCAAAATCGTCGGAACCGTTTTCGAGAAATACTTTTTTCATAGTTTTTAAGGAGTAACGCCCCAAAATTTGAAGGTAAAATTAATTTCTCCTCGGGGTATGATTTTTCTGAACATGTATTCGAATTTCGTCAAAATTGGCCCAGTAGTTTAGGCTCAGGTGTCTGCACAGACAGACGACAGACATTTTTTGGACATTTAACTCCTTTTTTGGACTCAGGGGATCTCAAAACGTGTAAGTCCATCAAAATCGAATTTTCGCGCCATTACAATACTTTCCTTATATGGAATGTAGAAAGAGCAAAATAGTTGCCTTTAATGGTACTTTTTTACTTTAGCATCCCCTAAATCCCTTTGTGTTAATAGTTATTTCGCCAAAGGAACATTATACAGAGTAGCATATATTCCTTAGTCTATATTACTGTTAAGACGAAGGGATATTTATTCTAATGTATCTTGGGACAAAGGAATATCACACTTGTGTTTATATTGTGATCATATCCCTTAGTCTAATCAACTATTAAGATAAAGGAATATTAAATATAGAACTTCCCCAGAAGTCTCAATGTCTTGGGGAGACAAACACACAAACCTTTTTGACTTTTGTAGGACAGACTATTGTTTAGAACCAAGGGGGGCGCTAAAGTTAAAAAGAGCCCTTGCAATTAATACGAAAGAATGGATTTCGAGTTTATGGCTCATAATAAGAACTCTTTATTTTTAATTTTTTCATTAGATCCATTATTTTAGCTGTTAGACTTGAGTTGAATACTCATATTTTTAAACTAATTCTTTGAGAGAAAAATGCCAAGAGTAAAAAGTTCTTATTTTAAGCCATAGAATCTAACATGAGCCTTAAAAATATGTCTGCTATTAACTTTTTCATATTTTAAGTACTGCTGTAGAGCATTTTAGCGCTCAAAGTGCTTAGCATTTTTTCTGTAAGCGCATTTTAAGTTAACATAGAACCCAGCAAACCGCCTCTTTCTCCCTGCAGTAGATTCCGGAGATATTGAGTGGATCGTGTTAGGCATATTTTACAAGTAAAAATTTATAATTAATTTAAAAACAGGATAATACAAAACTTTAACAGTCTAAAATACCCAAATGTATAAAAATCACGTCATGTTGTAAGTCAATTTTTTATATTAATAATATTATCTAATAAGCATTTAACATCAATTATTGTCTCAAAAAATGATAATAATAATTATTATTATGTGGAAAAGAATATAGATAACTACCACATAAAAATAATATTAATAATAACAATGGTAATAAATAAAATATAAACTAACTTCACCTTTTTAGTAAAATTATTCTTTATTTTTTATTCATTTATTTTTATTTTTTTTTATAACGCCGAGCGGAAGTGAGGCCCCCCTTACCCCGAGGCCCGTGTGCAGCTGACCCCATGCACACGGGTAGTTCCGGCACTGGGCTCACTAGAAAGATAATGTTTCGCTGAAAGCAGAGTCGTAGAAAGGTTTTGTAGCGCCCGGACAAAGTCGGTTTCACGCCCCCATCGATGTTGCGATTCCCTACGTCCGGGGACAGCTGTCCCACCTTGCATCCCCCTGGCCAAGCCACTGACTGCAAATGACGAAAAAGTAGTAAAATAATATGAAGGATTGCTAAAATAGTCATTTTGACCAACTTTCATAAATAATTTTATCTTGTACAAAATCGTATTATGTTGCAATAAAAAATAATCATTTTGTTTTTCAGTTCATTTTGTCTTCGAGTGTTGCTGCCATGTAAAACGTCTGTCAAGGATAAGGCCAAGGTATCGGATTGAGAAATGGCTTGGTTAATGATGACTGGAGGACAAGTGCCATGGTGAAGAGCAAAGGTGACGTGCACACTTTTCTGTTCGTTTATTTTAATCCTCCATTTCCTTAGCTAAGGTTCTAGAAGAAGAAGATGACTTCGTATAAAATCAGATGCAATTTGAGGATTCTTGTTCCTCTGTGGAATATCGCGGATAAAGAGGGTGTAAAGGAGCAGAGGTTCTAGAGTACTGCCCTGGTACGCACTAACACGGTAGATGGATTAAAAGGAGGATCCTAGACTTACATGTCGCCCGAATCCTAGAAGGGGCGGAGTGCGAAGATAATATAGATCTGACGCCAACTAACATCGCTGGCGCTGTATTGAAATATGTTTCTGTAGTGTCGTGTGACGCTGGGAGAACATTTTTGTCCTATTAAAAATGATTCTTTCGGACCGCAGACGTAATTTCAAAGTATAAAATTTAGAAAAAATATTAGCAGTGCAAAGAAAGTCATGTTAATGTTTGGTATATTTGTATAATACGAGTATGTAATATAACTCGTATGTAAATATAACTTCTTCTTTTCTTTAAATTATAGTCAGAAGTTCTATTTTTTGTGGTTATTCTTGTGTATTCTCCTATCTAACCTTTAAATGCCATGTTTTCGGGAATGTTTAAACCCTCGTATTGCAAAGCACTATTCAAAATATAAAGCTGCCTATTGACTGTATTATATGTATTAGGAATAAGTGCATATTTCGCACTTTTGAGAAGCATATATATTGAGGTTTTTAAGTGCATATTGATCCGAACTCTAAGATATAGAAGATAAAAAATTGTTTTGAATTTTATTTTCTTGACAATAATTATATAATTAGATAAATATTTTAAAATCAAACAACAAATTTTTGCCTATGATTTATGTCTGTTAAGTTAGTTAAATTGTTGTTATAATATTGTTAATGTAATTTTATTTTAGGCCTGAAGATGCCCTGCTATGGGCGAAATATAGCCTAAATGAATTAAAAGAAAATAATTGTTTTTTTAATTTTTCATCCCTAAAGACCAACAAGAAAAAAAAAAAAAAAAAAAAAAAAAAAAAAAAAAAAAAATTCATATAGAAATTCATATATTAGCGTAGTCAAGTCAGGTGTTTTGTTTCCAAGAAACCTACCCCCCCCCCCCCCCCCTACCAAAATTTAATTTGGCTTTGCTCTTTTCTTTTTTTGTAGTATGAATACTATCAAAAACTTAAAAATTGTCATTAAACATTTAATATTTTGTTGAACACAGCATGTTTAGTGAAGGCAATTGAACTTCTAGGTAAATCTGCATAATCAAGTAACGCCTGTAAATCGGCAGAATCATTTATATTGTTGATATTTGTCTGTTAAAAGATTAGCAAATAAAAAACAAGGTCAATATTGACTTTGTTCTAAGTGATACGTTTACTCGTTAATAATTAACTAGGATATCTCATGAATTATTTAAGTAAGCAATCATAACTGGGTGTATATTGATCTCTATCGCGTGGATTCCCTTACTTAATATCGTCTTTTTATCCCTACCTTTAGACGCCACGTCAATTTTCCTTATTGTCAATTTATAAAATTAGAAATATCGATTTCTATTTGATTTTTTGTGGAGAGTATAATTATTTATTGTAATGTAATAAACTTACGAATGATGCAATGTTTTCTGCATCTCCTGTTTTATCGTCATTACGGTCATATAAGCAAAACCAGTGTTATTTTTAACAGTTTTATTTTATAACTTCTTGTATTTTGTTTTTTGTCTCTACATCTTGTAACCGAAATTCGACTCATTTCCCGACTACCAATAAAGCTGAAACCTGCTCAGATTATTTATTTATGATGGCAATAAAAATAAAATTTTCAGTCATTAGTTTTAAAAAATGAATAGTCCTATAAAAACAAAAACAAAATTATTTGTTTGATGAGCTTTGATAACCAATTGCTTGCTTTGTTTATTATAATTATGGAAAGTATAATTTTGGTTTCACCTTTGACAATGTTAGGTGGTTTTAACCGGAGCCTAAGTTTAAAATCGACTTGATTTGAAAATGAATCTTAATTTAATTCTTAAATGGATTGTTAAATTATAACGCACAATTTGTTTTTGCCACAGGTAGTCACTGAAGGGAATATTGGCCATGACTAGTTCCAGGTGTTGCTCTCCGCTAACCGACGAAGAACGAGAAGAGTTGTCCAAATGGAGTGAAGACATCCAAAACTTGCTGAAAAATGAAGACGGTAGAGAAAAATATAAGCGTTACCTTTCTTTAAATGGACTAGAGGAAGACTTGGACTGTGTGACATTTTGGGAGATGTCTGTTGACTTGCAATTGCTAGCCGACGAAATCAGACAAGAACAACAGCAAACGTAATACAACTACCTTTAGTTATTTATTTATTTTGTGATATTAACTAAGACTTGTGAAGTTATGTTGGCTGGGACCGAACTACAAGCGCCAAGTGTAAAATGTCTCTTTTACATATTCAGAGATTGTTGTGTGGCCAAGTCATTTATTCATTTATAAGCCTACAGGCTAGACTTTTTTCCACCGCATTATCTAAATTAAATTCATCATTATCCACTATATTTAGAATAACATTTACATGGAAAGTTAAATCAACAGTTTCTGTTGACCTCTCTGTATAAATTATCGTCAGTCTGATATTCAGATGCATAGCCTCAGTGGCGGATCTAGATCTTGTGGGGCCCTAGGCAAATCAATATGGCGGGGCCCCCTTAGTTAAGGCGGGGGATGGCAATAAAATAACTTAATAATAAACAACTTATAACTTGAACCTATTTTACGGCTAATTCCCTTCGCTTAGGGGGTTCATCTCGACCATAGAATACTGCTCATGATACGTTTTTAATCCAACAAATTACTTGAACATAAACAACTAGTCACTAGTTTTTTCTCTTATTTTGCAAACGTGGTCGAAGAGAAACATTTCCTCTAAAAAATTTTCATTGTAATAATTAAGCTCCGTTATACTTAACCATTAATTCTTCATGATATTTTTTGGTTTTATAGTTAAATTATAATTGTAAATAAAAAGTTTGAACTACCCTTAAGCGTTTAAATTTTACTCCCAATTCATGATATGAGCTTATAATTTTACGTTTTACTACCGATTTTTTAATTGAAGGGGGTCCGGGGGGGGGGATTTATGAAAATATTACCTCTCGAAACAGCGTTTTATGCATCTCTAAAGTGAAATTTAATATTAATACTTTTTTTTGAGAGAGAATATGAAAGGGTGGAAGTGGTCGGGATGGGCAGAGACGGACTGAGGTGGTACTGAGGTGGGTACAGAGATGGGTTGAACCAGAGCCACAGGCCAAGGCAAAAAGGGAGGGGGGGGGGTCCATTTTCTATCCTGGAACTCCCAAAACGCTAAACTACTGCGGTCTCAAGAGTTAAAATTTGTCTCTCCTCGTCTAGAATACTCTATAAATTCTGTCAAGATTATTTGACGGCCCTAAGCCTCTTGACCACAATGACAATGGTCGATTATTGTCTGTACTATTTAAACTAAACTATTGTTTATTTATATTTATTTTGCAGCACTTCATCATGGGACACTCCTCTTCGGGACAAGTTTAACGATCTCACCAACTCACTAGTGAATTTCGCCTTGGATAGAGTCAATTTCGACCTGCAGCAACTGCAGGAATTAGGGAAACTGAAGAACCACCCTGAAGATTGTCGGAATATCTTACCCAGAGCGAGGGCTTCTTCTGGGGTTATACTCAAGAATACTTATGAAGAATTCATAAGGAGACTGCTAGCTTGTCGTTTGCCCGGCGGCAATCAATTCGATCGAAATTAAATTCAACGATATCTTGTTAATAATTTATAATTTTAAAAAATTATTTATTTTTAAATAAATGTTGCCTAGATGTAGGATATTTTCATTTATAATTTATCATATAAGTAGACGATACGTGGAGAACTCTTGATAGTCTCTAGTATCCCTAAACATACTCAGGTGTGCTCAAACTTTTAAAAATTGAGGGCCAATTAAATAACCTTTATAGAAACGACAATCGGAAACAGGGTTTTCTTTTTAAACTATTTTTTTTATCGGGGATAGTGCAAGAGGAGAGGGTGGGGGGGGGGTATCCAAGAACAGAAAAATTACTGCATGGATCTTTAAGAATATAAAATTGTATGTTTATACATTTTTTTGTAGTTGTTTTTTCCATCCAACTACTGACCACTTGCTTAACTTCAATGATTAAAAGCCAACTGCTCGGGTATTCGAGCTACCTGCTCGGCCCCCCGAAAAAGTGTAACTTTACATAGTTTTAATTAAGAACACAAATTTTGATTCTGAGGCTGCTCCGTTATTTTGATAATACTGACACTGAACTGTGAGCTTTACTTGTTATTACCTCTTATATCTATTCCAATGGTTGAACTCATTTTGTTACATTCTATACACACCCACGAACATATACATATATCATTTTTATGATTTGTATTCCCTTTTAAAATTTTATGGTTTTTAATGAAATCTAGAGCTCATTGTAGAATATATCTCATTTTAGTTTTGAGATACTTCGTTGGTTTATTGTTATTGGATCTTAGGTCTATGTTTAATTTTCTTCTTACTTTAATTTTTTTTTCGGGTACCCTGAGGAGAAGTTTGCAAGAGCTAGGAGTTTGTTTTGTTGAGTCAAGAGTGAAGTAGGTTGTGAGTTGTGAGAAGGAGCTTATTTGAGATCTTCTGTTCCCACGTTCCTAAACTTGTTGGTGGATTTCCAAACCTTTACATCTCCTTCGAGTGGATTCATCGAGAACTCAAGGAACCTGGTTCTAAGGCACCCAGATACGGGTTGCAGGAACACAAAATAGACGTAAAAAGCGAAAATAGGCAAACCAACCACTAGCGAATAAGGTATAGTCAGTAGTCAGTATATTTTCATTCGGGCTCTCCTTCTTCCCGAGGCTTGGTCTCCTCCATTAATCCAAATCCTCTTATCTTCCTCTTGTGTCTCGGCTAACTTTACGTGTTTTGTTTATTTTTATAATTATTTTGTAAATAACTTAAGCCTAAGGATATCTCAGGCCATTACCAAGTACAATAATTTTAGTACAGTACAAGTCTGCTGGTTTTTGTATTATATTATGTACTGGGGCTCCACAGGGTGTACACATAATTATAGTGATTGTTTAACTTTTCTTTTTTCTTTTTGACATTTTCATGTCTTGGTTATTTTCATGTATAGCACATTTCCTCGAAAAGCGTTACCAAAAACGAGAATTATAAGAGTAGGGAAGATATAGGAACAGGGAGTTAGGAAGATATAGGAGGTGTTCAATCGAGTCTGCCCGCTCTCAATAGGTATAGTGTCTCTCACTACCGCGATTGGTAGGGCCTACCCACCCCTGCCCTCCCGATCCGCTACCTAGCACGTCTCACTCTCTTCGCTTCTCACTACCACTCCAGTACTAGGAGGGAGTACTCCAGTACCAGGGGGGAGTACTCCAGTACTCCCCCCCCCCCCCCCCCCAACTACAACTTTTGTTATTCTGCTCCGATTTGTATCGGACAAACGCCATAACCCTTAGAATTTTATTCCTAATAAACTTACATAAATAAAATTTATTTTTTACATTTCTTTTATGTTAAACTATAATTTTTTGCATTTATTATAAAAATATGGGTGAAGAAGCTAATAGAATACTTCTTAATAAACTGGAAAAGAAGAAAAGTACTTTCCTTCTTCGTGCTTTACAAATGTTCGATTTAATTCCTAATTTACAAACGCAAGAATCTGCTCGCTCGAATTTTTTGACATTTTTATGTCTTTACTTTGGCACATAAACTCGAAAAGCGTTACCAAAAAACGACACCAAAAAGCCTTACACAAGCGTTACCAAAAAACGACACCAAAAAGCATTACATGAAAATGTCTCACTGTCTTGCAGACTCGTATGCAAGCAATTTTTCATATTTTAATTAAGTATTGTGTAAATTTAAGAATTTTTGTTTTGGCTTCAATCATTATCTTTTGGGCAAAATTATAATAGTTTCTGAAATAATTTGAATAAAATAGTTTAAAGTTATTCAGCTCTAGTTCCTTTTTATTTTCTGTTCATTATTATTTTCTGTCCTTTTTTTCTTTCTGGATTTCCCTTGCTCCAGCTCCTTTTCTTTTATGCCCTTAAGAATGGGTTGGCGCCCAAAAAGAGTAGTTGTTTCAGTAAACCTCAACCCTTTTAGTGCAGGCGACGTGGCCAGGGCCTTATCTAAACAGCGGCTAGCATTTAGGAGTATTCGCTTTGTAAGGTGAATAGCGCCCAAGAACCAGGGGTTTGAGTACTTTTTATGTATTTTGTAATTAAGGTTCATTCCATAATGTAGATTTGAATAGAGGAGGCGGAGAAAGTTTGTTTATAACCTTCCTGCTGGTTATAGGTTGCGTGTCTCACGAGTTCCAGTTAAGCCAGTTCAAGACACAGACTGACAATTTCTATCACAATTCACCAAAATTAAGTTTTTATTTAATTATTTTTTTTTTAAATTTGAAACTACCTTTATTGAATAAAAAAAAAACAACATATTAATACATAAATAATATTTTAGTACATCTATTGATCTATTATATCGATTTTGAATTTAGTACTACTTAAGGTTATCTCTCCACTAGAGAACATGAAGTCCTGTGCTGTGGAGAGAGAGTTTATACAGCTTACTTATATCTATTTTACAATAATTATTTTAATAAGAATTAATTAGTTATTTTATATAATTATATTATTTTAATTTTATTGATTTAATTATTTATAGTAATAATGATGAGTATATACATTTCGTATTTACACTTTTTATCTTATTTATTTTTCTTAATAGTTAAAGTATATTTATAAACCTAATGTATGTCAGCAATATATTTTTTAAAATAGATTATTATATTTCTAAGTTCATCAGATAATTGATTGAATAGTATCACTGCTCGATAGGTCCAGTGTCTTTGGGCCATAGAAGTTCTGAGAGTTGGCACTGTGTAATTACCTCTGATTAGACCTCTAGTGACTATTGCATGGTCTATTCTTTTTATATTATGTTTCCCTTCTTGAAGGTGGGTTATACATTTATATTGATACAATTGTTTAAGAGTCAATGTCGATAGCTGCTTAAATAGTGGCTTTGAGTGTTCTATACGTCTTTTATTTAATATTATTCTTAAAATTGCTTTTTGCTTTAGAAATATTGTTTCCTTGATAGTGTCTCAAGCTGATCCCTATGAGAGTAGTCCAGGTCATTTTGGATAAGTGTTGCAGTTTGTATGGATTGTTCAGACTCACATAGCAAGACTAGATCGTGTGCAAATCCTACCAGTAAAGAGTTAGTAAAATAGTGTAACTATTTTAAAAATGGAGTTTATATAAATAATGAACAACAAGGGACCCACGACAGTACCTTGTGGAATTGAATAAGTGGATATGAAGCTATTTCCTAATGTATTGTTAAGTTTAACTCTGTATAGTCTGTTGCTTAAATAACTTCGGAACCATATTAGCATGGTGCCATATATTCCTATGTCATTCAATGCTTTAATTAATTTACTATGTGAAACACTGTCGAAAGCTTTAGTAAGGTCTATGTACACTGCAATAGGTTTTTTACTTCTGTCTAAACTTTCAGTTATGAATGTCGATACCTTATTTATAGCGTTCTGAGTATTTAAACCATTTTGAAAACCGAACTGGTTTTTTGATAATATTTTATGTCTGTATAAATTTTGTTAAGATGCTTTTTCGCTATTATTTCTAGTATTTTTGCAATATTTGAAACTAGCGAGATGGGTCTGTAATTAGTAGTTTCATTAGAGGGTCCATTTTTGTGAATCGGATAAATTAAAGCAATTTTCAAGGTGTCGGAAAAACGCCTTGCTCAAAACTCAGTTTAGCGATATTTAATAGCGGTTTCTTTTGTGAGTTTATATTCTCTTTGATTATTGGAACCGTGATTACTTCATGACCCGGTGAAGAGCAACCTCTTAGCTGGTTGACAGCCATTACATCTTTAGCAATAATCAAGTCTATTTTATTCCATCTCTCATCAATTTTTTTGTCTCCTATTTTCGTTATATTGGTTTTACTCGGTAAACAATTTGCCATTTCCTGGCCTACGGTTGTGAAATATTTACACATAGCATCAGCTGCTTTTATTGGGTCATGTATGGTGTCAATCATTGTACCGTCCTTATCCTTTAGTTCTTTCAATACCGCTTTATCTTTTGGTTTTCTGAACGTTATTTTAATAACTTCTTTCCATATTTTAGACATGTCATTTTAACATTTCTCTATTTTCTTACCGTAGTAATCTTTTTTAGTTTTTTTTTTTTAATCCATGAATTCAACAATTGGGTGCATTTTTTAAAATATATTTGTAATTTTTTATTGTTAACTTGTCTTGAAGCTTTTTTATTAAGTTTTTCTTTTTTCCTTATGGATTCCACAAGGCCATGGGTAATCCATGGTTGTAATTTTCTGAATTCACGCGATTGTGGGTGGATTATTTTTACTTCAGTGGCAATTTTCATATTCTCTGTTAATTTAGAAATAAAATTGTTTGTTGTGGAATTGACATCATTTTCGTTAGTACAATCAGTCCAGTTTTCCGAGTCAAGCAGCTCTTTTAAATTTTTATAGTTGACTGTTTCATAAGTAGTTTGATGTTTAGATTGATTAGGTATATATATTTATAACAAGATATAGGTACTAACATAAATGTCGATACATATACATACCATATAGCTAGGTAACACCAGGTACTAATATATAGGTACTTAAACTTTTACAGCAATTGAAAAAACCAAATCAAGATTTATACAATACTAGCATGATACCCCTGCTTCGCTACGGAGTGTTATTTAAATTTGATAAGTTTATAAACTAGGTACCATCAAAAAACGTTTACATTATTTTACTATGCGAGAATATCTAGATTCTATCCCTCCCACTTATTTT
Organism: Gerris lacustris; assembly: GCA_951217055.1. Classification (NCBI taxonomy): domain Eukaryota; kingdom Metazoa; phylum Arthropoda; class Insecta; order Hemiptera; family Gerridae; genus Gerris; species Gerris lacustris. The sequence goes on from OX578285.1 coordinate 16,996,592, forward strand.
TATACCCCCTCCTCTATGATAAGATAATTTGCAAATATCCCAAGTTTACCCCCCTCCTAAATGAAAATTCGACAAAACTGTACATAACAACAATTACTGTACTCTTAAAGAGCTTTTCAACGATATGCTTCATGAAGGGTATTCATTACTTTGACCCCGTATTCATTTCTTGTACCCCGTACCCCTGTGTACCAAAATTTAAATTTCAAAAATTCATGTAGACAGTGATTTTCCCCTTGCTTTGAAGGTCAAGTGTGCAAATTTTCACCGAGATCGGACTAAAAATGTATATTTGTATAAAGAACATACACATACATTGACTTTTAAATGTATATAGATATAAATTTCAATTTTACCCCTCTCCTAAATGAAAGTATGACAAAACTGTGCATAACAACAAATACTGTTCTCTTAAAGAGTTTTTCAACGATATGCATTCGTTAATAATTTCGTAATCTCATGTAGGCAGTGACCTTCACCTTGTTTTGAAGGAAAAGTGTTTAAATATTCATCAAATAGGGAAAAAACTGTATATTTGTATAAAAGACATACACACATACGTTGGCTTTTATGTATATAGATAGATAGATACAGATATTATACAATGATATCTTCTTTTATGTACATTTTAATAATTTTTAATGATATTTCGAAAGAAGTGTGTGATAGGTAGAATATTGTATTTTTATTAAAAATTTCCATATTATAAATTATTATTATTATTTTTTTTTTTTTTTTTTGTAATATACACATTTTAACACATAGATTACCAATCCTGTATATCTATATTATTTTATTTGTACAATACATTTTAATTAGAAGTGTACCTGACGGACTTTCTCAATCCGACCACCGCTGGACAGTTGAAACTAAGGGCCCGACCGACCTGGACTTCACCCTCTCATGTATACATATTAATTTACCTTTGGGACCCCAGGTAACACCAAATTGGGTGTGGCTGTATTTTTTTTTAATCAGATATGGAGTGGAAGACCACTCGTAGGAGTTGTTTGTGATGAGGCACTAAGGCAGGGTTTCTCACCAGGATTGCATAAAGAGCCAAATTTCAGAATCAGAAAATGTCTAAGGGCCACTGTATCTTGCTATGTTATTGCGTTAATAATACTAAAAAAATACGTGTAGTGTCGCGGGACACCCGGTAGGAACGAAGTTCCTTACATTTTTCATTAAATATAAATTATAAAATCACACAGCTAAGTACGTAAACATTGCTAACTACTTATACATGGCGGAGTTAAAAAGAGACAAAATTAAAAGTAACGAACTGTTTGTACCTAGCAGAGTTAAGGCAAAATTAAAAGAAAATCATTATTTGTATAATTAAAGCAAGCGTCTTACTATAAATATATATTGAATATAAGAAAAAAGTTGATCATGATGAGTTTATAGTGAAAGAGTATGTTTGTTAAAGGAATTCGGATTGAAATAGGACTGTTTTCTACCTACCCGGCCAATTAATTTCAAATATTATAAAATATATCTCTTCCCTACTCTACAGCTTCTGCTTGTATCAGGGGGAAATTTTACATGATTATATTTTATTTATTTACAAAACAAAGTGACATTTTTGACATATATAACAAAAATAATCAAAACAAGTCAAGTAACAGGCTTCCTTAATAACAATTTTTTTCCGTCTTTTGAAGCTTACGTTTACGCGAGCGTTGCGCGTGAACGCTTGGGATAACGTTTTCCGACGAATAACGTTTTCCGACGAACTCAGCTTGGGCATTGAAAATGAACATGTGTACCAAATTTCATCTAACTCGGTGATCTTTTACTCAAGTTATCGCCATCTGTAGATTTCGTGACGGATTTTGCGTGACGGTGATTTTGTGACGGTGATTTTGGTAGTTTTTTTTTGGATTCACTCCCGGGCTCCAGAACGTGCCATAAGGAACTTCGTTCCAAAAAACATCAAGCGTCAATATAATACCAACATACATTACTGCTAATATCCATATTCTCTGCTGAACTCAGGATGTATGGATAGCTAATATATAGTATATATTTATATGGGAAATATGTATGCATATATAAATATTCTTTTACTAAAAAAATCTTTTACTAACAATTTTAAATAAAAATTGTTTTGATTTCTTACATGAATTAAAGTATCAATTTAGCAAAAGTTGAAGAGCCCAGACGGTTCATATTAAGGTGGGGATATCTGCGGGTTACATTCGATAAACTATAAAAATGTCAAACAAATCAGATAAGTAGTTTTAAAGCTATAGGTGTAAATTAATGTATGATTGTGCGCATGTGCAGGAGAAACATATGAGTGCAGAAGGTTGAATCTTATATGGTACCAACAATGAGCTAATTATGACATACCACCCAAATTTCATTAAAATCGGACATGTAGTTTCTAAGATATGTTGATTTGCAAAAATTAACGACAGAGCGACAGACAGATACGGAACCAAAAATGTTCCCTGATGTCTGAAACGGATTTCTGTCTTTGGATTTTTGACCTAAAATGTTTTCGTTCTTCGAAACGAAAAATAAACTTCCACTGCCTTCGGTAAACTCATTCACTACTTCACTATTTCTCCCTCTCCTTACCTGCTTTCCGTATCGTCCTTTGGAAAATTCATCCTCACCACTTTTTCCTTTCCCCTCCTGTTTCCGCTCTAACACTATTAATTGAATGACGTGTCACTCCATTTTTTTTCTAAATTTAGTTCGAAGAAATAAAATTCCGTTTTCCAACCTCTCCCCCCCCCCCCCCCCCCTCTTTTCACTGTCTGTGCTGGGCAAAATCCACTCTCTGATAGCTAAACATACAAACAAGGCTACAAGTGGGGGTGGGGGATTACAATTACATTATATTTTAATTACAAGTGTATTTGACGAACTTTTTTCTTAATAACCAGCTTGCGCTTGCTGTACATACAATATGTTAGTGCTTGCAATAGTTCTGTGTAAATTAATGTGTGAAACTTGACCAGTATAATGGTTACAAGTAGTACTGACAGTTGTTCAATGTTTTAATATTTATTTTTGTCGTAGGATTATATATTTTAACAAAATTAAAACTATTTTTTATAATGTTGTCAACTGTGTTCACATTTTAGTGAGTCTCATGAACTTGTCATTAGTAAAAAAATTAACAATTTATTCTAACTCTACCATTAGAATTTAGTTGTGTTAAACAGTCGATCCCTACTACTGTTACTTAGCAAGTGTATATTTTTGCACTTTTGTGGTCAATAACACTGAGATTATTTCTTCTCACCATGTTGTCTAACAGAATCAGTCTTGGAGATTAATACCATATAGTATAATGTAGGCATGATAATCGAACATAAACATAGACTCACTCCAAAACCCAAACTCGTATCACCACTAATAAGAAAACTTGATATAACAACCCAGAATACATGTACTCTAGTATAAATATACAGAGCCTTTGGATTCAATCGGTTCGTTAACAAGCATAGCGATATTTAAAAGAGAATTATTCTTATAATATTGTGTCAAAATATATTAAATTATAGTGTGAGGTAATAGAAATGTTTTAGTAGGACCGGAAATACCACCTAATCACATTTTGCATATGCAGGAGTACATTACGTAGGGGTCATTGATTGAAAAGTAGGTAATTACCCTCTCCACAGACTTTTTGTGCTTGTACAAATATTGTTTGAATTTATTGTTTAATTGTATTTCACCTCGGCAACTCTGATGACATCTTCACCCTGTAATCACTTCTAAACTCCTCTATCCAGGTATTTAAATTTGTATTATTACTTTAAATTAGTACTTTAGTTAGTTAAAAACGTTAAAGTGAGAAAGTGAGAGAACGCGATATAAACCAGCGAAAGAAAACGAGTTGGGAAGTATTAATTAGAAAAAGAATTCAGAGGGTGAGAAATTGGGAGGTATAGGAGAGTGCGCACAGATTCTTAGGATATTTTGACTGCGCGACCACAGCACTTTTTCCCTCATTCTTAACTATAACTCAGTCTATCGATAGCCAATTATCGATACCTCCTTGGAGAATGCGCGCTCTTTTTAATTTCTGAAAATATTCTTTCGTTTAAACAAGTCCTTATCAGGACTCCAAACAGCTCTAAACCTGTAATAGTGAAATGGAGGGCGATGGGAATTGTCTTTATGTAAAGAGAGATTTATAGATTTGATTATCATAATATAGTTACTAAAGGAGTTGTCCATTGGAAAAATTATGAACATTTTCTGGTGGGATATAGCTTGGACAGGTATAGCGGTAATTCTACTTCTAGGTGGAATAACTTTCAATAGATACAGAACAAAACCCCATTATGCCGAATTGCCATAGGAATCATACATTAAGAAATCATAAATCAAAAGAGAAATCTGGCAATAAAATGCTTTTATTCATTCATAGAACAATGTTCCCTAAAAAAAAGGACAAATAATTATTAAAGAACGTCATTATCTGGGACTCATATTTATAATATTAAAAAATACCTTTCAAAAAAGTTATTTTGACATGCCACAGAGAAAATGTAAGAAATGGGGGCAATACTTACACTTATTATATTGTTTACATTTACATTGCTAATGCTAAAGGTACTAATGAAACTGACGAAGGAGTCCAGTTTAATTATCTGACTGAATACTTAAATTCAGTTCAGTAATATTCTCTGGATTTCCCGTAGATAAATTAGAATAAAAAATCGAGTTTGTTTTCATGTATGTCAGGAACTTAAACAGAAAGTAACGTCTATGTCACGGTATATAATTGTAAATAGATCTTTTGTATAAAAACAATATAGCAGCGCTAATTATGTAAGCTTTAAAAAAAAGTCGTGTTGTACATTATTAGACCGTTGTTTAGCCATGACCAAGTTTTGCGTCCACTGTCGAGATATAAAAAACAGGCATGGAATAATAATTCAGTCAGCGAGTGGTAATGATAAATCAAGAATAATTATTATAGTATGGCCATGGCCAAACATATTTGACAGTGAGTGTTGAAGTTAACGCAGAATAGCCTATATTATTGAGAGCTTGAAGCCTGTGAAGCAAACAAAAATAGTATTTCTCTATTCACGGCAGCAAAATTAAACATTACTTAACTGTTTTTAGGCTGGAAAGTACTATTTCGCTGATTTGTCATAAAAATATTAAAAACAGGCAGGAAAGTAGTTAAAACAGTCAGGAAAATACTTTCTCTGCCTAGGCAGAGAAAGTAACAGTGTTTACCACTGTGTGTCATAACCTCAAATTTTGTTTATTAATTTAATCTGTGTTTTATTTTAATTTAGTTTCATACATGTTTTATTACGAAGCAGTGTTATATTATTAACCCATTCAATGCGGGTGGATCCACTGTGGATCCATGCCGTGCTAACGCGCCTGGCGGGTGGATCCACAGTGGATCCAAGCCCTCCCTTTCAACCCTCGGTAGCTCTATTCGCCGTGCCTTATTTAAAAGTTTAAAAATGATAAGATGAAAAAGTATTTTAATTGTAGGTCTTTGAATAATTAATCTCGCATAAGAAGTGGCAACACTGGAGCACGACTTGTTTTGGTTTGAGTTTGTTGACGATTCATCTCAAACTAACTCTTACCTAAGCTTCCATTTTTTATCTGCATAGCGTGAGTAAATAAAATATCATATGCAACAAGGCAGCAAAGGAAACATTTCTGCCTCGTTTAATAATTGCTTAATTGTCAAATAGGTTAATTATCATGCCTGTCCTCGCCTTCGGCTCGGAGGCTAATCTAATCACTCGTCAGTAAAATTCAATTTTGCTGCCTAGTTACATAAATAACTATTACTCATGGTAACCATATTCTGAGGGCGCACGCGGTGCCTGAAGAAGAATTACAGAGTGACCCTATAGACGGATAAGGCGCGCGAAGCGCGCCGTTTCGCGCGTTTTAATTATAATTGAAACAATTTTTTCATTTATTCTTGATTGTATAAGGAAAAAACGAATATTTTTTTATGCCATTACTACCCTATTTACATAATTATAATAAATACGTTTTTTGTTTTTTACAGATGCCTCCATGCGCTGAACAATTCACATAGTCACAAGTTTATGAAGGTGACAGATTTCATTTGAAACTTCCGTTACAAAGTTTTAAGCTTTAAGAAGCTCGTAAAAAAAATCAGGGTTATTTCTCGTGGCAGAAATACTTTGTAAGAGTCTTCCATCTTTGGTAACCCTCTTGCAATTTTATTCGTAATAAAATCAAAAACCTGTTAAGTTTTAATAATAATTCTTTAATCATTATTAATATTATTATTATTTATATTTATGTATTTATTTTACATGTACTTTTATTATTTTACAAGATATATAAATTTAAATTTATTTCTGAGTATTGGTTTTATCACTACGACAAAAGGAGTGACTCTCACATGTTTTTTTTTGCCCACGTCATAATTAAAAGTTTAATTTGTTAATTTAACAGTTTCATTGACCAACGTTTATTATCAGGTTAGGGGCCCAGAGGAACGTTCTCCATTGATAGTGTGACGATTGTAACGAGAAAAAAAACTTTTACGCTAATTGTGCCTTAAGGTTAAGACTTTTTTTGTTCGAACGCAACCGTGAAACGTTTATTTTTTGTTAAAACGAAAAGAAACGAAAATAAACATGAATAACGAAAACTTAGAACGTTTGAATGATAAAAATTTTAAATTGTGGTCGATGAGAATGCGGAGTCTTCTAGTTATGAAGAATCTACACGAACCGATTGAAAAGGAAGACATTGTCAAAGTCAAACGTGACGACTAAAAAGACGACACCCTCGTCAAGGAAAAAAAAATGTCAGGCTTTAATGGCATTATACGTAGACGATAAGCTTCTTACCTTGATAGAAAATTGCACCACGGCTTTTTTATGTGGAACAAACTTGAAGCCACGTACACAAAATTAGATAGCTATCATGCCATAATCCTTTTGAAGGACTAGGTATGTTAATGGTACCAAGACTAATAAGTCAATTAACAATTACGCGTATGAAAGGTGTGACACGATGAGCAAATTGAACAAACACGGTATCATTATAAGATAAAAAACGAACAAGGGTGTTTTCATAATAGGTTTAATGAGCTTAATGCCACAATGATCATTGCTGTAAATCTTTCCCATCATCAAAAAGCAAATAAAATAGAAATAAGTAATATACAAATTAAGCTTTCAAGAATGACCCCATGCAACTACTACTTTCTTTGCGGAGGATGCGTGGAATACAACCAGTTAACTTTGAGTAGTACTGCAGGCACACCGCCAAGGAGAAGAAGCTGATATCTTAGTTATCAGTAGGGCTCGGATTTGAGCATATTTGCATATTTTTTTCCTGAATAGTACTCATTGAAAGAAGCCTTTTAGTGGTATTTTCACCTTTCTGGGACCAACAGAATTTAAATTTATCGAGCATATAAATGCATAAAACGGCTGTTTTCAGAAAAGCATATAAATGCATATTCTTGTGGTTTTTCATCTAAATACTTTGTTTTTATTCAAATTCTCTCTCCCCCCCCCCCCCCCCATTCGGGCCCTGACCACCACGAAGAATGAAGGACGTGATGTCATGCTTGACTTTCATAAAAGCCTACATGAGCATAATTTCTGAGGTCACCCTAAAGTTGGAATCTCGAGGGATGGAGTTGTTTGAAGTGGTCACTACACTAAACACAGTCATCAAAAAAGGCAACTCATGGCCTAGAGAGCCTGGAAAAAAGTTAGAGTTCGAGCTGGCTAAAAATCCCAGTTGGAGACGATTGGACCTGAGGAGAATGCTGCGTGGTGAGTCAGCAATGTCAGACGATTTTCCAAACTACTCTGCACAAGATGCAGCATCAGTTAAATATTTACCTCTCGTGTCAATTGACGTCGAAAGATTTTATTGGCCGATTTAAGAAAATCACTTCAAAGTGAAAATATAAAACAATCTTGATGTACAAACCAATACTAATCTACTTCATTGACTCACCTAATACCGAACATTTTGTAAATAAACTTCTAAACTATAACTTTTACATAAAAATTCTCATACATATACTTGAAACTTGTGGATATAGCAGTGTATCAATTTGAAAATAATACTCGTATATAAACATATACGTTTTTTTAAGATGTACGAATAAAAAGATTAAGATATAAAGATATACAAAGATTTTTCCATTTCACTGTCCTCTCTATAGTTTTAAACAGTGTTTTTCGAACATATTCTGCATATTTAACAGCACATTATGGGTTTTTCGAGCATATCTATCGAGCATAAAACAGGTGGTTTTCGAGCATATCTGGAGATTTTATCGAGCATATCGATCCGAGCCCTAGTTATCAGTGTTGGGTCAGGAGAAAGTGCCAACATCACTTGGCGGGACAGAAAGTTGATTTCACAACTTTTTTGGACCACAGACTTGGCGGGGTGTTCTTTTTACCACACAAGTGGTTTTTGGTCAGATATAATTCATCATTGGTTGTTTGATTCTATGAATTAATCAAATCTGAGCTCTAAGCTTTTAGAACCCCATTTTCGAAATTGTAAACAACCTTGTTGGGATAATAAAGACAACTCACGGTGAAGTACCTATATATAGATTTCGACTGAATTAGTTCCTGTCAACGAATATGTCTTTCTCAAAACAAGAGACTCCTAATGAGTATTTATGCTTCTCCTCATGCGCAAAAAATTGTAGCAAGCGACGTTGACTAAGGTAAGGGGTACAAGTGGTCCCATAGGTTACGGTGAGTAATTTGTAAACGGTAAAAGAATCAGGTTTGGTCCATAGGATAGATTGAAAAACGGTTTTTCTGCAATTAAAAATTGCCTGAACATTTTCTTTATGTCTGGTATCAGTACCTGTGAAATCTAAATCGAAGTATCATATTAAATATATAATGTTGAAGTGGAGGTCCAACTTCAAGAATATCGTTGAGAGTAAGTAGAGGGGTCTTTTTTGAAAAGTAATTTTACGATACATCGTCCAAAAGAGTTCCTTGAGGTGGTATTAATAAAAAATTCTTCAACCACTTTTTTCCCTAGATTGAGACTTTTTGATTTAAATATCTTCTATTTCCCAGAACTAAGTAATAAGGTCGTCTTTTTTAATGGCAGTTTTTTTTGTTTTGTTTTTTTTTTAACCCACCTTCTACCCGTGGCTGAAAGGTAGGAGCGCCTCGACAGCTTGGGCCATTGGCACCATTTTAATGGCAGTTAAATTATTATTTATAGGTTCCCTAGAATTATTGATAAAGGTAACTTCAGGTAAGTTCATGGTATCAGTAGAGTTTTAAATCTTTCCTGAGGCAAGCCAACCAATAGAAGAGTTTCTTTGACTCGATAAACCAGTTTCTAATCGAAACAAAATCTATGTCATCTTTAAGAATATCAAAAACTATTTCTGCACCAAGCAGGAGGTCAATTTTTCCACATTGGTAAAACAATAGATCAGCTAATTTCACATGATCTGGTAAGTTCCACGAATCAATATTAATAGTTTGTTATGGTAATTTATCAATATTTTTCGAAGAACACAAAAATTCAGTGGTATTTCATAATCCGTTGTTTTGTATTATATAATGGTTGATACAAAATAAGAAATATTGGTAATATTTTGAGTATTATCCAACCATAGGTATTGAATTAATTTTATTTTTACTCAAATTAAGTTGTTGAATCAAACTTTCTGACATGAAGCAGTCCTGCGCCCCACAGTCAATCAATGCTCTAGCGGTTAAGGAAATACCATGTTTATTTTTCACTTCTACAAGAGTAGTAGCTAATAAGGTACACACAGATTTCTGTACTGAACTTGCAGAGCAGTAAACAGAATTAGTTTGATTAATATCATTCGGAGGTGAATTATTTTTATTTTGAAAGCCTGAGTCAAAATGTATAAGGGTGCTGTGTTTCTTAGATTAAACTAAAACACATATACTCGATGAAACTCAGGACACACCAAGTAACGCATGGTTGGTTGAGGTTGCTGGTTAATCCTTTGTGTATTATTGTATTCCTTAGTAGAATGGTTGTTTCCCTGATTGTTCTTAGGGGTAGATGAACTAATGACGAATTTTCAGTTTCTAGATAGTTAATAGCAGGTTATAATATTTTTTTTATATTTTTTGGTAAACTGGTAATTTCTTTGGAATCTGATTAAGAACCATTAGCTTAATAATTAGTAGGTGGTTTATAGTGTTGATCATTGGTTTGATTCACAGATAGTTGTACAGCGTTTAATTGCGCCAGGAAAAATGATTCTAATTCTGATAATTTTGGTGAATCACAATCTATAGATAGATGTTCTTCCCATTTTTTGAGAGTTCTGTTATCCAATTTAGAGCATAAACGAGGTGTAGAAGGGAATAGGGGTACTAAGATATAATCAGAAGAGTCGGTACCTTTGCCAATAGATTTTAAAGCTTGAACGTTTTAAAAAAATCAAGGTGTCATTAAAATATTAAAACAACAATCAGCAGCATCTAAAGCTGAATCTAGCCGGTATGTAATTTAATCAACAACTACAAAATAAGCTCTAGCCTCACTTAGCGAAGGGGTAAAATTAATTACTTGTTGGTGTAAAGTCTCATTATGGCCGAGTAGTTTTTCTCTTTTCCGCTTCACTAGCGACCACAATTATAAAGCACTTCTAATCTCTTTGGCCGCCACTTGCCTTTATTATAGGCCCGCTTCACACTATACGGTTTTGGCCGTACGGCAAAAATCCGAATTGGCAGGTTGTTCACACTATCCGGTTTGTCCATGGCTTGTTTTCAATCAGAAGGTTTTTAAAAGTTTATAGTGAAGTGCCGTTGCTATAAACCGTCAACAAATTATTGCATTATGGGTGTATTATCGTCGTAAAAAGAGAAGACAATGCAAACGCCGGATGTGGGTGCATCCTAAAAAATCAAAAGAGAGGTTAGGTGGGCTTATTTTATACGTTATTTGAAGATTTACGTAGAGATGAAAATAAGTTTTTTAATTATTTTCGTATGTCTGTTGCCTCATTTGATGAACTGCATGAAAAGCTGAAGGATACCAGTCAGCATCAGAACACACAATTTAGAAATTGTATATAACCAATTTCAACAAACATTTCAGTTTGTATATATCAAGATATTTGTCCCACATCACTGGTCTATTTTGGACAAGGGTAATTAACACTCTGCATTAATCTCTTCCATTGTGAATTATTAAATTAATTAAATAAATATTATTAATATTTAAATAAATTAAAAGAACTGTAGAGAAACATACAATGCAAAGCTTGGAGAGAAACTGGCCGTACGAATAAAAACCGTCCAATGTGAAAGCCTGCATTTGATCAAATAGACTACTGGGTCCACGGCGGCTATCCGGTCGCCGTGAGTTTAGTGGTTGAGACGGCTACTACACGGCGGCCGTACGGCTTTTTGCCGTCACCGTGTAATGAGAAAGTGCCCGTCTCCTTCTATACTCCACTAAAATAATTTCGCCGTACGGTTTGTTGCCGTATGGCCAAAACCGTATAGTGTGAAACAGCCCTAGTCTTTACTCTAACGACTCCAAGCAAAAAAGGGGAGGTGAGTAATGCTCCTAAAGAAAAGTGTATGGGAGCTTATTAAAACATCTTTTTATAGTATAAAAACCAAACTCAATGCAAACTATGGTGTAGTTTAATGTTCAGCATCTTATTTGGGCATTTCCTTCAAGGGGTAACTCCAATCAAATATACTTTTTATTTCCTTTTTTACCAAAGAAAAGCCACATTTAGATTCATCGTGTATACATGCTCTATTTGTCTATAACACTCGGAGAGAACTATTAGGAATTATCTTAAACACATACAATCATGTACCTCTGGAACAATTAAAGAATATCAATGTACTTAAGGCACTGGCAGAAGAACATTTACTTTGCCAAACTAGGTACTTTGCCAAACACTTGCGCAAACATCACGCGTTAAAAGTTCAAAGCACTAGTATAATTGACCAACCGTCGTCTAGTAATACCGCAAGTTATAGTTATCTTGAGCTCAACACATGACCAGTCTTTGCTCTCCACAAGAAGTTTTAGGGATTGGCAAACTGAAACTTTACCATTTACAACCAGTTGTTCAAATTCAAATATTTCACGAGCAACCCATCGATTATTTAGTAAAGGAATTTGTGGTACAGTTGACCATATTCTTGAAAAACATGCAATTTCAAATAATGTGGGGAACGGAGTTTTACGTGCCATTGACAACCCTTTCCTGGGCTTTGAAACAGAATATAAGCGTTTAAAAACCACCCCATGAACGAGTGGTAGGTTCGGATTTAGAACAACGCAGGGAGGGAGGCACTCTCATTCTAAAACCTTATCTAAAAACGCTTCAATTAGTTCCTTTAAGACAAGTTTTGGAATCGTTGTTTTCATTAGATAAAGGAGACTATTAACCATTTATTTACTTTAGAAACTAATAAATCTGGTGTTCTAACCAATTTCATGCAAGGGTCTTTATGGACTCGTAAAAAGACTATACATGGTTTCATGGAGGATTATGAAACTGGCAACCCTTTAATTTCCGATCCCGGAGTGCATAATACGGACCAGAAGCAACATGGCTATATAGCCATGTTGCTTCTGGTCCGCCGCGGACTTGATCCGTCCACCACGGACAGTCGCCTTCTGTTTGACTAGTTTAATGCAATACTACAGGTCACACAGTCCGAGGACAATAATCTGTCCGCCGCGGACAGCTTCCTTCTGTTTGACCAGGATAATGTAAAATAACTGCCCACAGAGTCCGCCGTGGACCAAATACTTGTCTGCCGCGGACAGTCCGCTTCCTGTGTGCAGGCCCGGTGACAGGATTCTCGGGCCCCTGGGCGAATGAGAGGTCCGGGCCCTCTACCCCCCCCCCCCCCCCTAACTACACATATCTGTAGAGGGGGGGGGGGGATTGAAAGTGTCAATATCGTCTTTGTACGTTTAACAAAAAGTTAAAAACTTCTATTTAATTTCATTGCTAAGCTATTTTCTCAGTCTAGTTTTTCCCGGGAAAACGGCTAATATCGTTGGATTCGTATTTAAATTAAATAATTTTTTTCATAGTTTTTGGGGAGTAGCGCCCCCAAATTTGGAGCTAAAATTCATTTCTCGATTTCGCCTCGGGATTTTTCTAAACTTGTATGCCAAATTTTGTATAAATCGGACCAGTAATTTAGGCTCTAGCCGTCTGCAAGACAGACTTCTTTGACTCAAGGGACCTCAAAACGTGTAAATCCATCAAAATCGAATTTTCGTGCCATCCCAATACTTCCTCTTTATATGAGAAACTAAAAAACGATTTGGAAAATTAATATTTTCTACATGTGACAAAATGTTTTGTCAGGTTCAATATATTGTCATGACCTCCCCAAACTTCTTAAATAATTATAATTTTAATTTCTCCTAGTCATAGTGTATGTTTTAACTAATTTTAAGTTTTATCGTTAATTGTGTGCTTGATCTCATGTAAATTATTTTAAGTGTTATTTTAAGGATAATTTGTGTCAAGTGGTGTATGTTTGTGAGTTTTTAGTTTTTTCTTTTTTAGTTTATTTTGTTATTTATGGTGATTTCATGTTACCTTTTTCTCTTGCAATATAACTTTGTCCTTCTCTTTAAGCCGTTACCATGATAACAGTCAATAAACTTTATTATTTTAGCCGTGTTATTTCCTCCTCTGTTTCGCGTATTCCACCTCAATCCTTTTCCTAATCTCTCCTTCTGCCCTTAATTGTTGTCCAATTACATATAATAATATTCTAAGCACTTTATATTTATATTATATTTTATTTAATTTTATATTACTCATGTATTTTTGTTTTGTGCTTCACTTGTGGCCTGTGTTTGGCTGTTGAGAGCACTGTAAAATAAATAAATACATTAATAAAATAAATATCAAGGTCTGTCCAAAGACATTGAGAGGTCACTAACTTTTTTGGGAAAATTTAAATCTTTTAGTTAGACTTCCGATAATGGAATCTAGGAGCTTATATACTATACCAATTCTGAAATTCCCCTCCTCGTGTTTTACGTTAGGATAATTTCTTGATAAGGTTTCACAATTTCTAGTTTTGTATTAATAAATGTATGTTTGTGCGCATGTGGAAGAGAAAGAAATGGGCGCAGAAGTTTTAAACGTATATGATATTAACAATGGACTAATCATGTCCTACCATCTAAATTTCATTAAAATCGGTCGAGTAGTTTTTAAGATTGTTGGTTCGCAAAAATTGAGTGACTGACTGACAGACACGTAACCAAAAATGTTTCCTGATCTCTGAAACGGATTTTTCTGTTTTGAAATTTTTAAAATCGGAGCATAATAATTAAAACAATGACATATTTTCCGAGCTTACTGAAGGTATTCGAATTTAAGTGGACTACATTTTAGAATTCTCGGAACTATTACCGAGAATAAATTTTTTTAGAGCTTTTTTTTTGGGGGGGGGGGGGGAGAAAAAATGTACAACAAATGACACGACCACCTCAGACGAGAGATAACTGTACAGAATTGAGCTTTATCTCATACTTTTATTAGATTAATAGATAACAATTCAAAAATAAGGGGAATGGTAGAAAAGATAAAAACTCTAAAGGGAGGTAAAATTAGCTAGGTAAGAAAAGAGTTAGAAATTAAATTAAAAGAGGTTGTGATAGGGGAAAAACAAATAAGGGGGATTAAGACAGAAAGAGAAATACATATTTATTATTATGTAGCAAAAACAATCGACAGAGATAGAAATGAAAGTATGACTAGTTAAGTTCGGAACAGACTCCCTTATCTGGTACAGCTAAAACCGGATCAGATAAGATAACTTTTAATTGTAATCTCCTTCCAGTCCAAAATGAAGAACTCTGAGGTCTAAACAATAACATATCTTATGACATTCTCACCCTAATTTAAACTCTTTATTGGTTTTATCTCCTCTATTCATTCTTATCTCCCAAAAATAATTTTATTAAAATAATTATTGTTTTTATTATAAAATTTTTGACACTCCCGGGCCGGGCCCCCTGATAGCCCGGGCCCCTGGGAAATTGACCCACTTGTTGCCCCTTGCAATGACCAACTAATGTTCGTCTCATCGAATAGGATTATAACATTTTTTACCGTCCTGAACTTCCAATTCTACATTTGAACCTCTCGTTTACGCGAGCGTTGGGAGAGAACTCTTGGACGGATCACTCTGTCCAACGAACGTAGCCAGAGCATTAGTGAAAGGAACACGAATACCAAATTTCAACCAAATCGTTCAACATTTACTCAAGTTATTGTCGGACACGTTTTTCGTTACAGACAGACATACAGATAGATAGACAAGATGGATATTTTAGCTCGCTTCAATTAGAAATATCGAAGATTACTCATAAGGACATTACTGATAAGTGAAACCGAATCATGAAGTAAGTGATAAAAGTCAGTTCCACTTTTAGCGTGGTATTTTCGAGTGAATCTGTAATGGATTTGTTTAAGTAGGAATCAAAATTACTTTTCTTCGCCGGCTCTTAAATGAAAATAAAAGTGCAAGGGAAAAGAGAAGACCGAATTAATCAAGAAAAATGTTGGAAGCCATAGAGGAGAAATAATGTGAGTATGAGACGGAAGGAGTAAAGCCGGCGGCCTCTCCAGTATAAAACTTATAAGCCACTCAGCCAAGCACCCAGTCGCTTCCTTAACTCCAGTCCTGTCTAACCAATTCTACTGTACGTATTAAACTTATTTATTTATTAATATTATTGATCCCTTTTATTTTCAAATGATTTTTCTTTTTTTTATGTTTAGTCTTTAGGGATATTCATGGGCGCCCATATGGGGGGGGGGGGTAAACAGGGGCGCCCCCCCCCCCCCCCTTGGATTACCGATCCGATTCTTTTAAGTGTTCCTAAAACAATTGTGAGACTTTTTCAAGTTCAATTTATAAAAAATATAAATTAAAACGTTCGGGTAATTACGTATATAATAATATTGTGTATGTATAGTTGTAGTAGTATGTGTATGTAGTTAGTAGTAAAATATAAAAAAAGCACAGAAATTTATAGATAAATAATATTAATATTGATTAAAGGTTTAGAGAAGGAGCAAGTTATTATAGTATGAAACTGGACAAAACAATTCATTCTTCTTGTCTAAGTCTATAAAATTCTATCGTACCATCTCTCTCTCTTCATACCCTAAGGGCACTCTAAATTTTCGTTATACTCTTTTCTCAACCTAATTGAGGTTTTCTGTGGTTTCCCTCAATTTACTAGGCATATGCCAGGTTTATCCCCCATTAAGTCAGTCCACAGACTGCCTATGATACCCATTTAAACACCTGCAAACTATCCTAACAAAAGTCCAAACATAAATTCCCATTTAAAAAAAAAGAAAATAATAATAAAATAAAATAAAAGAAAAGAAAAATAAAAAAATTTAAACAAAAGATAATAAAATATTTACTCCGAAATTATCCAATATACCCTTCCACAAATGTAATTCAAAAGCTCCAATCCTTTACAAAATATCAAAAAATTATGAAAGGCACAAACTATCCCCTCTCAAAATAACATTATGGCTCCGGTATACACAAATATGTTTTGTTACCTATGCCAATAAATAACTTGTTTAAAAAAAAATAATAAAGTTTAAATTTTATGCAAAATTACGTATTGAATTCAAGGAGTTTTTATTGGAGGGTGGGAAGATGAAAATGATACATGCGCACGAATACTAAATAAAAGTCAAAGTAAGATCTGCCCTTTCTGTTCCGCTTTTGCCCACAAAGATTCTAATTGATCTTTCTCTTTGGTCGCGTAAACGTGCGCTTCGAAATTAAAATTGGAATTTCAGGACGGGAAAAATTCTAACTTTATCTATTCGATGAGACGAACATTTTTTTCACTTAACATTTTGTAGTAAACCAGCGATACCGTTATGAATTATTAATAAAGATCGTTATAACTATTAAAGCGGACCTGAACCTTTAAAGTAGAGAAAACCTCTTTTTTACCGATATCTTACGTTCTAACGCAACGATCTTAATAAAATTTCATATACATCGTTTAAAGTATAATTGAAACAGGCATGTAAAATTTCAACTAGCTTCAAGCAGAAGTTTTTGCGTAGTGAAGGCATACATTTTATAATAATTGAAAAGGAGATGTGTGGTTAGAGGAATAGTAAGAATGCAAGGTGGTTCCCTTAGTACTAGCCGCTGTACTACTATCTTCCTTATCTATCAACTCATCATGATTCATGATTATCTATTTTTTCAATATTCTATACATATTTACTACTATACGCTCGCTTCAATAGAGCCACGCGATGCCAAATATTATTAAATTACTTTCATTTGCACGTGTTTAGAAGTTATAAAATTATACAAAGAATAAGAGACCAAAAAAAGTTATTCCCCCCCCCCTAAATTTTGAACTATGGGCGCCTATGGGGATAGTAAAGACAGATATTTTTAAATTTTTTCTTAATACCATTTTTCGCCCATTCCGATCATCTTCAGACCTATAATAACATAAGCTATTACATGTCAACAAATATTTTTTCATATTTAATTAACTAGCTGAGCCGGCGAACTTGGTACAGCTTAACAGTCAATGAATGTCGTGTTAACTTTAGCTAAACTTAATTTAGTATTTATTAACATAATATCTGACCCGACGGACGTTGTCCTGTCTTACCTAAATATTCAATTCTAACTTCAATTCTTTTATTTACTTATTTAGTAGAGATAATAAGGTAAACGTGTTATTATTAAAAATATTTATAATAATGATAGTTACAATGAGTGAAGGAGCGAATTTGAATAAAGTAAAGATGTTTTTTAAAAAACATTAATAACATAAGAAATGTATAGCTGCCACCTTTGAAAAACCTTATAAATAGATTATCTAGTGAAATAATGTTGCCATAAGATACAAAAATTATAATACAATTTGCAATATATACTTGAACAAAAATGTACAATATACAACATTGGCATAAGATACATACAGACAGACAAAAATTCATTTTTATTTATATTGATATAGATTATAGAAATATTTTTCCTGTATTTTCTATTTTACCCCTTTCCTAAATGAAAATATGACAAAAATGTAAATTACAGTACAATTACTGTACTCTTAAAGAGCTTTTTAACGATATGCATCATGAAGGGTTTTCATTACTTTGACATTTGTACCCGGAACATAGTTTTACTAGATTTGCGGTGAGCCCAATGACGTTAGCAGATTTTGTTGAGACGTGTACAAGCATTTGTATTAGTGTGTGCAGAGACGGAACTAGACCTGCTGATACCCGTGTGCTAGATTTTTTTTTAAGCCCCCTTCCAAGGTGACTAAATATTTTTGTCCTCTCATTTTTAGAGTTTCGAGGTCATCCTATAGAAAAACTTATGCTTTTCGTAGTTCGTCCATCCGTCCGTCGCATGTTGGAGTATATCTCCCAACCTACTGTAGCTAGAGATTTGAAATTTGGTATACAAGTTAAACTTTTTGGCCCAAAAACAAGAAAAATATTGCGAACTAAAACACTCGAAATTTCTTCGATCAGCGAGCAATTGCGAACTGATCGCAATATTTTACATTTTTGAGAGGGTATCATTGTAAAGGTATTGAAATATGAATCACAGATATATATCGCGTTTCCAAAATGGCGGCCATTTTACCCCCGAAATAATTAAAACAAAACGCAAAAAAAAGGCAACAATACATAAATATATATCTCTGTGGTTCAAAGATATTTCCGGTAGTTAATATAAAAAAAATCAAATTTTTGAAATTTAAGGGGGCCTTAACCCTTCGAGACACGGGCTGGCGCATGAAGTGCACCACCAGTAAAAAAGTTTCTGCAAATCACAGATTCACGATGCGAGAATAGTAAAACCTCAATTTACCCTACCACTAGAGACCCCTAAAACAGATGAAACAGTCTGCTTTGATTATTGCTTCGTTCTGCATTGTTTTGCCGTGTTTATTTGGCTTGGTGTTCTGTATTCGCCGTCCGTGCCACCATGTCCGGTACAGAAAAATGATGCCATCCGATCAATATTTTTCGTTTTTGCATGAGTTATCGGATTAGGATGATAGTTGTGAGGAGTTATCTTAGGACTTTGACAACTAATAATAATAAATAGGGTTGATAATTAAGGTTGAAAGCACGATAGTAAGTCAGAACGCTGAAGGAGTAATTACTGATTATTTATAGTAATTTTTATTTTTATAATTAAAGATAGAATTGAAAAATAAATATGTAATACTTCAATTGACTTTTCAGTTCAACATTTCCAAAACGCAATCTAGATAATCTGGATTTAACCAATTTATGGTTTGAAAAATGCATTGGCGCATAAAGTGCGCCGCCTGTGCCTCTATGTTTGTCCACTATAGCCGTGTCACGAAGGGTACACTATCAATGGACACCCAACATTTTTATTTTTTGAACATTTTAAGTTGGGTATCATTTTGAAGGTATTGACATTTTGTTCATCAATATATATACCGCGTTTCCAAAATGGCGGTCATTTTACCCCCCAAATAATTAAAACATTAAAAAAATGCTCCCTGCCCCTACCCTATATTAGGGCAGGTCCTAAAAATAAGGCAAAAATATATAATAGAATTTTTCTGTGGCCGTAACTACGGAGACCTAAAATTTTTATTTTAAGAAATTTTTAAATGGGTATTATTTTAAATGTTCTGAAATGTGGAAAACAAATATATATGGCGTTTCCTAAGTGGCGGCCATTACCCCTAAAAGAACCAAATAAGTGCATGTGTAAGATTCCAAAGGTAATGCACACCTTGCTTCCCCATAGTGCAACTTTTTATACATATTTTAATTTAATTTTTGGTTTTTTTAAATAATGTTTGATTTATGAATTTTATTGACCGAAGAAACCCTTTTAGTAGCATGCTGGCAAGTACCTGACGGGATTTTTTAGGACACACATAAGGTTTGTAAGAAATTACAACAAAAACATTATTTTACTACTAATTTACCTACTAAATACTACGGCTAAAAAAAGATTTTGGTATGGTAGGGGTAGAGCTCGGTTGGAACCCTACTTGGTGCCCTCGTCCCTTCCTCTGCCTAATTAGTAGTTTTGCTACTAGTGCGAGTGTCTCTGCCTTGGGCCTTGCGGCGTGCTGAAGGCAATACCTCAGCTCAGAACCCATATCCCAGGTTTGCAATCCTGCCCCGCCCCCGCTTTTCATACGTAACTAACATACGTTTTATATCCGGTTCTACTGGACCGATTTTCCTCAAACGACTCATACTTATTACACGCTATTATCGGCCTCTGAGAGGGCGCCTTTTTTTGTTTTATTTTGCTTGTTAAATATGTTAAAATGCCCGAGAATTTTAAATAGATTAGATAGTAACAGCGATCCCACTCATCGGATTTCAAAGTATTAATATTTGTATTATAGATAAGCGCCAATGTTTATAAAATCTTCACTATAAAATTGGTATAATTCCATCAAAGGTATATATTATACGATTTTTTTTTGCTCATACAGACCCTAATGGAACCTATTACCTAATTAACCTATTCTAGGAACCTGTTGTCGATCAAGAACGGGAACGTTATAACCAGTTACCGCCAAATAACAGTTATTAGTAATAACTTATTACCCACCTCTATTTCATAGTATATTTTTTACTTGGGTCTTCAGGGGTTAATAAAAACACTTTTTTTTTTTAAAAAAAAAAAAGGTGATATTTCATTCCTTAAATGGGATATCTTCAAACCAAGTTATGAAGTCAATGTTTCATTTTGAAATATTCTTAACCGGTAATTAATAAAGAAGACTTCAAAATGACACATTGACTTCATAACCTTTTTTGTTTTGATAATAGTATGATGACCTGTTTGTTTTTCTATCGAAGGTAAACTAATGACTACAAAGGAAAGAAATCAATGGATGGGGATCATGGTGCTGTGTTTGGGGCTGTTTTTAATACAAGTATGCCAAGCTCAAGTCAACTTTTCCACGGGGTGGGGAAAGAGAGACTCTGCTACTCCACAACAGTGCAAACCTCCTCTGTATACATTAAGCTACATCATCAACATTTTACAGGTAAATCTAACAATATCGTTGTATATATGTATTAGCATTTAGACCAGTACTATGAGGGTATCATGGTTACATGGAATATACTTTACATGTCATTTTCAAATAGAATATAGATTTGGTCCTATATTGTCCGAAAGACGTTTTAGTTCAAGTTGTACTGGGAAATATAACAAAGTTGGCCGACAAACACAAACAAAACATTCTTATACACATAATAATACTGAATTTGAATCCCATCAAATCGAATTTAATCAATTAATAATTAAACATGTTTAAGTGTTCAACAGGTGATTGTTTACATTGCCTTTTCAATCTTCAGTTAAATCATAGTTATTTATGTAACTAGGCAGCAAAATGGATAATTAATTCGGTTGACTGCCGAGGCAGGCAATATATCAATGAGGCAGAAATGTTTCCATGGCTGCCTTGTTGCATACAATATTTTTCCTACTAGCGGCAGAACTATTTTTCCTATACATAATATTTATTTCATAATACTTACTTACATATTAAATACTATTATTGAACTACATATTTAAATTTAAAAAACAAGCAACAATAGCAAATGTTATACTTATAATAAATGAATTGGCAGAAATACAGTAAAAACAACACAAAATGATGATAATATACGAGCTGTATAGTTTCCACTAATTTAATTTAATTATGGTTATTTTAAGACCAACTATTTTCTGTAATATTTTTATTTCTTTTTTATCTTTTTACTCCATTCTATTTCATAAATATAATCTATTATAAGTATTTATAAAACTTTTTTATAAATTCGTAATATTTTTAAGGTAAATTTTTCAAATAATTTATGTTAAAGATTATATAAAACAAAAGGTTGTTTGTTTATTTATTTGTAGCGGGGATGTGGGCGTGGCTTTGCCTGGAAAAATCCTCAGCAAAATATGTCAGTAAATAAAGATTAGTTTTTTAAATGAACTAAATTTTATAATAATTTAATCAAAATCGTCAAAGCAGTTTTTGAGAAATCATTTTTGTTCGCTGCAATATTAGGAAAGCTGTGAAACCGAGTTAATTGAGATGAGAGAATAATAAACAGGTATGAACTTGTCAAGAATTTCTCATTCAGGAGTGAGACCCAAGCTACCAGAAAACGGAACGGTTCTGGTTAATATTTGGGCAACTGAGAACAATTAATAAATTAAGGCAGTTATATTTATATGAGTTACCTGGGGAGAAGTTAGAGTTGACTTCGGGAATGGATCTTGTTGAGTTGCAACCGAGTCGGCGTTTCTAAGGATCTTCAAAGCACGGCTGGCCGTTAGTTTGGAAAATTTTATGAACAACAAACTGGTGTTGACATAGCAATGCTTTTACATTTCTACTAAATTTGTCACAAGGGCCTAAAGTCAGCTGGCCCAAGTGACCACTTTACCAGGGAAAATATTTTAAATAACCATAAATAATAATTCGTTGAGGATTTCTTCACCGATGTCTAAACGAATGTACTTAACTGTTTTTCCTGACATGTTTTCTATTCGTTTTATAAACTGGTAATTTTTCTAATGTTTCTGATTTAGTCCTCAAACATTTAATAAATATTTTTTCAGCATATTCATCAACAATTATTGTTAGTGAATATATTTTGACCTTCGTATATAATATTCTTGTAAAGGTCGTATCAAATAATAATTAAATAAATCTAAAATGCATTTAGATTGTTTCTTTTTAATTATGTTAAACTGTTTTCTAGTAAATTTTAATTTTATACTAGTAATACAGAAAAAATCGGTTTTATTTTTAATATAGTTAACATTTCGAACAATATGTCTTTTAACATCTTCATATGGTAGTTTAAATGTCCTAAACGTTGATGCCAATTTTTTTATATTTTCATGTTCAGTCTTTAGACTTGGAACTTGTTGATGAATGCTTTTTTTTTGTTATAATGTACGTAGTCTCTTGCAAAATAGCGTTTTCCACTAATGTAGCATGATAGCTTTCGTTGTCCGGTCATCTCTGCAATTCGTCCCCTCACCCCTAATAAGCTCTTTTGTGTAAACATAAATAGCCTGTCGAAGAGGGAAGCATTAGAGCTGCTACACTGGTGAGCAAGCACTACGCATTGAGACATTTTTCATTCCACTGAATCCTGCTGTGATGTGAATGTAAATATAGTCAGTAGCAATATGTTCACAACTTTTCATAAAATACAGAATTATATATTAAACACAATTATTCAGGGCATGAAAAGTCATCACTAATCATCACATACATACTCGAAAAGAAAAGAAGTGCATATATGAAGCGCATGATGGTTTCTCTATTATCAATTACATCACTAAAATAAATATAATTAAACTTTAATGGTTAAATTGAAGGTTTTCTTAGGTGGACTTGAGAGTAGAACTTAAACAGTGAAGGTGTTGTTTCGAATAAAAGTCCGTTGTTAATTTATTTTTTATTTTATTTCACAAAGCTTTCTCCCAGGGAACATGAGCTTCATCAGTGATTCGAATGGTAGAATACTATAAATTTAGAGAAATTAGTCAAATGAAAAAAGCAATTAAGAAATTAGGCAATAAATGTCTTACCAAATAATGTTAGTAAACATTTTGATTTTTAGCTGTTTTTGAATTTTTTTTGTAAACAATTTTTATATTTATTATAATTGACATACCTAATCAAAAATTTTGAATTATTTATTTTATTTTTATTATAATATAATATTTGTGTAAATGTTGCTTAATTTATTGGTGTCTTGTTTCAAGTTTATGTTGTTTGTATTTGATTTTATGTATACCATTTCCAGTGTAAGTCGTTTTTGGTGGTGTTTTTCAGTGTGTAAAATATTATATTTATCTGTGTCTAATTTGTGTTTAGTGTTGTGTGCGTGTTCTGATATAGCTATGTTAGTGTTGTTGTTTGAGATGTCTTTGATGTTTAGATGAAATCTGTTTTTGAATTGTTGTGAGGTTTCTCCTATATATGTTGCAGGGCATTGTTTACAGTTTATTTGGTATACGACGTTACTTTGTTGCATGGGAGGGATGGGATCTTTGAGTTTAGAGTACAAAATTGATTTTAGGGTGGTGGAATTTTTTTGGGCTATTTTGATATTATTGTAAGGTTGACATTTTTTTTTTAATTTGTTCAGTGGTGTGTTTCATGTAAGGTAGGGTGTAGTATTTAGCTAAGACGGGAGGTGTCGTATTTTGTGAGTTGTTGCTAATGTTGTTATTGTGTTTATTAATTATATTTGTGTTTATTTGTTGGGGTAATTATTTTTATTAAGTGTATATTTTATAAATAGTATTTTTTCGTTATGAAATTGTTCATCAGAGAGGGTAAGGATTTGATTAATGAAATTATTAGCACAGTTTATTTTGTAAGAATATGGTTGGTGTGAATAGAAATGAAGGAGTCTACCTGAATAAGTGGGTTTTGTGTAGTGTTTATATGTTAGTTTGTTATCATTAGTTTTAATTATCTTTATGTTGAGAAAAGGAAGGGCATTGTTCTCTTCGGATTCTATGGTGAATTTGAGGTTGGGGTGGTAGTTATTAAAACTGTTAAGAAGGTAGGATATGTGGTCTTTGTTAATTACGAAAAAACTATCATCAACGTATTTTTTGACAAATTTATTGTGGGGATCAAATTGGGGTATGATATCAAAAAATAATTTATCTAGGACAATATCAGCAATAATAGGTGATAAAGGGTCGCCCATGGGGAGACCTTCTTTTTGTAAATAAAGGACATTGTTGTGGGAGAAATAAGTGTAGTCAAGGCAAAAATCTACTATGTCATAAAAAAGTGGTTTAGAAATTTGGGTGTGGGTGAAAATTTTAGGCCAAAGGGACTTGGTGAGGTCTTTAGCTAGGTCCAGGGGAATGGACGTAAAAAGAGATTGGACATCAAGTGAGATAAGGGAATCATTTGGATCTAGGTCGGGAATATCTTTGATTAGATCAATAAGTTGATATGCGTTAGAGATATTAAAATTATAGCAATTCCTAAAAGGAGATAACAAGTTTGAGAGGAATTTAGATAGGTTGTAAAAAGGGGAGTTTATACATGATACTATGAATCTGAGAGAAACAGGACAATCCAATATTATCCGTGTTTTTTTATAATTTACATAAACGATATACTTCTATTAACTAATATAACTCAAAAGTAAGTCCATAAGTAAAAAGATAAAATATTTAGGGATATAGATATATAGCAAATTTAATGATTAAATATTATTTTTTCAGATGGAAATTGATAAACTTATAGAATGCAGTAAAATTCAATGATCTACATAATGCAGCACTATGATGAATATCTTCTGTAGAAGTTATCAGGCACAGGCAACTTGTTACTCCTCTTTATTATAAATATGCATGTGTATATATATATATATATATATATATATATATATATATATATATATATATATATATATATATATATATATATATATATGCTAATACATATATACATATGTATATGTATGTGTAAAGGTGTGTAGAAAATTTCGAATTGAATTTATATTATAAAAGAAATATATAAATAAGATGTTACAAATAAATTGTTGATTTTATATATATTTCAAATCATCTACAGAAGTAAGTGCATGTGTAACCCAGGTAGCATAACTGATCCAAAAGACATCCCATGGATATCCCTATGTCCAAATTTTATCCTGTCCATAATAGTTAGTCCATAGGTTCCCCCATGATCATCCCATTTTGGATGCCTTATAAGGCCATCCAAAGGATTGCAATTGATCAATGTAACACAAGTAGGTTATTAGCAGTTAAAAAACCATAAGGGAGGACCGGTTGTTTTAAGCAGTTAAAAAACCATGATGAAGGAACCGTTGTTTTAAGACGTTAAAAAACCAAAAGGGAGGACTTGTTGTTTTGAGAAGTTAAAAAACCACGAGTGGGGGTCCCGTTGTCATGGACAGTTAAAAAACCATAAGGGAGGACTTGTTGTTTTGAGCAGTTTAAAACCCATAAATGAGGACCGGTTGTTTTAAGCAGTTAAAAAACCACGAGGGTGGACCCGTGTTCTTAAGCAGTTAAAAACCATTAGTAGGGTCCCGTTGTCATGAACAATTAAATAACCATGAGGAAGGACCCGTTGTTTTAAGACGTTAAAAAACCATAAGAGAGGACTTGTTGTTTTGAGCAGTTAAAAAACCAAGGGGGTGGACCCGTGTTCTTAAGCAGTTAAAAAACCACGATGGAGGACCCGTTTTTTTTGAGCAGTTGAAAAACCATGATGGAGAACCCGTAGTTTTAAGACGTTAAAAAACCATATGGGAGAACTTGTTGTTTTGAGCAGTCAAAAAAAACGAGCAGGGTCCCGTTGTCAAGGACAGGTAAAATGCTATAAGGGGGGACCCGTTGTTTTAAGCAGTTAAAAAACCATGATCGAGGACCCGTTGTTTTAAGACGTTAAAAACCCATAAGGGGGGACTTGTTGTTTTGAGCAGTCAAAAAAACGAGGGTGGGCCCGTTGTTTTAAGCAGTTAAAAAACCATTTGTGGGGTCCAGTTGTCATGGACAGTTAAATAACCATAAGGGAGGACCCGTTGTTTTGACGTTAAAAAACCATAAGGGAGGACTTGTTGTTTTGAGCAGTTAAAAAACCATTTGTGGGGTCCAGTTGTCATGGACAGTTAAATAACCATGAGGGAGGACCCGTTGTTTTGACGTTAAAAAACCATAAGGGAGGACTTGTTGTTTTGAGCAGTTAAAAAACCACGAGGGTGGACCCGTGTTCTTAAGAAGTTGAAAAACCATGATGGAGGACTCGTAGTTATAAGACGTTAAAAAACCATAAGGGAGGACTTGTTGTTTTGAGCAGTTAAAATAAAACGAGCAGAGTCCCGTTGTCAAGGACAGTTAAAATACCATCAGGGGGGACCCGTTGTTTTAAGCAGTTAAAAACCCATGATGGAGGACCCGTTGTTTTAAGTAGTTAGAAAACCATGAGGTGGGACTTGTTGTTTTGAGCAGTTAAAAAACCACGAGGGTGGACCTGTGTTCTTAAGCAGTTGAAAACCCATGATGGAGGACTTGTTGTTTTGAACAGTGAAAAAACCACGAGAGTGTACCCGTGTTCTTAAGCAGTTAAAAACCATTAGTAGGGTCCCGTTGTCATGAACAGTTAAATAACCATGAGGAAGGACCCGTTGTTTTAAGACGTTAAAAAACCATAAGAGAGGACCCGTAGTTTTAAGACGTTAAAAAACCATAAGGGAGGACTTGTTGTTTTGAGCAGTTAATAAACCACTAGGGTGGACCCCTGTTCTTAAGCAGTTGAAAAACCATGATGGAGGACTCGTAGTTTTAAGACGTTAAGAAACCATGAGGGGGAACTTTTAGTTTTAAGACGTTAAGAAACCATAAGGGAGGACTTGTTGTTTAGAGCAGTCAAAATAAAACGAGCAGAGTCCTGTTGTCAAGGACAGTTATTATACTATCAGGGGGGACCCGTTGTTTTAAGCAGTTAAAAAACCATGTTGGAGGACCCGTTGTTTTAAGTAGTTAGAAAACCATGAGGGGGACCCTTGTTCTTAAGCAGTTGAAAAACCATGATGGAGGACTCGTAGTTTTTAGACGTTAAAAAACCATAAGGGAGGACTTGTTGTTTTGAGCAGTTAAAAAACCACGAGGGTGGACCCGTGTTTTTAAGCAGTTGAAAACCCAGCAGGAATTTATTTTGTTCCATTTAGGGCACCCTATCTAAATTTTATTATTTTTTTACATTAAAAATTAATCCCCCCCGTATATTTTTTTTAAACAAACTAAATCCTAAAAACATACTCATTGAAATATTTCCCTTGCTGATTTACCTATTTCTTAAGCAGACTGAAAGATTCATAATAAGTCAACAGCTTGCTCAAAGGCATATCTTTAAACTTTTCTATAAAGAACTAGTGTCATTCTACAAGTTCTTTCATCTTAGAAAAACTTTCTAACCTATACATGTAGTTGAATTCAGTGGCGTATCCAGGGGGGGGGCACAGGGGGCACGTGCCCCCCCCCCCCCCCCCCAGACGGGCCCAGACCCGATAGAGTATGAGTAAAAAAAATACGCCATATTTTTTTTTTTTTTTAATACATATTTTTACATTCACCTCATATTCAATTTCACCTCAGAAATGCATAAAAGCGCTGCTTTGAAGGGTAAAATTTTCAAAATTTTCCGGGGGAGGGCCCCCGGACCCCCCGCCATAGATCCCCCCCTCCCCCAATAATTAACTGCAGACGACGCCCATGACTTACAGTAAGATATTGTACTGCAGTAAGCATCGTAGCATAACATTTTCTAACGAATACTAAAACAGTTATTGTTACTTGGGCGCGGAGATTTTTTTTTTGAGGGGGGGGGGGGGGGGGGGCAGCTGCTTTTGTAGAATAAGTAATTCCCTTTTCTTGTTTCCACTACGAACCCCCCCCCCCCCCCCCCCAATCTAAACTGACTTAGGATGTGCCCCCTCCAGACCTAGCCGCTGGATACGCCACTGGTTGAATTGCTTCTTGCTGGTGCTTAGCATTATTGCATGGCTATCTAAAAAACAGATCTAGTTTGGCTATCTAAAGCAAAACAGATAAAATATACTTGCTTATGTAAACAATCACAACAAATTAAGTCAGCAATTACACTTTTTTTAAACAAAAAAACCAGAAGCACTAAGTTTTTTTCTGATCACACCAAATTTTTATTCAGTTTCGTTTAAAATAGTTGATTCACTATGATTTTTTCAGAATGGAGTTAATTGTTGGAATGGACAATCCATATATTTATACATTAGAACCTCGATAAGAAGTGTCTCAAGGGGATTAGGGAAACAGTTTTGTTATCGAGGTGCTCTTTTTGTTGAGGGTCGTGTTATAAAGGTTATTTTGGCTATCAGCAGTGTTATCAAGGTTCGAGGGCGGGGTTTTCAAGTCTAGACTTGTTCAAGGTCGACCCATTCCTGTATAGAGTCGAGTTATGGAGGTTGACTTCCCAAAACGACTTGTTATAGAGGTTCTGAGTTACGTTGTGAATTTGAAAAAAAAAAAAAAAACGTGTTATTGAGGTTGTTTGGATAATAATAGTCGCATTATTGAGGTAAACAGAGGTCGGTTTATAGAGGTTTCATTATGTGTTATGGCATTCTCAAGGGGATTATATATTTTTAACACAATTGTTATTGAGGTTGTCGTGTTATTGAGGGTCGTGTAAGCGAGGTTCTACTGTACATTCATATAACAGACCACTGGTTGATTTTATGACGCTACATATATAAGACTAAATAGTAAGCAGGGAAGTATTGAAATAATTTAGGCCAGAAACAATTTATTTCCAAGCTTGAAATATCACGTGCAATAATATAGCGTAATATACATTTACACTTGTTCTGCAGAGGAGATGTTTTCATTAATACATTTAAACTGTCACAGTGTATAAATGAAACAATTTTTTTTTTTTTTTTTTTATGCACGTTTTCCCCTCTTAAAAAAACCCGCATAATAACATATTAATATGGAATACATAAATTTAGTAATACAAATGAATAATATAACACTAATTAAAAACAATAAATTACTTTCTATAGAATATCAGAAAATTTAATGATTTTGCTAGGCCATCTGATAATGAAAAATGGAAAGAAATATAATAATTAAAATACTTTAAATATATAACAAATTAAACTATAATATATATTTTTTTTCTGAGGAACTATAATAATTAAAGAATTGTTGACAAAGAAAATATTCTAGTATACTATATACTTTACCAACAATAAACTAATATATCTATACAATAAAAGAAGGGACATTAATTAAAAAAATAATAAAAATAAATAAAAAATTAATAAAAATATGAAATAACAACTAAAATATTCAACTTATTTTACAGGCTTTAAACCTTTTTTTTTATAACATTATATAATTTTTTTGTTCATTATGAAATATCACATTACAAAAAAAAAAAATAAGAGTACATAAACATAAACTGACTTTAAAATTGTTTCTTTTCAAAATAAAACAATAAAATAAAATTAATTAATAACAATTTGATAGAACAAAAATATTTACATATTCTTTGGATATGAATCTAGTTAAAAAAAAAGAAACAATACTTCTACGATCAGTCAATGTAAAGGCAATATGGTACTTATACCTAACTGAGTTAAAACTATTATACTTAATAATCATCTATCGGCAAGACACTTTCTGCTTCAAGCTCAAATTTAATTTCATTTTAATATGCTAAATAATCCTCTTTAAAAACCGAAAATTTCTTATTTTATTTTTTTTTTTAAATCTATAAATTAATGGGCTAAAACTAATTAGTACATTAATTTAGAATATGCTCCATTTGGACGGATCGATTTGATGCCTTTTGAAGCTCTTGGGTGCAATGCTTATTTATATGTCAAGCTAACACACACCTCAACAAAATAATTTATTTTTTTATTTTTTTCAAAAGAAAGAAAAGATGATTTCATATAAATAATTTCATTTCACAGTACATAAAACATTTAAACTTATAAAGTGAATCTCTATATGAGAAAACCAAACACATTATCTGAGGAGACACATTTTTTTTTTTTTTTTTTTTTTGTGAACACGCTGAAAGTAATACAATTAATTTAAACTATTTTTTCTTTTTTAGGATTGTCTATAGGGATGTTGATTTTGTTTGTTTTTTAAAAAAAATAAAACCTAAAATAAAATTTCTTGCAAAGGAGTCTGCAAGACAGTGAGGCATTTTCATGTCTTCACTCCGCATGTGCTACGGACATGAAATGTCGCCAGGTTCGCTTCGCTGTGTTAGAGGTGGTTAAAGTGACAGAGTGACTGAGGCGTGGGGCAGGTAGCCGATGAGGAGGGGAGGCCCTAGCAAGAGTGGGCAGGCTTGAATGCACTTAGCTCCTACCTCCTTCTACCCTCCTAGTACAGTGTAACCCGTTTTGGTGTCGCTTGGGGAGGGAAGGCTCTAGCGAGAGTGGGCAGGCTTGAATGCACTTAGCTCCTACCTCCTTCTACCCTCCTAGTACAGTATTTTTGGTAACGTTTTTCGAGTTTATGTGCCAAAATAAAGACATGAAAATGTCAAAAAGCAAAAACTTTTATTTTCTTTTTCGCCACACCTTGGCATCTCTAGAGTAATGAACATTGATTCTGAAAAGATGTGAGTTGTTACTCCTTACAGTGAAAACGCGTGAAAACATATTGCTCAATAGAATATGTTATTCAAATCATAAAACAGATATAAGGCCTGAGATGCCCAAGTGAGGAAAAAATTTTGCCATTAAAAAGGTTTGTTTTTTTAAAGAAAATAATAGTTTTTGCTTTTTTGATATAACAAAAAAAAACCTAATGTTAAACATCCCTATAGATAATCCTAAAGAAGGAAAAAAACATAATACAATTAGATTATTGTTTTAAACAATTTAAACATAAAGCCCAAAGCTATTAAAATATCTATATATTTTGGTAACAAATTAACAGATACATTTTATTTATTTTAGATATTACACTATTACCATATTGCAAAAATAAATTAAAATAAGCATTTCATGAAATCTTGACTTTATTTATCCTCAAATCATTATCAGTGTATAAATAAATTAATTTCCATTTCTATAATATAAACCATGGTATTATTTCTTTTGTCTTTCTTCTTTTGGTAATGTAAAATTTCCCTCTCTAGTTTGGCATTTAAATAATAAATTATTAATTAACTGACGCAAAAAAAACACAGAAGACAAAACTAGATATCAAATTTTATTACAGAAATGAAAAAGTTAATGTGAACTGTTCATTGTTCATTTTAAATTTAATAAAAGGTATTAAAAATGTACCTAGAAAAATAACAAATATTCCTGTATAAATTTCTTAACTAAAGTCAGATCAAGAATAGAAGATAACTCTGGCAGAGGGGGACATAGGACATCTAGAATGTTGAGTCAACTAGACAAATAATAAAATCACTTGCGAAGGAGTGTGGGCCTAAGTATAACCGCCTAGTGGCTTTATTTTTTCCTCACATAGGTTGGGCGGTACTTACCAATAAGGTACACCAAGTAAATAAGGTGCCATAGGGAAAGAGTTTACCTGGGTACATACCATTAATATATTGAAAAAATATGGGGAAATGAAATAAAATAAATTAATAGACAAAGTTGATGGGGATGTTGAAAAGCACTGGGGCTTTTGTATGGGGTTAAGAAAGGGGAAGAAAAGTAAAGAAAAAACTATGTACCCAAGTAAATAAGGCGTAATAGGTGTAGAAGTTTAGTTGGGTACATACCCTGGGCAAATATTTTTATTTATTTTTTTTTTTTAATATGAATTTAAAAAGTATTGACAGAAATGACAATGACATCAAATAAATTATTTTTATTACATAATTCATTCTCAAATAAAATAAAATCTGAAATGTTGGAAAAAATTACAATTACAAAGAAAAAGACATGGATAACCTCAGAGGCATTAATATGAAACAAGTCATATTACTGACTGAAAGGATGACGAAGTGGGAGATGTTTCAATGGCTCCAGCGCAAGTAAAATTATGCGGTATCTTTTATATATTTATGTATATATATTTCAGAAATTGGAGCAATAAAGAAAGTTTTAAAATTTAGAAATTTTATACAATGTACATTGGGATAAAGGAATATCACACTTCTGTCATTTAAAGTGATAATATCTGTTAGCCTAACACTCAAATAAGACGAAGGGACGTTTAGTCCAATGTATTTTGGGACAAAGGAACATCACACTTATGTAACAAAAAGTGACAAAATCCATTAGTCCAATCATTAAGTTAGACAAAGGGACATTTAGTCAATGTATTTTGGGATCAGCGATTTTCTTTGGAGAAGGAAATTTAAAGAAGACACTTTTTTTTAATCTTTGGAAAGAAATATGTAGGTGGGAGAAAGATGAAGATTGACGTACTTTTATATAATTTTATAAAGTTATTTTTAACATAAAATAACTTGTATTTTTTTTTTTTTTATTTTTTTATACAAATATAAAGAAAAACTTGTATTTTTTATGACATAAACCCTTATTAATCCCTCCGAGTTGACCAATATAAGTCAACCCGGATAGATTAAAACCAATTCACCTCATTTTGGAGGGGAATTGGAGGTATGTACCCAAGTAAACATGTGCCAGTTGGCCAACCTGGGCTGTCAGAGTTAACTCTAATCTTGGCCTGACTGTTGTTAGCAGTTAAGCTCTTATCCATTCCGAAGACACTTAATATCCTATTTTAGAAATAAAAGAATTCACAAACATAAGTAACAAAATGTTTAGTATTTACTCCTTAAAAGCGAATACAAATTTATTCATATTCTGATAATAATAGAGAAATCAAGATTTATAATTTAAAGGAAAAAAAAAACGAGGAATTTTGCACTTTGGTTTAAATATTACTACAATGCATTTTAAAAATCGGATACTTCCATATATAAAATATCTCAGATAAAGGAATCTAGAATCCAATACTAGTATTATTCCAATAATAATCATGAATTTAAACCTATTTAGGACGTTATTTTTAGAATGTATTTAATCTTTTTTTAGGGTGTTCACCTTGGAGAATAAATTGAGCATTTTCATTTATATAATATTGTTTAAATTTCATAGATTGTTAAATGCCTGGTAAAAAGCAGGGCTTTTTTTCGCTGAAAGCAATATTCTATCTTGAATATGCAGTGTTGACAAAATGTATCATGACTAGAAAATTGTTTCATCATCCTGGCAGATTTTAAAACTCGTTTGCTGCAAATGCAACTCCTAAAATCAAAATCAATTAAAGAAAATTAATACATATTACAAAATATATTTTTTATAATAATGCATATTAACATGCAATATAACTTTATAAAAAATAGTTCTAATTTTTTCTAGTTAATGTAGAGTCTCGCTAATCCGGGTTTGACGGGACCGGACCCAGTCCGGATTACTGTCCGGATTAAACGGAATCAGTTTTAAAATGTTTGTAAAACAAGCTTTAATAGCGTAACACTATTAAAATCGAGGTTTTTATCGTAAAAATTACTTCTATTAGTCTCCAAAACATGCTTAACAACATAGTAGGTCCACTAATTAAGTTAAGAGCTGTTCTGTCACCCACCAGTCCGAATATAAAAAAATGAATTAAAATAAAATGACAATCTTATTACGCAGGTGGCAGGTATAGAAGGGACTTCCTGAGAAACAAACTGTGTTCTGATATGAAATTCGAGGAGCGATAATCATTTCACAAAAAGTAGAGACATTAGACATTGGCGGCTTGGCGAAATTTCATGGAACTGCGTTGAGCCGCCGCGCCGCTACGTGATTCTTAAAACCCTTCCCCATCTCAGTCACATATTGTATTTCCTGGAATACACTTCCTTTATATCTTCCGCCCTACATTGCTATGGAACCGAAACAGATTTGTCGGTGGAACTAAATCTGTTTGTTTATTTTTAACAAACATACCGGGTACT
Organism: Gerris lacustris; assembly: GCA_951217055.1. Classification (NCBI taxonomy): domain Eukaryota; kingdom Metazoa; phylum Arthropoda; class Insecta; order Hemiptera; family Gerridae; genus Gerris; species Gerris lacustris. The sequence goes on from OX578285.1 coordinate 17,031,140, forward strand.
CCTCGTCTTAGAATGTTGGAATATACACCTATAAACTATACTAGGAACGATTTTATAAATTTTAATAGACAATAAAAACAGAAACTCCAATTATCTTAACAATTCATAAATCTGAACAGGCCCTGGTTCCAATTTGTGCATACATAGTATTTGGCCTGTCCGGATTTCACGGATGTCCGGACTAGCGGGGTCCGGATAAGCGAGACTCTAGTGTATATACTTTAAAACTGCCAAACATACTTGTAAAAAATTACCGCTTTATCAAAAACAATAAATTTAACACCTTACCACAATTAACAGTAACTGCTTGTTTTCACTTTAAAAGGTGATAAGGAAAACATTTCTTCAACTATTCTTTTACTCATAGTATCTTTAATCAGTTTCATTAAAGAAGGATAGAGGGTCTTTAAATTCAGCAGTCGATTTAACCAATTTGTTTCCTACAACATAATAGAGGAGAAAAATTATTATAATTTACCATATTAGAATTAAGTTTATTAATTTCACTAATAATTATTTTTTCTGTAGTAGATCAATACTTTTCTGCAACATCGTTTAGTAAATTTAAAATATAAAATGTTGCCTTGCACCATATATAAAAGAAATTAATAAAAAAAAATAGAATACCAAGAAGCACCATCACCCAAATAACACAACTCAAATATCACTACATTAAATGCCTATGTACATATCTTGGTTTGCAAAATTTAGAAATTATAAAGCTGGGCTTCCTCCAAATGGACAAGTTTAAAAAGCAGTTTTGTTTAAAAAAAAAAAAAAGGTTTAATTTGTTGAAAAGATCAGTTTTGTCGCTATTGTTTGTTCAGCTTTTTCTATATTTATCCAATCAACAGATACAAATGTCCTCTTATTTCTTAATAATGGGCTGTGGCTATATTTAAATTAATGAGACCCATAAAAGAAAAACCGAGATATCAGATCAGTTCTGTAAGAGGAGAGTTATTTACAGTACAGAAGAATTATTGGGGGATTTAAGAAAATATGCATTTGGTAAGATAGAGAATCAAAATTAAAAATACCAGAATGTCAAATACCTATTTTGAAGTCTCAATTAATTTACCGGGGCCTAGAATCACCAGAAAATATAAATCAGCGGGATGCTACTTCGACAAAGAATGTTCTGGTAACTCTTAGGCACTTAGCCACTGGGTATAGGCAATTGAACAAGTTAATATAATTGTTGCATAATACAAAACAGTTCATAAAAAAACCAACAGATTATCTCACTCGAGACATTTTTTTTTTTTTTTTTTGTGTGTGTTTTCTGTTTGTCACTTTTGGTGGAAACCTGGCTTAAAAGATGGTACTTTTTACAAACAAATAAAAAAAAAAAATCTTACCATTTACTTCATTTGTAGAATCAGTCTTTTCTTGATTAGATTTGACATAAGTTTGATTTTGTTTGCTTTTAGGCGCAGGAGTTTGTTTAGTTTTAAACAAATCATCATCATCACTATTGTTAGAAAATATATCCTTAAAAATATCATTGTTATCATTTAATTTGCTTTGAGCTTGAGTTCCAGTTGGAGATTCTGATTTTTTGTTCGAAACAGTTATTGGCGGCTTCTTATCGTTCATTTTCTTTTTCGAGGTATTAGAAAATAAATCGTCATCTGATTCGTCCGAATCGTCGAACAAAGATTCTTTAGTATTCCAAGAAAACTTTAATGACGAGTCTGTCTTTTTTATCGAATTTTCTTCCTTTGTATCGAATTTTAAATCAGCGGTAGGTGGAGGAACACCGGAGAAAAAAGAATAATCTTTCTCGAAATTATTATCTCGACTTATAACAGAACTGAATGAAGCATCACTTCGAACGTCACTACTTTTAACTGCAGTAGTTTTATCATCAGTGTTAAAATCATTTGTAAAATTCTGATTGTCGAGACTAGATCCGGGAGATAAAAGAGACGAAGCTAAAAATAAATTTGAACTCGACACCTCGTGGACCATAGACGTTGTAGGCACGACAAACAAATCTTCTTCCTCAGTTGAAGGAGACAAGACCGAAAAACTTCCAGAGTCTTCTAGGTTCCCTTCCACCTTTTTAAATAATTCTACTTTTTTGGAGGACTCGGAATCACTTGGATCACCAGTTTGAATATCTTTTAAATGCTTCCGACTAGGTGGCCTTCGTTTATGTTTAATTCTTGGACGACTCTAAAAATAATAATAATGCAAAACTTCATGAAAAACACTTTTAAATTACGGGAAAAATATAATATATTCATTTTTTTTAGTTTTGTCTGTCCAGGCATATTACCAAAAAAAACCAGATTAACAACAATCCTATACAAATTGTCTCTTCAGGTAAGTGGTTATGATTTCATACGTCCTATTTATTAATAGTTATGAAAGATATATGCCTTTACCTTTGCTAAGCTATGAAGCATTGATGTGTCGTAACTAGGCAATGAACTGTTGTCATCAATACTCTCTTTAGCACTTTCAACGGAAGTGCTTTTTTCGGGGCAATCACTAGTGCTATTGCTCGATTCATCATATTGGTTTTTATTTAGTTTTCCTTTAAACAAATTTATACACAATTAATTAATGCTGATTAAGAAATAGAAATTAATTTTTGAGTTATTCAACCACAACCACTGACTATTATCAACATTACAGTAAGGTTGGAAGACAAAGTCTTATTTGTGGTTTTTTTTTTTATTAAATGAAGGTCATTATGAATTATATTTGAAGAGAGGAGCAAGTTTAGAGTATTAGAACCATGAATGACAGCGAAAGTTTCAAACACACGGAGTTTTCTTTTAAAAAGCATCGAATACGTAACTCACAAAAATTACTCATACTCAAGACAATACATATTTAAATATTTAACAAACTAACAAATTAAATTGAATACATACCACTAAAATTTGAATTACCACTAAAAGCAGATATTTTTCCTTCCAAGATTTTTTTGAAATTTTCTTTAGTATCTACAAAAAAAAAAAAAATTGTTTAAATTGATAAATATCTTGACTAGTTAATAATTATTATTATCACCACAATAAATTATAACTTAACTAAAACTTATGAAAGAAAATAAAAGATAATTTATAAGCTTTGTGTAAATGGAAAGTTGGAAAGTCTCTTTTTTCAAAGGAAGGATAACTTAACATCAAACAAAAAAATTTGCTTATTTTTTTTCTCATAATTTTGATTCGAATTTGTCTCTATTAATTGAATCCTTTCTTTTTAGAGAGAGAGAGAGAGAGAGAGAGAGGAAGAGGGAGAGGGAGAGAGAGGGAGATAGATAGAGAGAGGGAGAGAGAGAGCGAGTATTAGGTATACCTTATTAGGTGTAATAATAATCACTTAATTATACCTATAATTCAAATTTTCATCAAACATACTTTTGTTTTTAGTTGAGAACAATTCATCATCGCTATCTTCATTATCAGAAAATAGTGAAAAAGATTTTTCTTTAGAGCTAGAAGTAAGAAGAGAAGAAAATGGTGATCCTTTTTGGTCGCTGGCAGTTTCATAGATGGAAGGTGAAGAAGATCCCTTGCTAACGCTAGAAGTAGTACTTTGTTCTAAACTAGAAGAATTCTTAGAAGTTTTCAATAAGCTGGAATTTGATTTTATGTTTTCCTTGCTGATGCTGGAAGTGGTATTTTGTTCTAAACTAGAAGAATTCTTAGAAGTTTTGGATGAGCTGGAATTTGACTTGATGTTCTCTTTGCTGATGCTGGAAGTGGTACTTTGTTCTAAACTAGGAGAATTCTTAGAAGTTTTAGAAGAGCTGGAATTTGACTTAATCTTCTCTTTGCTGATGCTGGAAGTGGTAATTTTTTCTAAACTAGAAGAACTCTTAGAAGTCTTCGATGAGTTAGAACTGGACTTAAAATCGTCCTGAACTGTTTTTACATCATTGCTGTTTTGATTTGGAGAAACAGATTTATTATAACTAGTATTAGAACCAAATAATGGCTGACTGTCAGAAACAATGAAATTGCTCGGTTGAGATAATTCATCTTTACCACCGGTTGCCTCGTTAAAATTATCCGCTGAAGAACTTAAATTTTTGTTTACCGGTGTAAAGACTTGTTCATCATCTTCTACAAATGATGCCTTTTCAGCGAAAGGTTTAGATTTGGCATATGAAAACAGGTCATCAGGATTTTCTTCAAAATCATCATCGTCAAATAACGATTGAGATTTCGGAGGATTTATAATATTATCATATCCATTACTTTTTACAACAAAATTATCTTGTGCAACGTTATCTTCATGTTCTCTGGAATTAATACGTTTGAGTTTATCAACTACAACTGAATATACACCATGTATACTACCATCTACTTCAGCAGAACTGAAAAAAAAACAAAAAAAAACTAAATATAAATATTTCAGCATCAAAAATAATAAACTACATAATCTTAGTTATATATACATTTAAAATACTCAGATTTCTTTTTCTTTAATTGCCTTGGAAAATATAACTATCTAAAAGCAGTTTCTAAAAAATCTATCTCAATAGTATAAAAGCTACGAATTTGTACTTAAAACAGTTGTAAACAATAACAGTGATGGATTTAAATGCAATAGATATAGGAGGGGGTCTGCAGAGGCATAAACATGCAAATCAAGGTTATATGGACTTTTTGCACTATTGTAGTCAAATTGTTCTTTTTATAATAATCACAAGATTTGGTCATATCGACATTTTACTTCTAAAGAGTAATAGCACTTTCCAAATAATGTACAGTGGAATCTCAATAATCTGTCTCCAAATTCACTATCTTTCTAGCTTTAACATCAGGCACATCTACTGAACGCATCCCCCTTTTTTCGACTTCATGAGTACCCCTACTACCCCCAACCCACCCAACGTATGACCGTGAAGGCACTATCTGTCAGTTATTAAGCGCCTGGATGAGCCAAGATACTTTTAACCCATGGTTTGACAAATTTTTTGTGTCTCTAGTCAAAAATAAAAACTAACATGTCACTAATAGTGCCGAGACACGTTAAAAAACCCTATCTTCAAAGAACAAAATTTTACAGGAAATAAGGAAAACAAATTTCTTCGCCTGCATCAAAGTTTTGATACTTTTAAAGGCTTTTATTGTGTATATTTTGTTGTTTTAATGTACACAACTTTGTGTTAATGTTATTATAATTAATTTTTAATTATTTTTATTGTTAAAAAAAGTTTTAGGGCTTTTTACCTTTATAATTATCACATTTGCTATTGTTAAATATTAGCATTGCATACAAAAAATCTTTGTGGATTTAGGGTGTTTTTAGTATTTATTTGTTACATAGAGCCTTCTTTTATCGACAACAACCTCCAACTGGAGTTAGGGCCAATATAAATTTCAATATAACTTATCATTGTATTGTTTTTAGGGCTTTTTAATAACATAAATATGTGTATTTTTTTAGACCGATTCGGAAACGCTAAAAAAAATGCATTTAGAAAAAAGTTGGAGTTAGGGCCTTTTAACTTATGACGGCAGAATAGCCCTAGAATTTTCCCCTCTCTTTTCCGCCTTTTTTCAATTATCCTTTAAGACTCCGATCCAGTGCTTACTGAATTGCCTTCTACTTATAAAAATCAAAGAGAAATTCCAAATATGCATTATTCACAAAACAAAGAATAAATAAATAAATAATCATAATAATAATATCGCTTACACAGAACTACTGGTCGGATCACCTTCTTGGTTACCAAGATAAGAGCTACTATCTTCATCCAAAACTGTGAAACAATTATTTTAAAGCATGTTAGTCAAACAAAATAAATATTTAGTTGGTTACTTTTTAAAATATTATTTTATTAGAGATTAAAGACTTAAGTGGCCAGCAGTCACTTTAACCTTAAAATTGGTTGCTGAAGAAATGGCAAGCATCATGGATTCATTAAAACTCAGCTCCCATTTTACTCCCAAGCACATTATTTTAGCCAAATTCAGTGAAAGATTCATGAAATATATTGGATATCTAGGGCATAGTATAGTATGTACCTGCTTAATTGAACAAAGCTTACCATTGGATGAGCTGTTTAAACTTATTGTTTCTTGAAGGCTTTGTCTATCTGAACTAGTGTCTGTATTGGCCTGCAAAACAATTAATAATCATTTTAACACAATAAAGTAATGTACTTTTGTTTTACTGAGCTGGACCAGACGAGATCTTCCCAGCCTTATTACAAAAGGGAATAGACCGCCTGGTATCCAGAATTGAGGTATTATTTAAAGGTAGTGTAGCGTTGGGCGTGGTGCCGGAGGTATGGAAGGCTGCTAGGGTGGTCTTTATCCCCAAACCAGGGAAGACAGACTACACCCTGGCCAAATCCTTCCGGCCTATTAGTCTCACGTCCTTTATGCTTAAGACACTGGAAAGGATAATAGATAAATTTCTAATGGAGGAGATTCTACCTAGAAGTCCGCTGCATGCTAATCAACATGCATACCTAAAAGGGAAGTCCACAGAAACAGCCCTTCACGCGGTCACGTATAGGATAGAAAAAGGGATACAGCAAGGAGACTATGTCCTGGCTCTCTTCTTTGATGTGGAAGGAGCTTTTGATAAGGCAAAGATGAGGAATATAGAAGAGGAACTTCTGATGAGGAACACTCCTCGAGCCATCATTGAATGGATATTGTCCTCTCTGAAGGGGAGGAAAGTGGACGCGTCACTAAATGACACAAAGGTTTCAATCCGGGTTACGGGAGGCTGCCCCCAGGGTAGCTGCCTCTCACCGCACCTTTGGTGTCTGGTGATGGATGGGCTCTTGAGGAGGCTGACAGAGGAAGATTTATATGTTCAGGCGTACGCAGACGATGGACTAGTCTTGGTAAGAGGCAAGTTCCTAGAAACATGCTGCGAAAGGATGCAACTCGCTTGCAGAATTATTGAAGGATGGTGTAAAGACGTCGGACTCTCAGTCAATCCATCCAAGACAGAGTTGATGGTCTTCACCAGAAAAAGGAAAATAGTGGGTTTTAAGGCCCCTAAAATATTTGGCCAAGAGCTCAGTTTGGCAAAAGAGGTTAAATACCTAGGTGTTACCTTCGACCCAAAAATGGCTTGGAGGATACATATAGAGAAGGTAATAAGTAAGGCTACAATGATGTTCTGGCAACTGAGGCGAGCAGTGGGGAATAGATGGGGATTATCCCCCAAAATTCTCAAATGGCTGTATACAGAGGTTATCAGACCGAGAATCCAATATGGGGCTCTGGTCTGGTGGCCGAGGATAAGGGCAGCCAGCTCGACTAAGAGGCTTGACAAAGTTCAGAGGTTAGCTTGTAGAGGCATAACAGGTGTGATGAGGACGACACCTACAGCCGCCCTAGAGGCTCTAGTAGGTATCCCTCCACTAAAGATATGGATTGAAGGAGTGGCCATTGCATCATTTGTCAGGCTCAGAGACAACGGGCAATGGCTAGGGAAAGGAATCCTAACCGGACACTTGGAAATCGAAAGAGCGGCTGAGTCAAAGATTCCTTTTACCGCGATCAGAGTGTCAGGGAGGGAACATCAGTTAAAACTTAAGAGGAAATATAAGGTAGAAATTCCATCAAGAGCCAGATGGGAACAAGGAGAGATAAAATTCGATAAAGAGACTCTGGTGGCATACACGGATGGCTCGAAGAATGAAGCCGGAATGTCGGGTGCGGGACTGTTCTTGGAAAAGTCCGGCACCAAAGAGAGTTTCCCGTTAGGCACACTCACCACCGTTTTTCAGGCGGAGATCTACGCCATCCTAGAGGTGGCAAGGCAGCCTGAGGTGGTGGAGGCAACAGCTAAATCTATAGCTATATGCTCGGATAGCCAAGCGGCACTACATGCTCTCGATGCCCCTAGTGCAACCTCTGCACTGGTGAGGGAGTGTCGGGAGACACTAGAGCTGCTGGCAGAGAGTAAAGAGGTAACACTGCTCTGGGTCCCGGGACACCAAGGGATCCCAGGGAATGAGAAAGCAGATGAGGTGGCAAAAATAGGAGCCTCCATTCCTTTCTGTGGACCGGAACCCGCCGTTGACTGGTCGAGAGGTCAAGTCAAAGCAGCCATTAAGAGGTGGGTATGGGAGGAAGCAGATAAGGAATGGTTGAGCACAGAGGGATGCAGGCAGTCCAAAATGTTACTGCCAAGGATAAATAAAAGGAAAACCAGATGGCTGCTAGGACTGAGCAGGACCAACCTGAGAAATCTGGTTGGAGTGCTAACTGGACACTGTAGGCTCAGAAGACATCTGGCACTACTAAAAGTAGAAGAGGACCCCACATGTCCAGTGTGTGGAGAGGAGGAGGAAACAGCTTACCATTTTCTGGGAGTGTGTGAAGGATATGGGAGATTACGCTTTCATATCTTAGGGAACGGAGGAATTAGGGAGGAGGAACTTAAAACTCTTAAGTGGCAAGATATCCTCTCCTTTATGATCCAAACTAAAAGGTTTGAGGATGAGGTGGAGGTGGTTTGAGGGGTGTGGGTTCGTCTGGGGTTGGCAAAAAGGACCCAAAGATGGTCTGTTTGCCAGGCTAGGCCTCCCCACCCTTACTACTACTACTTTGTTTTACTGATTCATATAATCTTTATCGAGGACATAGGTATTGTGAGTTTTCATGTCTATTCAATGTGATCATTAGTGTGAAAATATGTGCCACCTTTCTGGTATGTATTTCATTCATCTACCAGATATATTATTGGTGTTTGATTTGTTGTTCCAGGTGAGAACGTAGAGCACTAACAACATAGTAACACCGATCCCTTGTTCAGTATTATAATAAAAATTGCATAATATTTTTAATTAAAGAAAACTATTTTATTGGTAATTACAAATATCAATTTGGGAAGAGCCGAGTCGGGGATCGGCAATGTAGCCAAATGGTTAGCGAATTCCCAAAACTCTGCAAGGTCATTTTCAATATATTTAGTGAAAGTTGGAATCTCAGGGGAGAAAAGCATGATTCACACCAGGGTTTGCAGAAGTGGGCCCAACCCAATTTCGGGTATTCTGGGCAGGACTGGGCCCGAAAAAACCCAGTGCATTATTTTAGGCCATGAATTGGTATAAATATTTTTTTTTTTAATTTTATATAATTACTGTTATCAGCTCGTAGATAAATTATATAATAGGCCATCTGCAGTCATAACAATGTTGCTGGAAAGTGTAACCATTACCTAATAACTATAGAGTGTATGCAACCACCAATAACTGATCACTAAATAAAAACCAGAAAGAAAAAAACAAATATGCTTCTAGATGGTTGGATTCAGAGCAAACTCCAAGTCAGTTATTAGTTTGAAAAAGCCCTATCAAAGGAAAATTCAAATGAAAAGCAACTGAAAAACCATAGTATAACAGTCTGCCAATCAGTAGGGCAATTTTTTTTTTTTTTTTTTTTTTTTTTGAATTTTTGAAATTGGAGACGTCAAATTTTATTTGTTCTTCAGAACCATCACAGCTTCTGTTACCTTTAGAATCAATAACCTTCTGCACCCATTTGCTTCTTTCCACATGTGCTCTAATATACATTTATTTACACCTATATCTTCAAAAGTACTTATCTGATTTTCAAGAAATTTGGATAGTTTGTCGACAGTAGCCAGCAGATAGCCCCAGATTTATTTCAACCATCTCAGCTTAATACATTGTGTAAAATTAGTACTTTTATTCATGTAAAATATCAAATCAATTTATAATAATTTATAATAAATAAATAAAATATCAAATTTTGTCAGATTTATAAATAAGGGGGGAATTAAATAAATTAGACAATAATGGATTGTAAAAGCATAAAATTACACATTTAAGTATATGCAAGGAAGCCATGTGCCACATTGATTGGCAAACTATTTTGTTTTTATAAAAAAATAAATGTTTAGTAGTTTTTTCTTTAACAAAAACCCGGATTTTTGCAAACCCTGAAACACCTCGATGGTCTTATCAAGTGGATGTGTGAAGAGGTCGATTCCCTACTGTCCTGTATTAAGTAGGACACAGCCGGGTTTGCTCAATGGATCTACCTACAATGTGTCTATGTGATCTATGTCTTCAGGTTTAGAATCTAAGCCTGTAATAACTAGAGCAACGCCAGGTTTGCCTAATGGACCTACCTACTATTGATCTATGTCTTCAGATTTGGAATCCTAGCCTTTAGTTTTAATCCCCCGAAGTACAAATAAGTATTTACCTCCTACAGTATTAACACCACCATGCAATACAACCTGATTGAGAAGTGTAAGTGAATATCAAAATACGAACAAATAAATATTGAAAGATGGTAAAAAGTATACCTCAGATTTCTGCATTGGCTCCTTCAATTTATCTTTAACACTTAGATACTCAGCATAGTATTCATTAAACTCCTTAGAACCAATTAAAGGTGGTAACAGTTGGGATGAAAGCACACCACAATCGCCATTGCTAAACAAAATATAAAATAAACAAGTATTAATACTAATATCTTTCTGTAATAGCTCAAAAAACATACCGATCTTGAAGTTACAAGAATTGCACTTTTTTTGTACAAGTATGCTACATTTAAAATAAAATTATCAATTTTATACAATTTATGAACTGAAAAAGGTTTCAAAAAAGAAAGAAGTTCTTTAATAATAGCTTACCTTGAATTGGTAACTGAATAACTATCCTTATAATTATTATATTTTATGTGGAATGATGAAAGGCAACTCGTTAGAGCTTTATTAAACAGAACATTAGACCGGGTACTAGGCACTTCAATGGCATTTCGCTGTAAATTAATAAGATGTCCACTTAATCAACATATTAATAAAAAAAAATAAATCCAATATCACACAAAAAAAATAGATTTTTATTCTAATATTATAACTTTCTAATTAAAATTATTATTTTTCTCAACTACCAAAAAATGGTAGTCTTTGCAAATATCCTAATGAAACAACCAAGAACACATAAACTTGAGTCATGTGCTCTTTTAGCCAAACAAGCAACTATTTATTCTGCCCTGCTTAGAGGAAACGCAGTAGTTTGCATTTTTTGACAAATGGACTTATAGGCAATTGTCAAATTCGTCTTAAAATTCTCTACTACATGCAAAGTTGTAAAACAACAAGTAGTAGTAGTAAGGGGGTGGGGAGGCCGAGCCTAGCAACTAGACCGCAATCGTGTCCTTTTTGCCAACCCCTGAACTGACACCCATCGAACTACCTACCTACTACTACCTCAGTCGACTTTTGAATTTCCTAGTTTTTTTTTACAAAGGAGAGGCTGTCTCACTTTAGTGTAACAAGCTCCTCTTCCCTGATTTTCCCTGCTCCTAATACATGAAAGCGCAGTCTACCATATCCTTCACATGCTCCCATTAAGTGGTAAGCTGTCTCCTCTTCTTCACCTCACACTGGTCAGGTGAGGACGTCTTCAATTTTTAATAATGCCAGATGTCTTCTGAGTTGGCAGTGTCTAGTTAAGACTCCAACCATATTTCTAAGGTTGGGTCTACTCAGTCCTATGAGCCATCTGGTTTTCCTTTAGTCTAGGTCTGGCAGTAGCATTTTCAACTGCCTACAACCCTCCGTTCCTATTCATGCCCTCCTAGCTTCTTCCCAGATCCACACTTTGATGGCTGACCTCGCCTGTCCTCTTGACCAATCGATGACAGGTTCCGGTCCACAGAATAGCATGGAAGCTCCTATCTTCGCTACTTCATCTGCTTTCTCACTCCCAGGAATCCCTATGTGCCCTGGGACACAAAACAGTGTGACCCTCTTTCTCTCTGCAAGAAGTTCTAATGCCTCTTGGCACTCCTTAACTAGTGCTGACTAACATGCTAGGGGTGCAAACTGCTTGAAGTACTGCCTGAGCATATTGTTACCTTTTTTGATGTTGCATCAATCACCTTGTAAAGCAACAAATTTTACTCTTGTCAACCATTATTTAATTAAATAACTAGCCAAACTAAATAAATATTTGACTATATAAAAAAGCAGGAAAATTGACTCTGCATAAAAGCAGCAAGAAGATAACTAACTACCTTTTTCTGTAGAATGTATCGCATCTAATATAAACCACTGCTTTCTTCCAATGCATTTCTACAGTCTATAAGATTAGAGTTGGCACAATCGAATTCGGGAAACAACAAACGTGGAGGTAGTTTTGGGGTTATAAAAAGGGAAAATCAGTGTTGCCATGTTATATTTTTTTTGTGGAACAGGGGTAGAGTAGGGCATTTTTTTTCTAAAGTTGCATTCAAGATGGAGGACCAATAGAATCGTTTCCCTCTCAAAATTTTCCCGCCTTCGATTGTGCCAACTCTAATCTTATAGACTGAAATGCATTATAGAGATGCAGAAACCATTATTATATGGGCAGATATTTGTTCAACTCAGAACAAGAACTGGGTGTTTTTTACACATCTGATCTAAGTAATTAATGTTAATCAATGAACTAATGGATTTCTTGAAGAAAAATATGAGTGGCAAATTATCAAGTTTTTATAAAATTGTATAAGGAGAATGCAGAACAAGGTGGTCATGTTGTAATACTGAATATTGTTTATAAGTGTTAGTTATAGGGTTGTTTTCATTCCATAATAAATTAATATTGTCTTTTAATTATTACGTTAATATAATGCCCTACACTTCGACCTAGCAGTAAATTCGCTAGGTAGCGGCCCATCTTTCAGGTAATGAAAAGCAAAGCGAGTAGAAGGCAGAGCCCCCTAGTATAGCTGAAAGAAACTTTGGAGGCATTTATCCAGCTGATTCTCTCCAAAGCAGGGCAGAGTAGTTCTGATGTTATGAAAAGGACTTTATCAACTACTATACATACTTTTGGTTTAGAGTATGCCGAAACATCATCCTCTAGAACACAATGTTCAATAAACTGTTTATTTGCAAGAGATTGGAACCGTTGAGAAACAGATTGGATATTTATAGAGAGACAATTCAAATCTTTTTCAAAAACTTCCAAAGAGTTTAAAGCATCGCCAGTCCTAGAAATTAGCCTCTGAAAAATAAAATGATAAATTTACATTATATTAAAATAAGATTTGAATTAGCAACCGTTAAATTATGAATAAGGATTAAAATTAGTGAGGTATGATTTAATAAAAACTACATAGTTTAATCAACTAGTTTCGTGTAATTTATGCACATCGTCAGGGTTTAATTACAGGTAATAGGCAGTATATACTGAACTTGGAGTCTAAACACATTGACGTTAGAAATAGGACTGGTCAAAGAATAATAGTATGAAATGAATATAGAAATGAAATGTAGTATATGGAGGAGGTAGAAAGGATTGGAAGTGAGAGGAAAAAAGGACATGAGAGGATTAACAGTCCAGGTGGTGGGTGGTGGTGATCCAGGTAAGGGTAAAGGCTACATTTTAGATTTCAACTAGACTTACAAAAACTAATATAACTAATATCCGGGAGACCCGGACCCCTGGGAAATTAACAAAACAAACTAAACTATCCTTTTCTGCAGCTTATTTAATAGTTTATTCAACCCCATTGCATTCAGAGTTGGTTACAAATAAAAATAATAATAATAATAATAATGAAACAATTTTAGCATTGGTAAGGACACAACGCAAAAGGTATTTCTTTATTTTTTAATATGTATTAGTTTTAGTATATAATTTTTTACAATCAAATTAATCTCAAGAAAAATAAGTCATTTTCCTGTATGGTTAAACAAATTTACAGCAGTATTATAATTAGAGTTAATTCTAATAGCTCAGGTTGGACAACTTATGTGGGAGAAAAAATAAAAACCACTAGGCGTATTTCTATGGGGTCAAGGTTCTCTGTCAGTGACATTTTTGTTTACCAAGTTAGCCTTCTTTCTAGATTTGAATTTTACAAGTTTTCATTGGCTCCTAACCCCTTTTTTTCTATTTTCCCAAGCTGTCAGAATCAACTCTAATTATAATACTATTAGTCCAGTCGCCCATGTACTTTGGACCTTGGAAAAATTCCAAATTTAACAAAACATTGGGATGTTGTTATTGGGTGTCCAGTAGTGCTACAACCTTTTTTCCGAACAAAAAAACCCTGAGCTAACTTGGGGGGGAGGTCAAAAACCACACAATTTTTGCACTATTTTCAAAATATTTCAAAAACGGTTACTTTTAGTGGAAAACTTTGTGATAGTAATTTGGTAGAGGATTAAATTTCCTTCAAATTTCACTGGTATTTTTGAGGTATCGAGGTACAGGGCTTTGAAAAAGTGCAAAATTTCTCAAAATCGTGAAAAACTGCTAAAAAGGCTTTTTTTCCATTTTGTGACATATTCAATGAGTTATGGTGTTCTATTTGCCTAGTTCTATTTGCATAGTTCAACTGCAAAAATTGTGTGGTTTTTGACCTCCCCCCGAAGTTAGCACATGGTTTTTTTTTGTTCGGAAAATTGGGTGTAGCACTACTGGACACTCACTAACAACATCCCAAAGTTTCGTTCATTTCGGGATTTGATGGCGACTGGACTATATAAACTGATAGGAAATTAGTACCTGTGAGAATTTTTCCAAATATTTTAACAGTTTTACATCGTGAGCTAACGTCCAATCTTTTCTACATTTGCTGATAACATCATGACACACTCCATATTCAAGGGTACAATCCAATTCCTACAACAATACAAATCAACAATGAAACACAAATAAAACTGCAGAACAGAGGTCATTTTAAGTAATAATATCTCTTAGTCTAATAAACTGTAGAGGCAATGGGATATTAACACTTGTATAAAGTAGGGATGATGTCTCTTTGTCAAAACAGTTCTTTAGACAAATGAATATAATCAATCCTGGGTAGAGAAGAGATCATATTTGATGCAATTTATCAAACTTTATGAATTAAGAAATAAAGACTGAGGATGATCTTAAGAAGGGTCGAAACGTCTCAAGAAAAAATGGAGTAATTCGTTTTAATTCTTTACACCTTATCATCCATCCACCATAGCAACAATTAAACTTAAAAAGGTTTTTTCAACGTGTTTTATATTTGAAGCAAGGCAAATCTGCAGAACAGAGGTTGTCATAAGTAATACTATCCCTATGTCTAATAAACTATAAAGGCAATAGGATATTAACACTTGCATACAGGAGGGATGAAGTCTCTTTGTCTAACAGTTCTTTAGACAAAGATGGTAGCTTTTGATGCAGACAAGCAAAAAAAAAAATTTACTTAATAATTTGTTGAAGCCCAGAAATGAAATGAAATAGTTATTAAAGCAAATAGTTATTGTGGTGTTATTTTAGCAGAAATGAAATTAATGTTATATTTTGAGGGCAAAATATAACTATATAAAAAAAAAAAAAAATAAGACAAATTATCAAAAAAGTTTTTTTTAAATAATGTATAAACAATGGTTCACAGCTGAAAAACAACCATTTTCTTAAAATCTCTTTTGTGGAGTCAGGGTACCTTGTATTTAAAACGAGAATGGACCGAAGATTCAACAAACAACATCAAAAGGGTATTTTACCTTTAGAAATCGATAAGAGCCTACAATAATAATAATTGATGATACCCCAAAAATAGTTGCAGTGGTGTGACATCGTGTACAGAGGTATAATATAATTTATTAATGAAAGTTGTTAGAGGAAAGTCGGTTCAGTAGAATTGGAGATAGAGTTTATCTTAGATACCCAGGGCGGCAGGGCGCCTCAAAGGGAGGCGAGACCCTCTCTGGATAGGTAAGGCAAAGAGGAGTTAAAGTTAACACTAACACAAGCAGATATAGATAATAAATAGCCAAAAGCCATAAGGTAAGGAGTAAAGGACATTGGAAATCAGAACAGGAGAAGAGTTCTATGCAAGTTACAACCGAGCTCTACCCTACAACAGTGAAATATTTGCTATTTATAATAAAATTATTTAAACTTTAATAACAGAAACACGACGGAGAACAGAACGAATCAGAATAACATTAACGAAGCGATAACAATAACAGTTGCGAAGTGTTAAAATATAACAATAACAGTTCATTGCATCTTGTTCTTGTTACTTCAAATGTTATTGATTCCTTTCTGTTATAAAATAACAATAAGAGGGATCTGTTCTGTTATAATGTAAACTGTTAAATCAAATTACAATTATCAATAACTACGGGAGACATACAGAGAAAAATAGACCCCCTCACCGGGACTCGAACCACGGGTCCTCCAATTAATCTGTTACAGGTGCTCTTGCCAACTGAGCTATATAGGAGAATGATTTTTCTCTGTCGTTACCGATGCAAATTCCCCAAATCCAAGCTTTCAATCTTATTCTACAAATCTAGAGAGCCAAATATTCACGGCAACAGAACTAGACCGAGAATTAACGCTTATAATTGTAAAGTACTCAATTAGTACCTGTACCTAGAACATACAATCTATTAGAAATTCAAATTTTTAAGTTTTTGGTAGTTTTCATACTACGGAAAGATTAAATTTTACTTTAAATCAAATTACAAAATTATCAATAACTACGGGAGACATACAGAGAAAAAGAGACCTAAAATTTAATCTTTCAGTAGCATGAAAACTACCAAAAACTTATACATTTGAATTTCTAATATATTATTTTAAACTGTTAGGTTATTTTCCACCTCTAACATTATCCCTAGTAGGCATGAAAACAGCCCACGAATAGAGTACATTAGAGTAGATTACTAGAGTAGTATCTCATGACGTCAAGAAGCTAAAATATAAACATCTCATGCATTATTTCCACGCTGTCAAAAGTTAATTCTAATAGTAAGACTACTGTAATCTACAGATGAAAAATCATAAATAAAACAAACCTGGTTAAAACTGATCCTTATCACAATGCTTAAACATTACTGAACTTAAATGAGATTAGAAAGTGGTGAGGCCTGCATAACAAGTTCTAAATCTATGTCTGTGCAAGCAGAGCAACTGTTAAGGAGTTGCCTATTATAGCAGGCATTGCCTTAGATGGTATACCATCGCTTGGTCAATTGATTCCTTAGTGGGGTTTAAGATATTGACCCTGAACTGACTATTAACCTTTTGTGAATCTATTAGTCTGCTTAGAGAAAATAAAAATAAAGTAATAATCTTTTGTTACTCGAGTTTATTCGATGCACCTACAAACGTAAAGTAAGACACCAATACAATTATAGGGTGAGAAAAAATAGCAACAATCAGAAAAAAACAAAACCTTCAGCAAGTAGCACAAAGATAAAAGATTTTACATCAAATATATGATTACTTAATACAGCTTCTGTTAAATAAAATGAAAAGGACAAAATCGGCAATAATGTAAGACAAGAAACCGGTATTGATAAATTACTGATTATAAAATGATACTTGAAAGTTACCAAAACAATGTTAGGTAATGTACCATATTACAGAATAATAGCTTACCATAATAGTATATCGAAGAAATAGAAGAAACTAAAACATTTAATCCATTAACAAATCTAGAACAAAACCGAGAAAATATCATCGACTTGTAAACATCATCACCACCATACACCATAGTATTTCCCACAAAGTGATAACAAAGATAAGCACTACACAATGACCTTCCGAACCTTCCCATTAGACAAGGAAGTGGAGAGAAAAAGACAAAACACTATATACATATGTATATATATATACATATAATTATATCGATTCTCATGTGTCTTCCTCATGTGAAATGAAATGCAACGTTTTCATTATCAAGAAGCGCTCGTTGCTTCTATTAGAATAATAAAACGAATCATAATTTTTATTATTTGACTAAAATAAAAATTGGAAGAGATTTAAAAACTGTACTTAAAGTTTTTATGGACTTTTTTCTAATAAAAAAAAAAATCATACCTTCTACGTACAACTAACGGAAGGTGTGAAGAAATATGTTTTAGTGCAATAATATTTGTGGGTGAGAAATGGGGGGGGGGGGGGAGGGGAAAATTACACATAAAATTATAATATATAACTACTATTCATTTCAAGAGGAAGTATTTGAAGTATAAAAAGCTCTTGAACAAAACAGCGCCCATAATTTGTTAAGCCAAATATTAAAAATTGTTTGGGGCAATATATACTGCTATTAAATTGATCAAGGATTAACCCCCTATTTAACAAGGACAATCTGGAAGGGTGTATATCAAATATGAATGTTTAAATTAAGTTTAAAAATGCCCTTTGATCTCTTTATCAAAATATGGTTCCAAGTTTACTGAGCTAACTGCTTACATTATTTCTTTATTTATTTTATCTAAATTTTAAATTTAAAAAAAATCAAGAGGTGAGGGAGTCTATTCAAAGGGGGCCTGCGTTTACTGCTGGGTTTACTGCGAGTAGGGATTTAACTGTGAAGCACTGAATTAAATTCGTTAATTTTTTTATAATATTATCGATATAATTAAAACGATGTGTAAGAACATTGCAGAATAAAACCAAGAGCGCTAAAATTCTCTATAAAAATTGTCGTGGTAAAGCTAGAGGAGTGGGGGAGAGTGTCATGGTGGGGAGCCGAATCTTAGATCTTGGTTGAGAAGAACCTCGTAGAGCATGCCTGAAAACACATGCTAATATTATGTAATGGTGGTCGGTGTAGCATTAATATATTTTATTTTATTGTAGAAATCGCTCCTTGTATTCTAACGCGCAAATTTACTTGTTAATCCGTACAAGTGTGTTTTCGGTCGTCTGTTTCATATAAGAGTTATTATGTTGGTAGTTATGCATTTTACATTTATCAACTGTGTGCTCCATTGAAACCTTTTTCCAGTTTGGTCTCACTCGGCACGTGTTTTTTTAACCGAATTTTTTGGCCGTAAATCCGTTTGAAATGTCTTCACAGTACGGAATCGGTGTGACTAGAAACCGGTTCGAGTTGTTCGACAGCGACGAGGACCCGCTCGAAGTGCTAAAACAACATGAGATCGAAAAGGAGCAACGCAAGGTGAAGAAGGTAAGCACTGGTAAGGAGAACACGACCGCATCTAAGGAACCGGTCAAGAAGCCTGTCGTCGCTAGGAAAGTTCCTAAAGACGTTCAGTCTTCTAGAACCGTCGCCGCCAAGAAAGAAAGTACTAGATCCAATTTCTCTCAAGGTAGGGTCGGCGAACCCGGTGCCGGGCCCCGAGATCGGCAGGCCGGTTACGTCGGTAACAAGGTGGCCGATGACGCGCGTGATGAATTTTCCGACCCTAAATTCGACAAATCGGTTTTAAGAGACGGAAACGGTCGTTCCGTCCGCGTGGCCAGTCGCGGCGGAAGGGGTGGTCGCGGTACCCGTCCCGGCTTTGAATCGAGAGGAAAGCGTGAGTTCGAACGTCATTCCGGGTCGGACAAGACCGGCGTGAAATGTGTCGACAAAAAGGACGGAGCCGGAGCTTACAACTGGGACAGCGCTAAGGATATGGTCAAGGAAATGGGTGACAACGGTAATTTCGAATGGAACGAGAAGGTCGAAGGCGCGACCGAACCGGAACAGGCCCCCGCCGAACAAGGTGAAGAGGCGACGGCCGCCGCCGCCGAGAGCGAAAGCGCCCGTGAGATGACCCTGGACGAATGGAAAGCCCTTAGAGTACCCAAAGCGAAACCTGTGCACAATCTGAGGAAAGCCGGTGAAGGAGAGGACCTGTCTCGTTGGAAGAAAATGTACGTGCTGGAGAAGAAGAACATGGAAGAGGACGACGACGACGACGAGTATGAACACTGTGACTATCCTCAAAGGGTCGGACGCCAGAAGCACCTATTGGACATCGATATCCGTTTCAAGGACGTAAGAAGCAACCGAGGTGGACGTGGACGAGGAATGGGACGTGGCGCTAGGAACATATCTCCCCGGGACCCCGACAAAGTGGCTACTACCTCGAAGAAGGAGGTACCTAAGGTTGACAACGAGCACGAGTTCCCCTCACTCGGTTAAACATCTGTTCGCTTTCTAACACAAGTCTCTTTTTCTTTTTCATCATTTCTTTACATATTATGTATTTGTTTCAATTTTGGATAAAAAAAAAAAAAATTCTTTCGTTTAAGTGTGATTTTATTTCTTTTTTTTAATTATTATTATTGTTTCAATTAGGATTTTTCATTTTTTTATAATTTAGAATTTTTTGGATGAATATTTTCTTGTGGTCACTAAGCTAACGACTGTATAATATGTACTATACTATAGTCGACAAAAAATTAACTGAGTATTGGCATGAGGGTAGCCGGAGTGGAGTTTCACAGCCGTCTATTAACCCCTTACTAGCATTTTATCTCTTTTGTTTTTTAATTCCGACTGATTTTTATCCTTTTTATTTAGGTAATTTCCGATAAGGGTTTGGTCTGGCGCTACCACTGCGTATTTTTAACTAATTAATGAACTAAGTAGGCACAGCTAGTTCTACTGTCCCGTTTCATCTACGCTTTTCTTTAGTTTACTAACTTGTGATTTCTGTGTTAACGAGCACAAAATCCGATTACAATTTTATCCGAGTCCGGACTCATTAAGATAACGGAATGTTTTATAAAGACCTGATGTTTAGTGCGCCTGAAGCACAAGTCTACCGAAACAAGTATCGTGTTGATTTGATGCTCCCCTCCGGCTCCTATTTGACTTAAGTGTTGATTACACGTACTATGTGTGTCTGTTGAATCATGGTGGTGTTTCACCATCATGAAGTTGATATATATATATATATATATAATTTGTTTAGAATTTACTTTTCTTTTTTTCTATTTGTTTGGATGTGACCCATGGTTTTAGGACCTGTTATTTGCAAGTTTTTTTCTACAACAGTAGGCTTGACTTCTACTGTGTGCGTTTCATGGTGGCACCACATTCAAATTAACTCATAGTTCTAACTTACATCCAATTTATTATTATTTTTTATTTTTTTTACCTATTTTGGACATATTCTTTCAGAATTAGTTAGTCTCATATAAAATGTATTGTTATATTTGTAAATAACTCCACCATGACTTAACAGACACACTATATTACATACGTACATATGTGTATTTGTGTATGTAATATTTTCCCTCTTTTTAATGCATGTAGCATACTTATTAAATAACTATCTACTTAACTAAATCTATCTAGGGTAGTATGGAATATTATCTGTTTAGATCGATCTACTTAATCGATATTTTTTGCATGTTAACAGAATTTATGTAAGTAAAATAGCTTTTTT
Source organism: Gerris lacustris (assembly GCA_951217055.1). NCBI lineage: Eukaryota > Metazoa > Arthropoda > Insecta > Hemiptera > Gerridae > Gerris > Gerris lacustris. Next base: position 17,052,236 of record OX578285.1, read on the forward strand.
TCCTTACATACGATAATTTTAAGTACTATGAGAAAAATCATCTTTTATAAAAATTAAAAATTGTACAATACTTAATCATAACTTGTAACATTATAACATTTGCGGCTAGACTAATGTTATATTATCATACAATCAGTAGATCTAGTTATGCTACTTTAATATGATGTTTAATGAACATGTTACAAATACCTAGACCTACGTAATTTAAAGCTATTGAAGCTTTATCTATTGTACCTATAATTAAAAAAAGAAAAAAAAAATATGGTTAATAGATTTTTAAAAAAAAAAAAACTTTTTTTTTAATTAATTTGTAATGACCCCTCTAATATGAAATATATCTGCACTCGAAGACTTCACTTATTGTATAGATCAAGGTAAACCTAAAGGCTTCCAACTTTTCCAAAAAGTATTTACTTTTTCCCCTTGACATTGATAAGTATTATAAAACTACGACCAAATATTTTTATGGAAAGAATTTACACTCCTTTTATATATATATTTTTCAGTTATTAATTATAATTCGGTTTGCTTATTTTCTAAAATAGTTTGAGACTGTATGAGCCTCAACTTACTCATAATTAATTATTTCCCTTCCCTAAATATATTAATATACAAACAAAACCCTTTGATAAAGCAAAACAACATCTACCTTTTGTATTTGGTGGTAACATATTGTTTTTATACTTAATTTAATTTTATTTGAAAACCATAAGTTTTTAACTTTTTTTTTTTTGAAAAATTATTTTTCAATACATTATTTAATCAGTAGGTTTGACATTATTGTTTTTGTTTTATAAACTATTACTTTTTTAATTTGACTTTCAAGCAAATGATATTCATTCATTTGACATTGCTTCTCTGTTCTTTTTTAAAATGATTTTTTTTTATTAATATACGGCAGTAGAAAAAAAATGCCTTTTTGTGTATTATAGTTTTTTTTTTTTTTTTAAATATAAATAATTTTTTTTTAATTACCAGTTTTAAGTTTTAATTACTTTTGGTTTTTGCAAATGTCTTTTATCCGTTGTTTTTTTTTATAAAAGAATCATTAGCATTATTTTTTTTACAGTAATAAGTTGATTTGCACTGTAAACGAGGTTCATATTGGTATTAATATATTGTAGTTTATTTGTTAGTCTAAATAGTCTATTATACTACATTAAAAAAAAAATAATAACTTGCAATTAAGTGAAGCTTTGAAAATATATATAATATTGAGTGCATCGGATTAGTAACTACGGTGAATAGATGTGCGAGTAATAATTTGTTTAAAAAAAAAAAAAAAAAAATGTTTACGTAAAAACTTTTTTAGTCACCAAATAAATCATTGTTAAATGTCATTATTTCCTTTAAAAAATAAGTCACTATTATTATAAAACAATACATGCATACACACTCACAAATACATCAAAATATGTGTATATATATATTTTTTTTTTTTTATTTCAAGACTTAATTTTTTATAGTTGTTTAAGTCGTTATTATATTTATTTTATTATTTTTTTTTTTGACTTTATAAAAAAAATTGAGGCTGTGAAGCCGTCATTAAATAAATAAAAAAATATGATTTAAAAGAAAAATAAATTTTTTTGTACATGTTAACATATACTTAATGATTGCTGACATATTCATGTTTTTTTTTTTTTTTATTATTATACAGATTGTTAAAGAAGGAAGTAATGGCTCTCAATTGTGACTTCTCAAAATCTATTGTATTTAAATAAACAATTGATTTTAATATTTTTTTATTATTATTTTTTATTTTTTTTTACCATTATTTATTCATTAATGTTGGTTTGAAAAAAAAAGAATAAATGTGTATCTCTTTGAATGTAAGTTTTGTTACTCTTTTGCTTTAAACATGCAGGTATTTTATAAGTTCCTTGTATGGTGCTTGTCTAAAACAATATTAAACGTTTATAGTATTCTGAAGGAACATAGTTCGGTTGTGTTACGTATAAACGTCCGACTATAGATTCCCTATTTTAGGATTAATCTGATAAATTAAATAAATTGAAATATAATTGGTGAATGAATGTTATTTTTTAAATTCATATTTAGTCAATTCCTCGGGATTCGAGGTCAAAATAGATATTGCATTTTTTTTTTTTTTTTTTTTTTTAATAAATAAGTACGAGTTAATTGTGTCTCTAATCTTTTGACTTGCGATCAACTGAGTTTTAAGATTATGCACACAATGAACTGAAAGTTGATTTGACGGCAAAATCAACCTAACTGATTTTTAAAAAAATTCATTTCGACCTCAATTAAGTTTTTTTATTAAATACATTTACAAAATTGTGTGTGTGTGTGGAATATATGTATATATCGACTCCATTTATTGTACTTATATTAATCGAGTACAACGAAATTTATTCTTTTCTTTTAAATTTATGAATTTTTTTTTTTTAGGCGTTAGATATTTATGGTGATGTATTAAACATGTTTGACTCAAGATCAATAGTGATGAATATGATTGATTCCAAAGTCGAACAATATTTTTATACGAATTAAGAACTCGTAAAATCAATTGGAAATTGCTTACCAGTGGGTTACGGCTATTTGTGTTGTCAAAAATTAAATTGAGGCTCGAGTAAGGTTAATATATTTATTCATCTTCCTCCGACCAAGGGTGCATTCAGTAAATATACACGGTAAACGCTTTTTTAACTTAACAGAGCCTAACTTTTATATTAACCACATAAGCTCACCACATGTGGATCCGGTAATGTGATTGGAACCGAGTCAGTTTTTCTCTATAAAAATGTAAGTTTTTTTTCTTTCTTCCCAGGATTTTAACAATTCTTATTACTATCGATAAATTATAATCTAATATAATGTTTGTTTATATTTGAACTTAATAAAATTTTGTTACTCAAACCTTTTTCTGTGTGTTTTGTTAACTATTTGTTGGCAATTTTTTTTTTTTTTTTTTTAAATTAAGGCTACAGTGTACTAATCGGCTAAATTACTAATAGTTACTGTAAAAATCTCAGAGTGAATTAATCTCAAAATGCTGAATTGATTTATTAATGATACCCGGATTTAATAAAATCTAGATATTGAGAAGATCGCATTGTAACATCGCAATTTACAAAATCTCTGATGCGGTCTCTCCTAAAAGATCTAGATTTGTGCGACTCAGTAAAGCTACACTAAAGACTGTTATAACATAAGCTTGTTTCATTGTTGTTGTTTTTTTTTTTTTTCACAATAAGCCATTCCATTTGCTTTTGAGTATGTTTAACATAATACCCATTAGTAACAGCTAATTTTCTAATAATATCTCTGTTAATAGTTCATGATTTCTTTGACTTTTTGCTACTACAATTGATCAATTTTCATAATTTGCTATTTAATACCCATTTTTACAAAATGCACCCTAACTCGAATAATTTTTGTTACAATTGTAATTCGCTAATATTTTCTTGATTGTTTCTTTGGAGGAAAATGCCGTACGAAAATAAGATTTTTTTTTTCTTATGTATCAAGTTTGTTGTATTTCTCCAGTTATTATAAATTAATATTTTTGTGATAAGAAAAAAAAATACCGTTTAGTTTTATAGTGGGACTTTTTTTTTAAATATAGGTATTTTTAAAAATTTATGTATATTAAAAAACTCTGCATGTTTATGGTAAAGATTTAAGAGTGGAAATGTTTTGACAAAAGCGTAGAGACACACACACATTAAAATATATTTTATATAATATATTGTAATACCCGTATTAGTCCTTTTTTTTTTAGTATACTACTCTTATTTTGTGATTTGAAATATATATCAATTTATTTAAAATTCTTAACCAAAACATGCTCGGTGTCTTAGAATCTAAAAAAATTAGGTAGGTAATCAGAATTATTGTTAATTAGGTAGTTACCAAAATTATAATATTCTTGTTGGTATGATTTTTTTTTTTTACATTTCTTTTATTTTTTTATTCGGGTGCATTTTCAGGAGATTGAATACAGAAGTTGATGAATAATTTATTACAGGTAAGTACTTTCTGTGAAAAGGTTTATTTTTAATATGTAAATGCTTAAATATCCTTTGGCCTCAAAGCATTTAGGATATAGCGTATACACTTATATCTTATGCTTGTAATGTTACTAAGGATTTAATAGTAATGTTATACAAATAAACGATTCATATGATTTTTTTTTTTTTTCTTAAATATAATTTTTACTATAATTAATTATTATTTCTAAAGGTTTTTTTAATTTTAAATTAATGAATATGTGTACATTTTTATAAAATAAATATTCTCCCCTTGTAAAAATATCATTTATAGAAGTTTATTTTTATTATTATTTCATTTTAGTTCAACTATTTCAAAGCTTTTATTATTTACTTTTTTCAAATTTTATTTATAAGCATTTGATTTGATTATAACTATTATTATTATTATTTTTATTTTTTTTTTTTTTTTTTTTCATGTGCTTGGACAATTGTAAGGCATAACTAAAGATTAAAGTTATGCAGATGCGTTTTTTTTTTTTTTTTGTTTGTTTGTTTTGGTTTTTTTATTGTGCTTAATTTTTCTTTGAAACTTTATTGATTTTCAAATAATTATACTAATCTCTGAAGTTGATCGATCGTAATTTTTTTTTTTTTTTTGTTTCTTGCTTTTGTCCATTTTATTATTAATGTTTTTTAACTTACACACAATCAGAGCTGATTTGATAAATGTAGATGGTGGACGCTACTTCAGGTTACCTCCACATTTTATTTACTTTTCAGCTCTTTTTATTTTTATTTTTTATTTTTCTACATTTATCAATAATTAAAGCTCGACTCTGAATGAAGTGTTTATTTTTTTGTGGAGTGTGGATTATCTTAGAACGAAAAAAACTTAATTTTATTTTTTAATACCACATCCACATAATGATTGTATAATTTTCATGTTGTGGGCTTATTGGCTATTCGGACTTCTCCTTAATTTACCGACAATAATATTTGGCTAATAAGCCCAACTCCAATGTACCAATGTATAACAAAAAAAATAGTAGCAATAGAGCTGCTGACAAATGTGGAATTTTAACATTAACGTTCCTGTCATAAGGGGTATGCTATTATATTAATAACAGATAATATTTAGTTTTCATCTTGGTAACTTATTATAAAAGAAACTTATAGCATAATATATCTAGCTAACTAACTAAATAAGAAGAAAACTATATTATATTTAGTTTTCATCTTGGTAACTTACTATAAAAGAAAATTATAGCATAATATATTTAGCTTCCATCTAGCTAACTGACTAAGAAGAAAACTATATTATATTTATTTTTCATCTTGGTAACTTAATATAAAAGAGACTTATAGCATGATATATTTAGTTTTCATTTAGCTAACTAACTTAAAAGAAAACAATATTATATTTAATTTTCATATCTTCAATTGTATTCATATTAGCTAAATTCACGTGTTTGTTTTCTATTTGACTTTTAAGTATTAACTTTTTTTCAATTGCATTGGAAGATTTTGATATCATAATAAAGCTATTTGGTTAAAGGTTTTTGCTGAGACAAAATAATAGAATTTACTTGGTTAAAACCAGGTTGAATTGACCTATGATTTAAGAAATGTAAATATAAGCACAGAACACATATATTTTCTACCCAAATCCTTTACTTTCAATGTTATCCTGTTTATTATTAAATCCTTATATATATATATATAATACTATTTAACCGTTAATTAGCCTCTTCTGGATATAATTCAAATATCACTTAATGGATTTGACTTTGAAGGAAGTGAAAATTGTAATTGGTTCCTTTTTCCAGGACAAAATTAGATGTTACTAACATGGTTTTGTGGAACTTACTCATCGTGAATAAAACTCAAAAAAAAAAAAATTAAATTTGCTCTTTTGAGTTTTTTTGTTTTGTTTTTTTCTCGTGTTGCCACAAGTGAAGTAGGGACAAAATTAGTTATTTATACCGAGATTTTGTGGAGCTTACTCATCGCAAATAAAATTTAAAGAGAAAAATTATTATTGAATTTTGCTCTTTGAGTTTTATCATCTGATCAGTGTTGCCACAAGTTAAGTAAGGACAAAATTAGTAATTTCTACCGAGATTTTGTGGGATTTAATCATTAATAATAAAACTCAAAGAGAAAAATTGTTGAATTTTTGCTCTTTTGGTTTTATTATTTATTTTTTTTCTCAGTGTTGCCACAAGTTAAGTAGGGACACAATTAGTTATTTCTACTGAGATTTTGTGGAACTTACTCATCGCGAATAAAACACAGAGAAAAATTGTTGTTGAATTTTTCTCTTTGAGTTTTATCATCTTTTGATCAGTGTTGCCACAAGTCAAGTAGGGACAAAATTAAATTAGTTATTTCTACCGAGACTTTGTGGAACTTAATTATTGCGAATCAAACTCAAAGAGAAATTTTTTGTTGAATTTTGCTCTTAGAGTTTTATTATCTTTTTATCAGTGTTGTGACAAGTTATGTGGCCCATATTGGCTGACTTTATTTTATTGTGAAGCGTTCCAAATTGATCTTTTTTTTAGTTCATTATTTTAATGATTTTAGGAACGTGCCGGCTAAACTGAATGTGTTAAAACATCTCACTTATTCGGTATAATGTTAACCTTTGAAATTGATCTCGATTAGTCTTTGAATGCTTTTTTTCAGCGAATCGGCGAGATGCAGTTGCTTTTATTCATTTCTCCCTTTCAATAATACATTTATCGAAATTTCTTGTTAAACCTCGGTGTTAACATGTGTAATTTTGAAATGTTTAAAGTTAAAATATTCTTACATGCAAGTCATTTGAAGACGACTCAGGTATTAATTATTGAATGTTAAAATAATATTTAAAAAAAAAAAAAAAAAAAATGATATACAATGAAATCAAAAAAATTAGAATTATTTGAGAAAAATAAACACTTATTATGTTAAAATATAAAAAATTTAATTAACTAATTTTTAGATTTTATCTTATAAATTATAATTTTAAAACAACAAAAAAATATTAGGCAACAAATTTAAATGTATGTAACAATTGTTGTAATTATAATCATAATAATCTATAATGTAAAACACAAAAATCAGGAAAAATAATTGTTTAACTAAATGTATAATAATGACATTTCCATGTATGTGTCTATTGTATTTTCCTTATTTATTTTTATTTAATGGTTTTAAGAATTCTGTAGGATTTACAATTTATTTTTATAAGTTACTTTTTTTTTTTACATTATTATTTAAATTCGAAATGTGTTAAGATTTTTATCTGGATTTGTAATTTTTATTTTAAGACATTGCACTGAAAACTTGAGCCACATTTGTTTTTTTTGTAACTAAGTCGTATAGTACGTGCCATCAAAATTTCTTCGAGTTGAACCTCTACCTGGTTTATATACTGGAGGGTTGTTTTTCTTCAGTAAATGTGCGGAGCGGCTATTTAAAATTCAAGGGTACACAAAATTAAGGTTTTTAATTTAATATGTGGGATTTTATCACCTAACCTCTAAGTGGTGGGACGTACAATACGGATTTATCAAAAATGTGACTAGTTTAAATAAATGTTGAAATCTGTTCATTAAAAATGTATGTTCACTTTTTGGTTAGATACTCCTGTCTTATATGTTCATACACTCTCATGCATGTTCATATGAAAAATAATATTTATAAAAAAAAAAAAAAAAAAATTATTATTATTTTACTTGTTAATTATATTTTCATTAAAATCTCAGTTTTACAAATGACTCTGCGTTCAAACAATTCGGTTTACAAACAAAAAACTTGAAGAAAAAAATTATTCAATCGGTGAACAGAATTTCTGTTTAGGAATGAGCATATAGTTAGATTTTCTACTTCTTGCTTGTAATCCAATGAGCAATTTCAAGCTAGAAGTATAAATTAAAGATGATAAAGAGCTGTTTTCTTGGGGTCTTTATCAGTTTATTCTGATTGTGACTTATGGGCAATAATTTTCTGATCAAGTTTGCAAACCGAAGTTCCACTGGAGGATCAATGTTAAAAGATCGAGTCAATCTTTAAATCCCAATGTTGTAATAATGAATTCTTGAGATTATTCTCTATGATGGATTTTAAATTTCTTTTTCCTTCCGATTTTCCGATTATCACATATAAATGAAAACCAAGCATCTCTTGCCTCAGAAGTCTCCGTGTTGAATTTACTGAAAATTTAATAATTATGTTGGTCGAATATGGATAGGTGTCATTTTTCAAGTTACTGGTTTAAACTATATTTTTATGAACAGATTTCTAACTGACATTGGACTATAACATCTTGTCTGTAGAATCCAATGCCGAGGCTGTCTTTTAATTTATTAGCCGAATTCAATTGTAAATAACATTACATAAAACATCGCTATTTTTCACTGTCTGTTTCCCGTAGTTAATAATAATTATAATTTGATTTAAATTAAAATTTAACTTTCCGTAGTATGAAAACTACCAAAAACTTAAAAATTGAACATCGCTTGTTTAATTGTAACTTTTATTTCATGACTCCTGTTTTGAAATTTTCTCTTATTATTAAGTAGGTAGTTTTAATTTTACTTCTTTAAATTATTGTTTCTGCTTTTAATTAATCATTTACGTTCACTTACTTTTATTTAAAACAAATATTTATTTGCTCTAAATATTTTAGAACCACTTTTAATTACATTAATTTGTTCTTAATAAAAAAGAAACAATTTCATAAATTGTTATATCTTGCTCCAGTGATTATTCAGATGTTCAGATTAAATAAACGTTTATTTTAAATGTTGACTGGGAAAGGTTTGTTGGTTATAACAATATATATATATATATATATATATATATATATATATATATATATATATATATATATATATATATATATATAAATGATACATTTTTGTAGTAATGGATTTACATAATTACTGATTTGTGTAAAAATTACTTCTGTTTTACATTATAATGAATATTCTTTCTTTTAGAAGACTTATTTTTATGCTCTTTACAGTGAGTTTCTATCCTTATCATTCCTTTTGAAATCTACGATAATTACTTCCCTTTTTTTATTTTAACGAAACTATATTTATATATTTAAAAAAATCTGATGATTTTTAAAATAATAATAATAAAGAAAAAACTATCACAGGGAATGGATCTTAAGTGTTAGTTTTTTTACACAATATCACAGCGTAATAAAAAGTAATTTCGATAGGGTTCGAATAGGGTAGGTGGGGGCAAAGGTCTGCACTTTTTGGTTTAGGGCTAATTTTGAGCATTTGCTTCCTTTTAATAATTTCTAAATGACCTGTGAATTTTGGCTAACAATCCCCCATCTCTTATTGCCAAATCATAATTTTGTTAAAATGGTGCCCCAAATATGTTGAGAAATTTTTGGAGCACCATTTTACCAAAATTATGATTTGCGGACCTTTATCCCATTTGGTATTAATTAATTGATAATTCAAGAAAGTGAAATACTTCATAAAAGAACATGTATATTGAACGATAAAGAAAACATATTTGGTACAATATAAAGTATCGTAGATGGAGAAACCCCAAACCCCTTTTAATTAATCCTTTCTTTTCATCCGAGGTTTTCCTTTCATTTGCTGGGTTAAAGGGCGCAAACAATCTTTCTTTCTCTTGAACACTGAAAATTAAAAACTAGTTCTTTTACCAGAAGTAACTAAAATAAATTAATCTTTATATTAAACTTTTTAAATGAGAAAAGAGTCCACATTAGGACATTTTCCCCATTCAGTGTGCGGATCTTTGCCCCATTTTATCAAATCATATAAATATACAGTAGAACCTCGATAAGAAGTGTCTCAAGGGGATTAGGGAAACAGTCTTGTTATCGAGGAGCTCTTTTTGTTGAGAGTCGTGTTATCAAGGTGATTTTGGCTATCAGTCATGTTATTGAGGTTCGAGGGTGGGGTTTTCAAGTCTAAACTTGTTCAAGGTCGACCCATTCTTCTATAGAGTCGCGTTATCGAGGTTGACTTCTCAAAATGACTTGTTATAGAGGTTCTGAGTTACGTTGTGAATTGGAAAAAATCCATGTTATTAAGGTTGCTTGGATAATAATAGTCGCGTTATGGAGGTTAATTTATCATTATGTGTTATGGCAATCTTAAGGGGATTAGAAAATTGCACTTGTAATTGAGGGTCGTGTAAGTGAGGTTCTACTGTAGTAACCTATCGAAGGTAACTACATATGAAGGTAAAACAAGTGTCCATTTCTCTACACTATTTAGTACCATTTTGTAGCAACTTTATCAAAAATACGAATATTGATTTATAATAATTAATAATAAACTGCCAAAATTCTATAAAAGATTGAAACATAAAAAAATAAACTTACCTCATGTTTCTTGGCAACAGTACAATCGAAATCAAGATAACCTTACAGGAGCAAAGCCTCAATGTAAGGAACGAGTGTTGCCAGTCCCTCTTCAAAAAGTATTTTCCCCCCCATTTTTAAAACAGTGTGGACATTTACCCCATGCGAACCTTTGCCCCCACCTACCCTATATATTAAAAAAAATCTGATAGTGAATAGTTTTTTAAATAATAATAAAAAAAGTACTATCACAGAGAATTGATATTAATGTATCTTTTTAGGGGTTTTAGTCCATATTTAATTATGTGTTTTTGGTCGTTTTCAATATAATGTCGTTTACCTTAAACCATTATTAGCAGGGTATATATACACAGTGATTGAACTCTAATTAGATCTTAAAAAAATATTAAAATGGTTCAGTCTTGTACTGATAATTGGCTTTTCTAGTTCCAGTTGGAATTTTTTTTTAATTTAACGAGAATATCACATTGATCCGTTGCTCGTGTTTTTGTCACACATTATTATCGGCACTAGAAAAAAAAAAAGTTTGTTTCTAACCTCTATAGAAAAAATAGTACTACAGCGACAAACACGTGTCTTTGTACTGGAATAGTAGACACTTCCAGCTATCTAACGCTGCATTCTTTTCCACCCCTACCCCTCTAGGGCGCCTTCTACGCAGTCTCGTTATTTAATAGCCAGACCTCTAAATCAAATAATAATTATCATTAACTACGGGAGACATACAGAGAAAAATTGACCCCAGCACCGGGATTTGAACCACGGGCCTCCTATATATATCCGTTACAGGCGCTCTTACCAACTGAGCTATACTGGAGAATGATTTTTCTCTGTCGTTACCGATACAAAGTCCCAAATCCAAGCTTTAAATCTTTTCTACAAGTCTAGCAAGCCAAATATTCACGGCAATAGAACTAGACCGCTTTGGTAAGAGCGCCTGTAACGGATATATAGGAGGCCCGTGGTTCAAGTCCCGGTGCTGGGGTCAATTTTTCTCTGTATGTCTCCCGTAGTTAATGATAATTATAATTTGATTTAAAGTAAAATTTATTATTTTCGTAGTATGAATACTACTTAAAACTTAAAAAATTTGAATAGCCAGACCTCGTATACCAGACTTAGCCTCCATATCCCTTACCTTTGATTCCTTAATCCATCTATAGCCCTATTCTACCCCCACTTAGTACTGTTACTTTCAGTCATAAAGGCTTGTAAATTAAAAATTTAGCATATTAGTCTTTGACTTTCTAAGAGTCTACTAGTCTAGCACTTACACTGAAGATTAAATCAATGTCGAAACGCGTTAGTTTATTAATATGGTGACAATATTGTTGTGTTACTTTGTTAGTAACCTCTCTAGTCATAATTATTCAATAAATACATTCAATTTATGCTTCTAAGGGAGCTTATTTATTTAAAATAAATGAATCAAGTGTATCTTCATCTACACTACATTTCATTACTTAATCATTTCTTGTTTATTATCATTTAAGTTGGAATTTTGGGATAGGATTAAATTGTATAATCATTCCTCTCCCATAATGTTACCAAAAACATTTTTTTCACAATATTTAAAACACTTAAAAGAGAAATCAAGCTAGTTGAACAGTTGGAACCTAGCAAATAGGCCACTTATTTGGGACAGGGTGTTCAGACCCTTATCACTCCAATGTACCGCCAAAACAGAAAACAGTGTGATCATGTAAATTAGGGTACCTATGCGTGGGATAAAACCCTCGACCTTTTAAGTTACCAATGTTTTTAGGACCACAACTTCTCTTAAAGAGAAATCAAAGTTAAAGACAGTATTTTGAAACTGGTAAATATCTCTATGGACCTGATAGGGTACTATTTACTAAACCTGCTTTCCTATCTCTCTCATAAATCCAGATTGAGTTTATGGCTCATATTACTAAAGAAGTTAAGAATGCAGACAATTCCTGTCACAATCTTTCATCTCTTAGTACTTGTAAGCAATTGTTTAATTACCTACTTCAACAATTCCTCCTGACTCTTGAGAAATATGACACACTTTCTTGTAAGTGTGTTCTTGTAAGTTAAATCATAATTCTGTATTCCAGAAGCAAAAACTATACATGAATAAAATTATAATAGTTCAAAAAAAAAAAAAAAAAAAAAAATAGTCCATTGTTACATCAAATGATAAGCTAGCTATAAGTGATTAAAATTGCATGTTGCTCAGTAATATTATTATTCTTGACTCTTAAGTTTTATTAACCCTAGAACACTACCTATGCGTCAAAGTGACGTATTGAATTGATAAAAATGGCTGCCAGTCGCCCCGACTACGTCCAATGGTTCCCAACGTCCCTCAATGCCTACCCTGTTTAATATTTTTTATAATAATAATTTTTTTAACGCTTAGTTGTAAGAAATTTGACTGAAACAGATGAAAACATTACTGTTAATAGATGTTACCTGATAGAAAATTGTGTTCTTCTTCTTATTAATACAGAAATGTGTACCTACTTTTTTTAAAGAAATATTCATGAATCGCCTATTTATTTATTATAAACCAAACTAATAATGCATTTTTAAGTAACTTACTATATTTTGAGACTAAAAAAATAGTTTAATTTAAATAAGATCCAATGATAGTCACAGTGACGTATCGGTAGTAACAACATATTAATATTTAACGGTAGTATTCTAGGGTTAACTGTTTTTTTGTTTTTTTTTAATAATTGGGATACATTATTATATTGAAAAATTAATCATATTGGAGATCCGAGGTAAGTATTATTAAATAGAACAATTGTATGTTTATATATAGTTCAATGACCATTTACTGCAACTGAAAAAGGGTCAACTTATTATTTTAAAAAGGAAAGTTTCTTCCAGTACCCGGAACTTAGCCTATTTAATAATGATACTGTTAACAATGTTTCAAGGATTTTTTCTTATTATTAAGATTATTATAAGCTTATTTGATTCATTAGGCTTTGCATGTTAATAAAAAAAATATATATATATATATATATGCATCTAGGAGATTCTTCTGATAGCTTAATATTATTCATCTTGATAGAAAATTAGGTAAGTACCTAATTTTGTAAGTATGCACTCACACATGTGTTTAACTCATCTGAGAGATTATGTACACAAATGTAATTGTGCTATGTATATTAACCCTTTAACACACGGCTTCATGAGTACAAGTGGAACGAGGTTACTGGAAGTCAATCCAGTAACCTCAAGATTATCTGGAGAAGGCTGCTTTACAACAGCCGAAACCGGTCAATTGTTTAAATTACAATTTTTGTGTGAAGGCGTTGTTTGGTTATTGAACTACACCTCTCTCATGATGAGTTGCTCTCACACATTGGAGAAAAACACAGTCGAGGATCTTAAGAGAGCTATGTTTACCACCCACATATATTCATATGTCTATGTAGGGTAGGGCGGGGCTAGTTGAGCATAGGGGTAAGTTGGGCAATTTAAATATCTCTAAAACTACGCATGTCACAAAAATACTTCAAATAATGGAAAGATGGGGACAAGGAAGGAGAACGCATTTTTTAATTTTCTTAGTAAAAAGTAAAAAACTGTTGATCGCCATTTTTCTCCTAGACTCGTACTAAAACAACCATCTACAATCACGTAAGTGTTTATATTTTATGTATTTATTGTACTTTTGATAATAATTAGTTATTTAGTCCCAATAAGTCTACCCGTTTTTTTCATCACTTAACTTTTTATCTTATAAGTCTAGTCAGGGCTAGTTGGGCAGGCTTGCTCAACTTGCCCCACTCTTAAACTACTACAAAAAGTTAAAGGTTTATTTTTTATTTTTACAAATACTAAGCAGACTCTGGCAGACGGCTATAATAGGTATGCCTTTTTATACTTTGTAATAACAATTTGTATAATAATTGTATATAATTTTGAAATTATTAATAAAAAAAATAAGAAAATGTTAAATGTCTTGCATTTCATTTTAGGATGCAGACATATAAAGAAAAACGTCAAGGGGTTCTGCTACGAGTTAACAGTCAAGTGAAGCTTCAAAATCTGTGATGGCCGGGTACAAGAGCATGAACGCAGCTGCAAAAGAATTTAACGTAAAACGAATGACTCTCACAAGATGACTGATGATACACCCTGCATTAATATTTTTACCTTACTAACCTCGAAATTACCTACTAAAATCGAATTTTTATATTGTTTTTATATTTACTTTTTTTTATCCTTAAAAATTAATAATAAAACATAATTTTAATTACAAAGAGTGTAATAATATCCAAAGATAAATAATAAGTTATGTCGTAAAAGTGTGTTATATTAGCTTTAGATTTTTTGTTGTTTGTTTGTTGTTGTTTCTGTACCTACATTAGAGATGGAACTTAAAAAATATATATTTGATTATCAACTGAAGTTTTACTGTAGTTTTCAGCAATTTCCACATCACTATTAACCTATTCTTTCCATTGCCCAACTTGCCCCATGCCCTTGCTCAACTTACCCCTACTATGGGGCAGGTTGAGCAAGTAGGAGGTTTCTCGCATAAATGATAATATTTTCTAAACCAGATCTGAAATAGTTTTATTTTCTGAATACATTTAAAGAAGGGTAAATTACTTATCTAACGTTGAAGGAATCAAGTAAATCGGATGAACCGTTTAGGAGTTATTATAGGTTATATAAAAAATTGCTCAACTAGCCCCGCCCTACCCTATATGTAAATATATATTCCAATAATTTGCATGTATTATTGTCTCAACCCTAGTAGCTTAATGGAAAATATTTTCAACACCTAAATATATTGTGTAACAGCCAAAAAATAATACATTTTTAAAAAAAAAAAAAAAATTGTTTTTGTGAGCCTTTTTTCACTATTTCCAATATGACAGGGGATTTTAGGGTGGTAGCTATGTTTACCACCAAGCGTCAATAAAAGTTAATTAGTTTTTTTACGTACAATGGACGGTTTACGGATTATAGGTCGAAGAATATCTACAAATAAATAAAAAAAAGCGATAAAAGAAAATCGATGCTCCGATTTTTTTGGAACAGGAAACCTAAAACTACTAGACTACTATCAACGCAATTCCATGAACCAATAAAGACGCAGCCCTAGCCACAATTTTATTAGAAAAAGACATTAATTACCAGCTGGCAGCTGGACATTAGAGATCTTATTAAAGAATTTTTCTAAAATAAAGGTAAGGAAGGAATGTACTAAACAGACAAAGAAAGTTATAAGTAAGAACCTAAGATTCCACTAAAGTTATCAGATATTTAAAATTAAATAAAATATAGCAGAAATATATTACTTATTTAATTTCTGATAGGATATAGGATTTATGTTAAATTAAAGTTCTTTGTTCTTTTATATATAATACTTTAATTTCGTCTAGCCTGTATGACAAAGGGAGAAAGTGTTGATGATAAGGGGGGGGGGGATTTTTTAAATTCTCGCCTAGGGTGGCAAAACAACTAGAAACGGCCCTGAGTTCATCACAACGAACGCCTTAACTGAGAACTTTCCAAATGTGAGCATAGCTCTTAGGATTCCCCTAACGCTTCCAGTGAGCGCATCAGCATCTGGAGAATGGGGCTTTTCTATGCTAAAGCTCATAAAAAATTACTTGAGGTCTAGCATGTCTCAAGAACGCCTTGTGTAGAACTGTCTTTCATGTCAATAGAATACATTTTGCAAGAAATTGGCTTGAACACCATCATCAAAGAGGCTGAAAACAAGTGTTATTGCAATTATTATAGGCTATGTTATAAGGCTGTGTGTTTTCTCAAGATTTATTTACTTTTTACATTATTATTATTATTACTTTCTCATATAAAGAGAAACTATAGTGATGGCACGAAAATTCGATTTTGAGATTTTGATGGATCTACACGTTTTGAGGTCCTCTGAGTCCAAAAAAAATAGTTTTTAAAAAATGTATGTCTGTCGTCTGTGCAGAGCCTAAACTGCTAGGCCGATTTTGACGAAATTTGGCATACATGTTTAGAAAAATCATACCCGAGGCGAAATCGAGAAATGAATTTTAGCTCCAAATTTGGGGGTGCTTCCCCCCAAAACTCTGAAAACCGTGAAAAAAATATTTCTCGAAAACGGTTCCGACGAATTTGATTTAAAAAAATTCTAAAATGTAGTCCATTTAAATACGAATCTAACGATGTAAGCCGTTTTCCCGGGAAAATCAAGTTCCTGAGAAAAATGCTTAAAACGCGGACGGAGAGAGCCCGGGTTCGATTCCCCGCCCAGAAGAAGTTATTTTTATGATAAATTTTGATGAAATGTTCAATACTAATTAAATATACATACGAAAACTAGTAAATGGAAAACACTAGGCTAAGTAATTATGAACTCGTATATAAGAAAGTTTGTCTGAGTTGTCTCGGACCGATTTTTACTTGTCCTCCCCTTCTCCGAAGGTGTATAGGAAACGTATTGTTTTCACCCAAAATTTTTTTGGGGTTTGTTTTTAAGACCTCCTGAGTGGTTTTCAGCATGACGTCTGCAAGTATGTTATCATCGTAGCGCCGAAGGTATTTAACCTAGAGAGTTGAAACTTGACAGAAAAATCAGTCCTTACCTGTAGTGGTGCCGTCCGGAAAATCTTTTTCCGCCATCTTGAACCCAGTTTGCTGAGTCAGCAAATATTTAAAAAAAAAATCTAAAACTGTCCTGATCGAGTTGAAATTTGGCACGAATGTACCTCTCTGTATGACAAACAAGCCCACCAAATTTCATTTTGATATTGGCCGCCATTTTGAAGTTATCAATTTTTGAATTTTGAAACTTTGCCGGTTAATAATACTGAAAGTATAAATACGTTTTTGACATATAGCATATCGTTGGAACCGGAAAAAATTAAGGAACAAATATTAAATCCCCGATGAAAGTCCATTAATTAGTTTAAGATCTGTCAAAATACCGCCAAAATTCAAGAAATTAAATAAAATATATTCAAAATAATGTATTTTTTATATAAATTTTAGAGGTGTCTTCAGGGGTAATAAAACGAAGTTTAAATTCTTTTACAAAGGTGATATTTCATCCCTATATTTGGGATATTCTCAAACCTGAAATTTTATTTTTTAGAATTTGATTCAATTACATTTACATATATGTATAACTTAGATTTAAATATTGTGATATAAGGTCTATTTATTTAAATGTTAAATATAATTTTCCCTTTTTATAAAATATTTTTAAAATTGGAAATAACAATTAATGATGATAATATATAATTAAATTATTACCTTGTTGAGTTGCCTGCTGTTCCTCTCATAATAAAAAGTTAAACAAATTTGGTAGGTACTTCTAGTTGTCAAAAAAATAAGAAAAAAAAGAAGCTGAGTAAACGAGCTCTAGCAACTGACTGACAAGCCAATAGTTCATTTACATTTCCCAAAACAGTTATAAATCAGATAAAGGATAAACCCAGGTTTATCTCTTACTTGCTTTACACCAAGGATCTTATATAAAGGGGGTTGAGGCAAAAAAGTGACCCCATGAAGATATGTAAAATATTAGCTCCAATGGGACAAATTACCTTCCTCTTGGTTATAGGTTTCCAAGAATTTGTTTATAAGTGTCAGGTTATAACCTGTTAAAAAAGGTAATTTGTCCCAGTTCAAAGGTCGTGGAGCATGCGCAGTATGATTTTTTCTCCAATTTCTCTTACCTTCATGGGGTCACTTTTTTGCCTTAAACCCCTTCTTAACATTACATCCGCTTTATATAAGATCCTTGCTTTACACCATTCATTGTATTGTAACTGCTATACTTTATGTACAAACTAATATTTAAATGAATAAAACATTACAATTAATAAAAATTAAACATATTCACACTCCCTCATTCATACTTATTTTATATAATTAAATATATAACTATAAATCAAATAACAATCTAAAAATATATGTTGCATATTTTAAAGCAAATTTTAATTTACAGTAGAAAATAACATAAGGTGTACTAATAACAACTAATAATCTTAAAAAAGCATGTTGCATATTTTAAAGCAAATTTAATTTACATAATTAAATAAATAACAATAAAAATTAACATAAAGTGTACTAATAACAAATTAGTAAATTTAATTAGTAAATTTAAATTAGTAAAAAATTTAAATCTAAGTTATACATATATCTAAATGTAATTGAATCTAATTCTAAAAAATAAAATTTCAGGTTTGAGAATATCCCAAATATAGGGATGAAATATCACCTTTGTAAAAGAATTTAAACTTCGTTTTATTACCCCTGAAGACACCTCTAAAATTTATATAAAACATAAAGGGGACAGTAAAGAAGAGAAAGAGGAAAAAATGAATGTATTTTTTTTTTTTTTTGTTTGAAATATGATAATAAAAAAAATCACTCTGTTCAAAACCGTCACCCATCCGTGTACTGACCACGCCCAGTGCTGCTTCCTCCTCCTGCGAAGCAGCAGGAGAGGCCACTTTGGTGGCCTCTAAAGTGAGGAAATGTTCCGAGGTACCCTGTACCCGATTTTTTTTATTTTATTAATATTGATTATATTTACTCAAGATTCCCTATCAATAGTGCCTTGAATACATTTGTTTTAGTAAATTTGTAAACTCTTGTATCATGATCTTTAGTTAATTGGTCACTTCCTGCTTATTCTTCTTTCCCCAATAAAAATAGATTTTTGGTTTAATTTTTTATACTTAAAATTTTACTATGTTTTTATATTTTAAAGAGAATAGCCAACCACCTGGGCGACACTAGTGTCGCCCAGTGCTAAGGTTTTGTCGCCCAGTGACTAGTGGTAGTGCCGGCAGTTTTTTATACCATAAAACAAAAATTTACAATCATTCAAAATTATTTTTGTTATAAAATAATATTCAAAATGTGCGGTTTGCTGGGCCATAGAAAAAATAAGAATAGCAATTTGATCTGATAAACTGGGAATCCAAAATGGTGGCTAATTCCTGTCACGGGGAAAAATATTTTTTTTTTAATTTTTGACTATAGGGTATCAAATGAAAGGTATTGAAGAGTAGATTACAAAAATATATAACACTTGGGGAACATGTTTAATTTTTCATGCCATTTAGTAAAAAAAAAAATCAACATTTTTCGCCTCCCCCCCCCCCCCCCCCTTATACTATTTACGAGAAACCCTTTTTACGTGAGACTTCACGCCTTACCAATTTTGTTATATTAATTATTTTTTAAGTACAAAATTAATCAATGGTAACTATTGTGGGCTTACTTCAGAAGACGCGGAGACAAACTTTAGGTTATAAAGGAATGATTCTGTTAACTGCAAAGCACTCTTGACTGAAATCCCACCCTTCAGTCAAACAGTGCAGCCAAATTCTTGGTAACTATTGTGACGTAACTTTCGTGACCGATTGCTAGGACAAGGCTTTTTATTAAACTCTCCCAGTTTTAAATTAAAGGCCCCCCCCCCCCCCCCCCCCCCCCGAACCTCCTAGTTTGTCGCTAGGAAATATTAAAAATTCCTTAAAATATGCTCTGAGATCAGTTGTTGATAAAAAAAAATTGACAAAAAAACTATCCCTAAAGCATGTACATCATTCGGACGAAAATAATTTATTTATCGGAGCACTGAAATAATTAATTCGCTGTTAAAACTATCGATAATTTCCATAAATCTAAAAAATCCCTAAAAACTATGTACTATAAAATGATTCAAAGGGAATAAATGAATAACAAGCTAATAAACTAATAACATATATATAATAGAAACAGAAAAATAAATGTAAAATAAAATATGAAAAATACAATTTGCATATTAAATTATAGAAGTACTAACAGCTATTTAAATCGAACTTTAAAAACGAAGTTAAGAAGAAGCTTTGGATGACATGTGTTCTTCCTGTAATGACATACGGTGTGCGGGAACGTGGACCTTAACTGAAAAAATAATCAGAAAGATTAGGTGCTCGCAAAGGAGGATGGAAAGGATTATGTTAAGAATAACTTGGAGAGACATGAAGAGAAATACTTGGATAAGAAAAGAATCAGGATTGGAAGATATAGGCAAGCTAATGATGAAGCGAAAATGGAACTAGGCTGGACACATCCACATCGCGAAAGATGGATGATGGACCAAAATAATAATTGAATTGAATGGTACCCGAGGGAACTAAAAAGATCACGAGGGAGACGACCACAAAGATGGGACGAAGAGATGAGGAAAGTTTGTGGAGGTGCAGCATAGCAAAGAGTAGCTGCTGATAGATAGAACATAGAGTGGAAGAGAATGAAGAACGGCTACAGTAACGTATGGTTTTACAAAAATTAGCAATATATATAACTATGTATAAACAACTATTTAAAAAGAAAAAAACTATTTTGAAAATCCAAGTAAAAAAAAAAGAAGAAATTACTTGCCTACATTGTAGCTTACTCTATTACTACGGCTAAATGCCGATTTGTAACCAAAAAAGTTTTTTTTATGTATATAATGTTTTTATGAATAAAAATGAAGAAATATGTAAATTAAATTGAGGTTATAATAAATGGTTATTATTATTATTATTATATTATCCAATAGGGGGGAGGGATGCAGGGAACTGGGGCATCTAGCTAATCTCGCTTAGTAAAATAACTTCAATGTTTCTTGACGGTAGTGCAGTTTATAAACCTTCAAATTAAAAATATACATTAAAATTAACATACTCCGTAGCGGAGCTCGGGCATCCAGCTATAGAATTATTTATGCTAATCAGTCCATATTCATCGAAACGTAAAATCATTTAAAGAAAATAAATATTACAGAGATGTCAATAACAGAAGTAATACTTCTGTTATCGACATTTCTGTAATATTTTCTAGATTAAAAGAAATATTGAGGGGTGAACAGATAAATGTTATGAAAGCTTTCTTTAGAAGTATGACGTAAATCACAGGCTATTGATTTTAGGCTGTCAAGCTTAGATAGAAGAATTAATAGAGTATGAATTAATCGAGGATATACAGCCACTAGGTACACTAAATATTTTTCACTGATAATTCGAAATCAAATTTGATTACTACCAAATATGAAAATGTCAAATATATAATTGAATTCAACTGAAACTCCAATTTATTGCTTACATTTTTAGTCTAAGGCAATAATGATGAATAACTATTCTACGGTGAAACATCTGCTAAAATATTGCTAGAAGTTGCGAGAAAATTACGGTAAAAGTTATTAGAGCTTTTAATGTCAATTAAGCATCATTGTAAAATTTAAATTTTTCCCACATGAACCCCGGGGTTAAATGTTCCGTCAATGTCTTACATGTTATCACTTCCATTATATTAAAATAAAATCAGATTGATTTTGATAAATGAAATAATTAAAGCTATTAAAATGAGCTGTTTGTCTAGAATTTACTGGGGGTTTATCAGATAATAATGTAATAAGTAGTAGCGACATCACTAGGATTTAGGCAAACAGAAATTATTATCTTAGCTAAATCGGTCACTTATATAATTATCATAAACGATAAGTTTTGTTATAATTATAAAATAAAATGAAAAATAAATTTAAGATGACAAAAGAGGGTAGCTCATATAAAATTGTTGTCTAATTTTTCAAGATAGAGAGGTTAGATAATAGCTCTTAGAAACATTATTACATCATAAATCCTCTTCCTAAGTGAAACATATTTGGCCCATCGTCTTCTTTTTGCGTTTAGGGCATATTTCTAATATAAACGTAAAATGGAAAATTTTTGAAATAGAAATAAAATTTCAATTTATTACTCAAATAAAATATATAATACGAGGTTCCATAAAAATATCTAAGTGGTCGCTATCTACCTAAATGACGAAAAACAGTGTGCAATTATTTCTCTATGTACATAATTTGTTTTTATTTATCTATTGTCAAAGTCACTTTCATAAAATTGCATTGCCTTAATAAATTTTCTCGATCTCAATCTGCTGGAGACGGGGGCGGGCGGATATATGACGTATCAAGTTGCTACTTCTTTGCCCTTCTCCCGACGTCAATGCGGGGTCTGCGATTCCCTCTATAGCATTTAGTATTTAAGTTATTTAATTCTGGCTAGAGTGAAAGGGTTTTTTCTTTGTATCAGGAGTTGGATTCAGACGGAAGAAGCCCTCCTGTGGATGTTGAGATTATTCCAGGCGTCTATTGCTATTCCGGTTATACGACCCGACTGGAGCGCTCGAGTTTACGAAAACTCGCCGACTATCTCTCACTCTGCCGGCCTTGTTTATGAACACACATTTCAGTTTCAGTAGTGTTAACCGAATTTCAGTCGTAAAATTCGTCTTGTATGTTAGTCTAGTGCGTCAAGTTCGGTGAAGTGCATGGTAGTATCAATCGGCTGATTGTAATCGCCCTAAGATGGAATCGCTCCCGAGAAGGATTATCAAGGAGACCCAGAGGCTGATGCAGGAGCCCGTACCCGGGATCAGCGCCGTGCCGGACGATAGCAACGCTCGCTATTTCCACGTTATCGTCACCGGCCCGGAAGGTTCCCCGTTCGAAGGAGGACTTTTCAAGCTCGAGTTGTTTCTCCCCGAAGATTACCCTATGTCGGCTCCCAAAGTGAGGTTCATCACCAAGATATACCACCCTAATATCGACAAGCTGGGTAGAATATGTCTAGACATCTTGAAAGACAAATGGAGCCCGGCCTTACAGATCCGCACGGTACTCCTATCCATCCAGGCCCTGCTTAGCGCACCCAACCCGGACGATCCTTTAGCTAACGACGTCGCCGAGTTGTGGAAAGTCGACGAAAACGAGGCTATTAGAAACGCAAAAGATTGGACAAGGAAGTACGCTATGAACAATTAGATACGAGTAAGTACCCTGACCTTACTTTTCCCTTTAAGTAAAGCGCGGTTCTTATGTTTCCCTGGGGAAACCGATTTTAGATCCTACTGTCGAGTTCGTCCACACTTATATTGTCGGCAACATGCGTTTAAACCTAATGCCAGTGGGAAGGAAGTGTGGAAAGTAGATGTTACAGTAACGAGCCAGACTATGATATGTGTGGACTTAGTAGACTGATGAACCTCCACTATGTTATAGTCTGACATAGCATTGGCAAAACCAGAATTTACCTTACCCCATATGGATATTATTCAGTTTTTGTAAAATCTTTCAACCGACCTATTTCATTTAAATACATTAGATTGACGCAGATGGCACTTGATCCATGTTTGACTTCGATATCCCTCTGTCCTAAAGTCATTTGATGAAGGGACAGTTAATCTAGATTTAAAACATCTAACTTATGTATTATGAGGTATAACCTGTAACCTGTAACCTTCCATTCCTGAACAATTAACTCATACAAATCAATGTCTTATTACCTTAGTATAAGAAATGTTGGTGTACCATTTAGCTAAGCTAGTAAAAACCAAACTGTTAATCAATTACTCATTTTTAAAAATCAATGCAAGTAAGGGGCAAATACTCATAAAGTTGGTGAGGATAATGAGTCTCTGACAAAAAATGTCTGAGACAAATGTTGCAATCATTTTATACCATTAATTGGTAAATTCGGATTGTACGTGCTACCACTTTGAGGTTAGGTGATAAAATCCCACATATTAAATTAAAAACCTTAATTTTGTGTACCCTTGAATTTTCAATAGCCGCTCTGCACCGCTTCGCGGTGCTCCGCTCATTTCCTGAAGAAAAACAACCCTCCTGTATATTAACCAGGTAGAGGTCCAACTTGAAGAAATTTTGATGGCACGTACAATACGAATTAGCCCCATTAATCAACAATGTTTCTGTAGTACATAGAAATTCCGTTCATGTTGTCAATCCTTCAATTGGGTCTCTTAAGAATTAAGAAGTTGCAGATGTTAGGAAAAAATAACCGGTTGTGTACTTAGTATAAAACCAAAAGTATTTTTAAGTATGGGAAAACAAATCGAATTATGAAATGTGGATACATATAAATTGTAATCAACATTAGCTAAGCATAGATAAAACTTAAGGATCATTGTGATCTGAATTTTAATGAGCTTTTTGAGTGACTTCGATTGGTTATCATCAGTTCTAAGTGACTAAAGGTGCTGTAACTGTTTATATTAAAGTTTGATATTTTGCTTTTTGTATGTTACTATCAATTTAAGGTAAAACTGAAGAATATGAGGCAGTTTATAGAAAAGATGGCGGGGCCTATCTCTAACATCTTAACAACAGTACTCTAACGTAATAACAAAGGGATATCAACTCTTCTATGAACAAATCATACATATAATATTTCTCAAATGTTTAAATCGTACAAATATACTTTTTGACAAAGAGGTATAATCTCTCAAGTGTATAAATTAAGCTAAGTTGTGCCGCCAAGCGATTCTCAAAAGAATCATCTTCAGTTCAGCCCAACTTTGTTATAAAAATTGATTATTCCTCACAGATCATTAGTAATTTAACAATAGATAAATTATCAAAACTTCTTATTAGAACTTGGAGCTGAACAATATAAAACCTTTACTTAACAGAGAAATTAAATTAACTTCAGAGGAATTAAGGTAAACTTTGTCCCATCAGATTTAAATATTTGTTCAATTTTTTAAAGAATATGTTCAACTCACTGTAAAGAATGGATTTGTTTCTATACTATACTATAATATACTTATTAGAACCTGGAGCTGAACAATATAAAACCTTTACTTAACAAACCCTTAATATCTAACTGCTATAATGAATCGTTTATACCACTTGTTGAAAGAAATAAAAAACACTGTAATTATAAAATATAAGTTTATTGGTCTGTACCAAAATTTTAATTGATTACTAATCACACCGGTTTCGGCCTCTAAAATATTAAAATATAACAGTTTATAAAAGTATGACGGCTATCTTCAGTGACTTATATTTCTAGACTGACGAAAAGGTAAGGTTGCAAGGGTTTACGACATAAGTCCGGTGGGGAATTTGTGGGATTCGTGGAGTAGCGGGTGTGAAGAGAACTAACTGCTATAATTAAACCTAATAACATATAAAATGAACTCGACAAAAAGTTTACGGATCAGGAAAAGAGTTTGCTCGACAAGAGCTTGTGATTTTGACATCTAGAAGGATTGGGGAACATCTAAATCACTGGAGGAGGAGAGTGACCCCAAGGATAACCACCTAGAGCCTTTTTTCTCACATAGATTGGCCAACCTGAGCTGTTAGAGTTAACTCTCATTTCGATGATGCAACTGTAATCTTTTAGTTGGCTTGGAATATCACAAATATAGCCCTCTAATTCCTTATGTAGTTCGGGAGTTGGCAACATTTTCATACTTGTACATTGATCATTAACAAACATATTATACAGCCTAAGAATTAAAAAATAACTCCACTTTTGTCTTTAGGAAATAAACCAACATAAATTGATGCTAAAAAGGGTGCTGTGATACCCCATTACTTTGAATTTAAGCCGTACTTGGGTTTTAACACTTTAAAATAGGGGACAATTAACTGTTAAAGTATATGCTTTAAATTTAAACTGCACCCTAATTTTGCTCATTAAAAATTTGGTACTTATTTAGATTGTTACTCCCCTATGTTGTTTCAGACTATAAATGACTTTGACCAAGTAACTATTATGACAAAGGGATGTTAAGTCTAATGTACTTTGGGACAAAGGAATATCACACTTCTATTTTTTGAGGGGAGTAACAGTTTGAAGAAGAACATTCCGTACACCTTGTTTAGATTGTTACTCCCCTCTGTTTTTTTTTATAAGGGGAGTAACAATCTAAAGAAGTGCCAAACATTTAAATAAAGAGTTTGGCTTTTTATTTTATTTTTTATAAAATACTTGAAATTAAATTTTGACTAACATGCAGGGGCTAATTATGCAAAATTACAGCGATAAATGATATAGAGATAGTCGTCTCCCCTCTTCAACAAGCTTTGACAATGTTAGAGTGAGAGAAATACAGTGTCATTGCATTGTTGATGTCATTGCCTCTACCTTAGAGAAGAAAAATGATTGCTCAGCTGTCTTCCTGGATGAAGCACAAGCTTTTGACTGAGTTTGGCACGTTGGGCTGCTTTGGAAACTCAAGGGAATCCTTCCTTTCACTAACTACCTCATCCTGAAGTCCTTTCTCACTGACAGATCTTTCTGTGCAAGTTTAGGAACCTCTTCCTCCTCCATCTGCCCTGTATGTGCTGGAGTACCTCAGGGTAGTATTCTTGGACCCCTCTTACATTCCTTCTACACACATGATATCCCTCAACACCCTTCCTCAGTCCTTGCCACCTTCGCAGATGACAAAGCAATCCTATATGTCCACCAAGACCCTCAAACTGCATCCAATAACACACAAAGTCACCTTCTCCTTCTCGAGCCTTGGTTAAAAAAATGGAGGATCCGGATTAACGAACAGAAAAGTGTTCATGTCACTTTTACTCTTCCACATAGCACCTGTCCTCCAGTCATTCTTAACCAAGTCCTCATTCCTCTATCTAGCACTGTCCGTTACCTTGGCCTTCACCTTGATCGACGACTCACCTGGCAACATCACACTAGGACTAAATGTACTGACATCTCAAGACGCTACAAGTTGCTGCTTCTTCTAGATTGTAGATCCTAAATTACTCTGAGTAATAAACTTTTCATTTCTAACACAGTTTTAAAACCGGCTTGGACCTAGTGTTTGGAGGTTTGGGGTAGCACCAAGCCTTCCAACTCCCATCGACTACAAACTCTCCAATCAAAAATCCTTAGTAAAATCACCGATGCTCCTTTCTATGTATCTAACCTCACCCTTCATAATGATCTCAATATCCCTTTTGTCCCCGACCTATCTATATCCAGATACCAGAAATTCATCGAGTCCTTATTAAGCCACCCCAATCCTTTAGTAGAACTCCTTTCTTCTTAATCCATCCCTGATAACCCACCTCGCTACCTGAGGAGACAGTGGCCCAGAGATCTTCTAAATATGGGATTACTTATTAATAATTAACTATCACCCATCTTATACCTTATCTTTCCTTATCATTGCTATAAATTTTGATTAATAATTTTTTTCTTATCTTTTCTCATTCACTTGTTATTTTATTATTTTGCTTGTTCAGATTCTGAATTAAATGTTACACTCCAAAAGGAATAATCAATGGATTATTACCTACCTTTATCATGTATGTCCCCGTCCAAATAACAATGTATCAGTATCACTAATAACATTGATAATTTATGTAGTTGTGATATTCAATAAAAAAAATAAATAAATAAATATAATAAATAAATACAATAAAATAAAAAAATCATTAGGATGCTAGCAAATGATTTTAATAGTCTATTTCCTTCATCTGAAAGCATTTGGTAAACCAATAAAATATTCCTTTTTTTTTGAGGACGGACGATTTCTTGCTCATTTTTAGTAGTTTCCAATAACAAAAATGGATACTAAATATTGGAGGGAGAAGTAAAAGTGCATGCTGGAGGTAAAGTTATAATAGGTTTTTCATACACACTCTTTTTGTACCACAGATATCAGGATGCTAGCAAATGATTTTAATAATCTATTTCCTTCATCTGGAAGCATTCTGTAAATTAATAAAATATTCTTATTTTTAATTTATTTTAATTAATATTTATATTTATACAGCGAAAACTGTTTAACATGTAAGTGCTTAACATGAAACATCGTTTAACACGAAATAATACTATGGTCCTGACAAAATACTAGGTATTTTGAAAAAAAATACCAGGTATTTTAAAAAATACTAGGTAAAAATTGCTTAACACGAAAAGATTTCACTTCTTGAAACAAACAAAATAAATACATGTTATTTAAGCTGGTGAAAATGTAGAGGGGATCTGGAATAAAAATGAGACATCCAGGTGAGATTCCTTTAACTCGGCTTTGAAATACCAATACTGAAGGGAGAGCCAGTGAGATGATACTGTAATGTTTATAAACATTTTTTTTATTAATCAATATAATTTTATATATATATATATATATATATATATATATATATATATATATATATATATATATATATATATATATATATATATTAATTAATTAATACACCCTTGTAGATCAATGGAAGAGAAGTATGATGGCTCATAGGTGTAGAAAATGAATAAAATCGTTATTTCATTTGTGAAACGTTTCGACCAATAAGGTCATCTTCAGTCTTGTTTAATTAAGTTTCAATTAATGTGTCATTGTATAAAATAAAATACTATCTCCATTAGAGAGGGTCTAGAATGTAATTTGTTAAAATTTAAATTTTAAAAGTTAAACAATAAATATCACCTTGCTCTAGCACACTGACATCGATATAACATTTAAAGTTAAAATTTTTATATAAATAAATAAACATAATAAAAATGGTAACAATTATTCAAAATCTAAAAAATGTATAATATCACAAACCAGAAAGCTCTGGTCGAAACGTTTCATAAATGAAATAACGATTTTATTTATTTTCTACACCTATGAGCCATCATACTTCTCTTCCTGTAATGTTTATCTAAACAACCCCCCTCTTGTGACACCGGTTTCTGTTTAACTCTGTAAATTGCACCTATCTCGTAGAAACTGATTTTTATTTCTTACTTGGAATTATTGCTCACATATTTTAAAGATATTTTGTATCAGTTAGTTTTCGAATTCGGTGATTGGTGTGTTGAATGAAAATTGTGTGTCAAAATCGGTGAATTTCATGTTTTTTGTATTTTAAATAAAAACTTTTATCAGAATTAAACTTTACAATAAATAATAATAATAATAATAATAATAACCATTTATTAAATGTCCTTTACAATCTTTACATGAATACTTAAAAAATTACAGGAATTCTTCAAAATAAATGAACATTTAAATCAGCCGTAGCTGTGGTAGTCTGTAGAGACTTGTGAGTTCAGCTCTTATCCAATCTGGGCATCATAACAATTAAACATAATTTTTATTTATTTTTAGTAAAATTTTGCTAATACAAGTTTTAAGTTTATTTAAATTATTCCTGGTGAAGCCAAACATCCCTATAACTTTACAAAAGTAATTATAAAAATTACTCCTTGAATCAATATGTTTTAACTTTTTGGTTAATTGTCACCCCTCTTTATCTCCTAAGGCTGATTAATTCTATGTCAAGAGTCCCTAGGGCATTGTTTTCAGGAAATGTTTGTCTAGTTTATTTTTGTGTAGAGTGGTCCTAACACTAAACCTCATCGTTTTTGAGATATTTGTTAAAAAACTTTTGTAGGGATATTGCAAAAAACAGCCAATTTTTAGAAGTAAGCATTTTATCTTTTTCTTTTTTGATAATGTGTTTATTAGACTGGACTTAAAACGTATCTACTCTCAAAATCAGTAAGTTTTGTCATTATTTGTGATAGGTTATAATATTTACATTAATTAATGGGTATACATATTTACAGTGGTTCCAAAACTTTTTTGATTCTCGGCGCCCTTGCTGATTCCTGTTGTTCAAAAGGCATCCTATTGACAAATTTTAGCAGCTACACTTTGCAAAATTGCGAATATATTGTTGGGATCAGAGTTTTTATTCCGCACACTGTAAATTTAATTTCCTCTATTCTAAAAGGGCCTGGAGTCAAATGATTATAATTCCAACCATACATTTATTACTTTAGGGGAATGTGTTTGTGAATTCCCAATTGTTTGTAAAAAATCTTATCTTATCTTATCTTCAACACATTGATTTGGCCTCAGGATCCAATTCGATCTCCATTGACTCAACTAAAGTTTAGTTTCGATCACAATCGGTAATTTCCATTTCCAACACAGCCTTTAGCGTCTAATGTATGTGGAATTTTCGGTGGAGAAGTGGAGAGCAAACACCTCGCCCAACCTCTTCTAGCACCTACCAGATCACTGTCTTGATCCACATCCATCTCAGCACACACACACACACACACACTGTAAATACATAAGACGCTTGCTAATGGTTGTCTGAGGAACTATGAAGAGAGTCTGTGTAGATAGAGTGAGGCTTGCTGATATAAATTACAGGGGTCTCAAACCCATCATGCATCTGCCCTGTGCAGCATTAAGGCACACATTTTCAGGTCAGCTGCAATGCCATTATTCCAATGTTTGCAATAAAAAGTTTTTACACTTTTAAACCCCTTTATACCCACTCTATTTAAATGGTTCTGGACTTTTGACAATAAAAAATTATTAGTTTGAAGTTGCCTTTAAATTTATTCTATTTTTAATGTTTTCTTTTTTTCTGTTTCAGATTACCCAAAATGATTCGTGATTGATGGATATATATACATATATATATTTCTTTATATATCAAGTTTTGTTGGTTATTTTTTTTTTTTTCCATCAGAATGATATCTGAAGAACCTGGTTGCACCTACTCATTATGTTTTTGTTCTTTATATTTTTTTTTCTTTTTGTGAATTTCATACAATAAAAATTTATCACATTATAGATATATATATTTATATAAATATATATATATATATATATATATATTACTTTTATTTATTATTTTTATTATAATTTATATGATCGGTATAATTCTTTTAGAACTTGAGGTCTAGAAATGTTTAAATAAAAATACTTCTTAATCTGATATTTCATTGTTACTCTTAAGACTTCTTCAGTATTACCTAATATATTTTTCCTTAGAATAATTATGTTTATACTTAATTATTTATAAGCTGTAAGTGTAAGCAATAATTTTTAATATAAATTTTGCTACATTTACATATATACAAACACACTCTGTGTGTGTGTGAATACAACTTAAAATACTGAATAAAACTCAGAGAAACCCATGTTAAGATAACCATTAAGGCAAAATATATAACTGGTTTAAACCCCTGAAATAATACTTTAACCAGTCTGTATAATTTTTTTTAAATACTATGTCTTTTTTAATTAAATTCTTATTCTTTATATTTTATTCAGTACATTTAAGTTCTAAAAAATCTCAGTGCATATAATCTACTTAAAATATAAAATGTAACTACTTAAGATGTTGCAATTCAAATATAACGAAGGAATCCTCGCTACTAGTCAGTTAGAACAAAATATGTTGTGCATATATATATATATATATATATATATATATATATATATATATATATATATATATATATATATTCATATGTATAAATAAGATACCAATTAATAAGCAAATAAAGATAAAACTACAAGATATATAAAGTAGTAATTATTTATCAAATTGACAGTCAAAATTGAAAAATGAATGGGGTTT
The DNA here is from genome assembly GCA_951217055.1 of Gerris lacustris. Classification (NCBI taxonomy): domain Eukaryota; kingdom Metazoa; phylum Arthropoda; class Insecta; order Hemiptera; family Gerridae; genus Gerris; species Gerris lacustris. The sequence goes on from OX578285.1 coordinate 17,083,746, forward strand.
TGAAGTTTCATTTGGGCCCTGATAACAGCCTTATATAAGGGCAATACTTTATCAATTTTACAGTTTTGGTTTATTGACTGATTTTTGCTTATAAAAAAAACCAAAATTACCCTCACCTTATTCACTCTGGTAAAAAGAAATGACGACCTCTAGACCTCAACTGATGAAAGAATTATGTTAGAACAATGATTGAGGTTAAAGTCATGTGTAATTTTAGGTTATTATTTTTATTTGGACACTTTCTCACTATAATGCTTATTAAATTGTATTGACTAATGTTTTTCCCCCCTCATGTCCGCATTAGAATTTAGTCCAGTGATGAATTAATCTGTAATAATAATAATAATAATAAAAAAAAAAATATATATATTAAAAATAAATATACATTTTATATAGGTAATATGAGTTATCATTGGCTACTCATTTTCACTGATTCATGTCTGATGTGAACGAAGGAAAATAAGTGAAAAATAAAATTGTATTTAAGGAAATATTGAGGTGTCCGTCTAAAACATTGAACTCCCTTGTAAAAGTCATTCGTTGTAACTTAGCAATTCCATAATTAATAAAAAAATTCTTAATAAAGATAATATATTTTTTTGGATAAGCGATTGTTTGGTTTGCTTTGTTAATGATGTAATTAAATATAAATATTATTTGTGCTCTGTGTATTCATACTCTTATTTAGGCCATAACAAGGATTGGAGGGATAACTTACACTAAGGTAATAACACGTGTTTGAAATACTCAAATAATAGTAATGCTTACTTGTCACATAATATTGTAACATTTCTTATTTAGTTGTAAATGTCGTTTCACCCTACTAATGTGATGGCCTATACATTAAGAGAATTTGAATTTTACGAGGGTAAGAGTAGGTTAAATTATTTTTTAATTATTTATTTTAATTATGATTACGTTTATTATTTTTTTTTTTTTCCTTTTGCAAAAGTAATAAATTATTACTACTGTTATTGCCTTTAATTTATAGTTAATTGTGATCTATAATATTGTTTAGTAGCCAATATGAAAGAATGTTTTAGAAATACGCCGGTTTAAAATATATATATATGATAAATTGATTGATTGATAAATAAATAAATTGAATATAAACCTGTGCACTTAACAACTTAGAAATGACTGCAAAACCTAAATCATTTAATATTATCATATCAAACTAAAAATGTTGAATAAATTCGGTCGTTATGTATTGAATACTAATGAAATGGAAAATGTCCATGTTACTAATTGAATGGAAACTATCGTATACTCCCATGCGCCCATGTTTATTTCTCTTTTTGCATGGCTCTTCACCTCTATTAGCTATTATGTCTGCTGTATTATAAAAGAAAAACCTCTAGTGTAAATTATATTTTGGAAATTGATTTTTTTTTTTTTTTAAATATGTAAATGTATATTTTTGTTTGAACAAATGCATTTCTTTAGCTCAAAAGATCTGTAATACATTCATCATAATATGTAAAGATGTTGAGATGCTTAATTTATATAATATATATTATATTGTGTGTGTATTTGTTTTGTCTGATAGTTTTTGTGGGTCTTTATTTGGCTTCCAATTATTATGCTCATGCCCAGAGCTCCAGCTAGTATTAGCTGTGGAACTCCTCCCTGAAGATCTCAGCTAATGCTAATACAATATTTTGTATTCGTTTAGACAATTCTGAATGTTTCTACAAATTTGTTCCTTCTTCTCTACTATAATTATTATTATAAACTTATCTGTTTTTTATTTCCATAGCAGTAGAATTAAACCTTATTTGTCAGAATATCTTCAGTTGAAAATGAGTATTAGTAATTCAATGTTTTTCTCTAAATAATTTCCTTAAAATATATCTGTTAAGTGTTTACCAATATTTTTTCCATATATAATGTATATGATGATTATGTAATTTAAAAAAAAAAAAAAAATAAAAATAAAGATTCTTTTTTTTGTTATACCTATTTTATTATTCATAAATTATTTAAAATCATTATAGTAGTATTTATCTGAAGCAGGATACTTTCTAACACCGACGTAGAATGTAAATATAAGCAAAAGGTGAATTTTCTAAGAGTTGCAAAAACTAAACCTGTGTTTTGAAAAGATTAGATGTTGAGGAAATGACAAAATGCTCATGTAAAGGGCAAGAAGGCAAGAAGGCTGAGAAGGATCTACAAACTCTTGGTGTCTGCAACTGGAGGACTGTACCCTGAGGGAGCAAGCAAATATTTGAGAAGCCAGGAGGCCGATTCTTTAACTTTTTTTGACGTATATAAAACATTTGATTTATGTCAAACTTGGATATTTATCAAATTGTTGTCATGGGCGCCCATAGTCCAAAATTTAGGGGGGGGGGCCAAAATAATTTATATATATATATATATATATATATATATATGTATACACATATTAATTTGTTTTATCATATTCGCAATTTAATTATAGATTTCAAACTTAAACATTTTTATATTCTATAATCTAATAAAAAAATAAATGGTTTTAAAGTAACAATAAAAAAGTTTTATTAAAATAGGGCATTATCTATTTGCGAATATCCATTTTGATAAACAAGCCACGGACAGTAGAAACTGAATTTAATGTTAGAGGTTCCAAGATTTCCAAAAGAGAATAAACAATTTTAATCTTTGTGGGGGCAAAGACGGAACAGAAAGGACTGATCTTATTTTGACTTTTATTTAGTATCTGTGCGCATGTATCATCATCCCTCCCTCCAACAAAAAACTCCATTCAACGTGTAATTTTGTATAAAATTGAAAGTAAAAAAGGATTAGTAGATAGTGATAGAATTGATAAGAGAGTGTTATAATGGCAATATAGGGTGTCCTTAGGGTATCAAGAGAGAGAGGTGAGACGATACAATTTGATAAACTTCGACAAGAAGAATACTGCAAGAATGAAACGTTTCATCCGGTTTCATACTATAATAACTTGCTCCTTTGCTTCAATATTTTATCTATAAATTTCTTACTTTATTATATATATATATTTTTTTTGTACTAATTTCATACACTACAACTATACATACGAAGAATTATTATAATATTCGCTATTACCCTAATGGTTTTTTTTTTAAATATTTATAAATTGAACTTAAAAAGTCTTACATTTGTTTTTTAAAAAAAATGGATCAGTATTCCAGGGGGGGGGCAAGCGCCCCTGTTTGCCCCCCCATATGGGCGCCCATGATTGTTGTTATATAATGTAGTGAATCTGTGAAGTGGTGCCAGCGCTATTTGTGAACAAATATGGAACTACACTGGGAAGCGGTGTGTTGCTGGCCATTTTGTTGTAGTCCCTGTGGTCGTTTATTGGCCTTCCTGTGCTTGCGCTTACCCTTAACTTACCTTATTAACTTTCCTATCTAGTTTTTTGTCCTCAACCTGTGTTTTGCCTTGTGGCTATTTTTTTTATTTGATTTTATTGTTGCAGTCCAAAAAAACGAGAACAAAAACAATAATGGCGCTACTTTGTTTTGATATTAACTTCGTTTAATAAGGTCTCATGTTGATCTCAGACATGGTATAGGTTCACCTCTCAATAATAATTTTCTAATTTTTCCATGTTACTCTTTTCTTTCTCAATCGGCACTGATGATGGCCTTATGAAGGCTGAAAGCTGCTTTGTAAAATAAACCAGCTTAAATTTACGTGGAGAGACGATTTTTGTTATTCCTTTAGATGAACTCCATAGACGCTCCTATATCTAACACTTAACTTCGTTTGATATATAACAACATAACCTGATGAATTATATCAACAACAATTTTGAGTGGATATATATCAAACCTTATTTATCAACTTTCTCCTTATATAACAACAGACAAAGTTATAGATTCACGTTGACAAGTTGCATGCGCATCTTCATAACAACTTTTTGATATATAACCACATGAAAAGCGAGGTTTCAAAGTTACAGAATCGGCCTCCAGGTTCCACCCAGATCTGTAGAGCCACCGAAATATCAACAAATGTTTAGCAGTAAAAGGTTACTACTTTTTTTTAGTCTCTTTAGACATGGGTGATCAAATGGGTCCTTTGATCAAACCCAGATGGTAGAAAGTGTTACCTATATTAATCAGTACTTCTACTCTGACCCCATGACAAACCAGAAATGACAGAATGATGTCATTTTTTTGATTGGTAGTTAGAGATGCAAAAAGTTTTTTTTTTCTAATTTAAAATGTGTTATTTTTTGACAAGCATGTTTTTTTTTCACCGATGCTTAAGAGGGTATGTTTTTAACATAAAAGGCAAGTTGCTCACTTTTTATTAATTCCCGAGGCGCAGCCGAGGGAGATAATTATCACGAGGAGAATTATAGCACTTTACTCTCAAGGTAAATACAATATTTTATCTTCAATAGGGAGGAAACTCATCTTCAACATTTGGAATTTGGATCGTGTCATCCAGGTTTTCTGAAATTCTCTGAGGAGGAACTTTTTCAGTGCAGTCTTTACGATGCAATGTGAGATGCCCACAACAGGCTCTGGTGCATAGGGAGTTGTGCCAGAGCCTTGATGATCTGCATGTTCAATGCCTTTATGACTCGGAACTCAAAGAAACTGTACCATATTTTTTTTAGAACAACCCTCCAGTGGTTTGCATTCTAAAACCAATATGGATGGTCAGTGATTTAATTGCTGCCTGACTGTTGGAACAGATGTAAATCTGTAATTTTTGCTTTTGAGCCTTAGTTTGGATAGCGTAGAGTTTTGCTTGAAAAACGGTTGCATGCCATCCAAGACTAATGCTTGTCTCATATCTAAGAGGTCTGAATAGATGCCAGGGCCTGACATAAAATTCTCTATCCGTGATACACCTCCGTTCCCATGATAAGAATGTTCTTCCCCTGTTGTATCCCATTCACAGGTTGATTCAGTCAATTTGATATGTGGCTAACTGCTAGGGATCTACTGTCTGAGAAATGAGTTTTAGTGCATTGACAGAAGGATATTTGAAAATGAGAGCTTAGGATTTTAAGATCCCGATCTCTCATTGGCTCCCCCAATTTTTTTGTTTTACATTTCCGTGTTGTAAATTGTAAATGTGCTTAAACTCATTTCTAATAGACTGTACAGCTCTTCTGCACACCCAGAAAGCTGCTTAAAGTTTTTTTGAGTTTGCTCTTTAGGTGACTTGCACAGGGAGTTTTTGTGTAAAGTGACTCAAAGATACATATCTATGTTACATAGCTCGAGACTCTTTCCTCCTACACATAGGGTTAGAACACCGTAAGTTTTTCCTCTGGGTTAACTCCCTGGCTGTTTCTCTTTCACTTTAGGACTCACAATAGTACATTACGTGTGGAAAGTAGCATTTTGCATGCAAGTGTGGAGTTTGCACCCGAGCGATAGCGAGTGTAGTTAAACCACAAGAGCAAAGCAAAATGCAGTTTTTGCATGAGTTGCGTACCGTACTTTATCTACGATTGTTGGATTTTAATAATAAATACAGAAAAAAGTTTCTTTAATTAAACAAACAGCAAATTAGTTTTGTTAAATGTAAACAAACACGCTAATCGTGCGATAAGGTAAAGAATTATGAAACGCGCATGTGCAATGAATATAACTACATAAATAATCACTTTCTACGCTTCTAAACAGAGATAAAATGTTTATATTTCTCATCAATCGTAGATAAAATAGATGATTAAATTCTTGTCTTGTCTTAGTGGAAACAATGAATAAAATTCAATGAATTTAACAAGGTTCTTTGTAAAGAAAATAAATACATATTTTACAATTTTGGTAGTATAAAACTCATCCTCCTGCGTAGCTTAGTTGGTAGAGCGTTATACTGGAAATATAGAGGCCCGTGGTTCAAATCCCGGCGCTGGAGTGTATTTTTCTCGGTCTGTTTCCCGTAGTTAATAATAATTATAATTTGATTTAAAAGAAAATAAATATTAACATAAAGGTAGCTGGTTGATGATTGAAGGAAGGTATTTTTGAAATGTGATCTTAATCCAAGCTGGGGCAATCTAAAACTAACTGAATGTATAAATAATAAGAATAATAATAATAGTAATAATAGCCATTTATTAAAGAAATACAGTTCTTCAAATCGGCATTTCGCCGTGGCACCCTTACTCGGGTTTTGAGTTGCCTTAGGTACATGAGCAGAGCACACTAACGCAAACTTAATTACATACATGTATAAATAAAAAATATAAATATTAGTATTTACATAAAAAAATAATACATACTTCAATTTCATATTTTAATTTTTATAAAGCCAGACTTGGCTGTACACATTTTTCATACGCTTCCACTCGTTTCTATCTAGTGCTACTCTCTGCCAAGTTGTTCCCCCACAAGACTCTCATTTCATTCTCCCACTTTAAACAAGTTCTTCCTTTTTTCCTTTTTTGATCTCGAGGATACCAATCTAACATTTTCTTTGACCACCTGTTATCATTTATCCTAGCTGTGTGTCCTGCCCAACTCCACTTTCTTTCTAAAATGGCTTCACCAATGTCCTGGAGATTTGTTTTTTCTCTAATCCACTCATTTCGCATTCTGTCCTTCCTAGTAATATTAAGCATACTTCTCTCCATTTGCCTTTGGGCTACCCTCAGTTTCTTGATCGTGTTCTCGTTTAAGACCCACGTCTCTGAGCCATACGTCATTACCGGCCTTACACACGTCCAGAGTTTTCTTTTAAGTCCCATATCTACTTGCGATTTAAAAAGGTGCCGAAACTTACAAAAGGCTCTCCATCCAAGCGATATTCTCCTACTTACTTCTTTCTCCTCGTTATATTTACTCATGCCTATTAAACTTCCTAAATATATGAATTCTTGTATTATTTCTATTTCAAAATCATCCAATCTAAGTTGTTTCGTCTTGTCTACAGTAATATTCATAGTCATAGCTTTGGTTTTTGATTTGCTTATTTCTGGCCCAACTTCATGAGATTTTTCCTTGAGTTCCTTTATCATTATCTCAGCTTCATCTAGACTTTTAGCTACGACTACAATATCATCTACGAATTCTAATATATTTAACCATTCCCCGTCAACCTTAATACCATAGCCACTCCATTGTAACCTTTTCCTCACAGTGTCCAAAATTTTTATAAATATTTTTCCAGATGCCACATCTCCTTGTCTTACTCCTCTATTCTGTAAAACAATTCTTTTTTCCTGGTTAATTCTAACTTCCATGGTGGCGTTATTATAAATATTTTTAAACAGATCAAGATAATTTTTTTCTAATCCACTATCACGTAAAGCTCTTAAAATCGGATCAGTATAAACAGAATCAAATGCTTTCTTAAAGTCTACAAAAACTAGAACTAAGGGGAGATTGAACTCGTTTGCTTTTCTTATTAGCTGTCGCACTACGAAGATGTGATCTAATGTCGACATGTTCCTCCTGAATCCAGTCTGTGATATTTCTACTGTGTCATCAATTTTCCCTCATATCCTTCTTGTTATTATAGTCATAAGTGCTTTATAAGTCACAGAGAGAGGCTAATTGGTCTGTAATTCTCTAAGTTCAACACGTCTCCTTTTTTAAATAATAACGATAGTTGTGCACAGAACCAATTATCAGGCATTTTTTGTTTCCTTAGACATAAGTTAAAAAGTTTGGTCAGTTCTTTTGCTAAAGTGAAGCCTCCTGCTTTTAACTCTTCGCTAAAAATATTATCCTTTCCGCTGGCTTTTCCTTTCTTTTGTTTCTTAATTACATACATTACTTCATCCAATGTAATTTCGGGGACTTCGTCTTTGTTCCAAGCTTCCACTTCATTTATAAAATAGGGGTCTCTAGGTTCTGCGTACAGTTCTTTGTAATATTTTGATATCTCATCAGCAATCTTTCCCAAATCGTGTATAACATCTTTCGCGCCTGACCTTATTCCTTGTATTTTCTGTTTTCCTAACGACTGACAACGCCAATATTTTTTAATATTTCCTCCATTTTCTAACACGTTTTCTAATTCCTTAACTTTCTTTTTGAGACTCCATTCTTGCAATTTTTTCCTAATTGTTTTTGAAAGTTCTTTTTAATTCTATTTTCTTGCTCTCTTCCCCTTTCAAATGTCTTCTTTTTTGCATCATTCTTTATAATTCAGTTTAATCATTAATATAAATAATGGTCAATAATTAGGCTCATTATACCCAAAAATTATCACAAATTGAAAAAAGCACTTGACTTCTTGGCAATTGCTTGGGCTCTTTAACACCTATTTACTACTTCTATAATAACTACCATTGTTGTAGAGTACTCCTTATATTAGCATTATTAATAAATTTATAAATAATTGTGAGAAGCCTAAAAGTTATTGCAGGCCCGAGGAAACTTATTGTAATTTTAAGGCAAAATATGGATTTTTTATATAAAATTTTGTCTTTTGTCATCAATAATCTCAAAATTAAAGTAAGAAATAAAATGAGGAAAATTTAATAATAAAAAAAATAATTACGTCATTACTAGTTCAGTCAAATTGCGAATGACGATAAAAATTCGGACAAAAGTTTATTTGTACTATCATGTCTTATATGATCGACTGTATTTATTTAGGATTTCTGATTGTCAAAAGTCAAATTGTCAACACCAAAATATTCAACAATCTAACTGCGATATTTATGAAATGGCTTGTAACAATTAGGTTTTTTATAGCTTCAATTCAAGGGCTTGATAGCCTCGGGTTCCGCCCATGGCACCATCTTCTATATAGGGAGCAATTTTTATAAGCATTAAATTATGATAAATTCAAGAAACTTATGATGTCATATTTCATGTAATTATATTTTCAGTCTCCCAAAAAGAAGATTTTTCCATCATAGCAAAAGGTTGAAAAAAAATAAAAACAAAAAGATGTAAATTAAAACTAATTTATTTACAACTTGCATATTATTATCTAAAATAAGTAGGAAACTTCTATTTTTCATCTCTGGGTGAAGGTTGAGGCAACCTAAACTTGAGCATCTCAATATCTGCATTGAAGTAAGACATGTCACTGTAGCAGAAATATTCAGGGTTCTTGTATTTTCCTTCCTTTGAAGCTCCAGGGCCTACATCTAAAACAATAAAACAAGACATACTATGTTATTAAATATTCTTAGATTGATTTTTAGTCTCCCTAAACCAAAAAAGGGCCAAAGATATGAGAGAGTTCATCTATATGATCGTATTAATATGCTTGTCTATCAAGCATTAGATAAGTTGTGCTGCTTATATTTTGAATATAACAAAATTAAATTTAAAATTTTTCAATTTATGTTAAGCTTTTATTTTTTCATATTTCTTGACACACTTAAGAAGAAACACCTAAGGTTCTGTCAATTCCGTTAAATAAATAAATAATAATGATGTTCTAGAGCAGGGATCAGTAGACTAGAGAGAGAAGAGCCAAATATTAAGTAAACAGAATCTCAAACATGGAATTTTATGGCCAAAGAAAAGCAGATAAAATCAAGTCTATTAATAACTAAATTTCACAATACAGTCGTAGGCTTCATTAAAAATATAATATATTGTTAATACTCTCAGCCTGTCCAGTCAGTGGGCCATATTTTCTCTACCTGTCCTCTCAGGATCGGCCCTCAGGTGCTTCCCCACACCAGAGCTCAGGTCTGCTTAGAGCCAAACCAGTGGCCACATCACATTAGAGTGGCCAAGGTAAAAACTTGATTTGGCAAAAAATAATATACCAGTTAAAGGTGGCACACTCACATTAACGGGTGAAGGTACTAAGTTTGGCTTTGACCGTCCAACTCTGTATCAGCTGCACTAGCATACACTAAAAAATGGTGAATCAACCCATCAGGCTCTGTCAACACATATTTATGGCTCTTCAATGGCATGTATAGATGGAACGAAATCCACCCCCTCCACGGAGCGATAGATTCATCTTGTGGAAATACTGTAAAAGAGGCCGAATTTTGTAAAGGAGGTCTACTTCGACAGGGGGTAAAGGTTCCTCTTCTTCCTCACTTTCGTAAGCGGGTTGGGGGCCAGATGAAATTATTGTAAAATTGATAGCCATGTGTCCCTTCCCATACTGTTCCCCACGTAAGGAAGACTGAACTTTTCACTGGTAATCCAATAATCATTTAGAAAGACATTTTTAAAATAATTGGTAGTGGTTAAATGGATTAGATCTTCAGGAAATACCGTTGCCCTAGTTGTTGCGTGTACTAAAGAAATACTAAAGCCCAGGACTCTCTAGCGGCTACGGTGACATCGTTTCTGGAATTTCTGTTTCCTCAACCTTAATGGTAAATGAACCCTACAAAATACTGGGGACTGCTCATTTACCAAAAATATTATTATTGATACAGACAGATAAACATGGATCCCATAGCTGGAAACTGAACCATAGGCCATGTTGCATTCTAGGTGAATGCAACAGATCTATTAAATAAAAATATATAAACTGACCTCAGACCCTTGTCAGAGGGTTCTACCTGACACACGAGAGAAAAGCGTAACAGAGTGCCCAGGAGGGTGTGCTTGAATCCACAGTGGATCCAACCACAGTGAAAGGGTTAAATATGATTTCTTCATAATTATGACTAGAGAGGTTAAGAGAAAGTAACAACAATATTATTACCACAATTATTTTTATATTAATTTTAACAAACCCATTTTGTCAAGCTTCAAGCAGCTGAGAAAAAATAACCCTTCATATCCCTAACATTGGTTCCTTAAACCTTCTATAGCCAAAGCCTAACCCCAATTTGTTAAAAGCTAAAATATTAAGTACTAGTAGAATCTTTACTCTTACTAGGCTAACACTTAACACTGAAGATGATATAAAATATCCTATTTTAACGCCTTTGTTAATAATTAATAAAAAATTTTGGTAACAATATTGTTGTTACTTTCTATTAACCTCTCTAGTCATAACTATGAAAAAGGTACCACAAAATCTCAGACAAAACAGCCAATCATTATGATTGTTTGTTTCTATTTTAGGCATTTGAATGCATAGCTGTCTAGTCCACTTATGCTGACAAATCAAGCTGGATTTCTGTCTTTTAAGCTTTGCCCAGGAGCTGGCTAGATTTGTAAATTTTCCCCAGATTGGGAGAAGGAAGAGTCACGGGGCAAGGCGACAATGACGGTGTATGCGGAGATATGCATTGCGATTGTGTTTTCTAATTCGTTCGGCAACCCGTGAAAATATTAGATTGACAAGCCACTAAACTACACTCAACAATAATTATAATTAAATAAACACAGAAATACAACTTAACTAATTATAGTCCTATTTTATAGAAATATTATATTAAAACAACTATTTTAGTATATAAATTTTAAGTTTGCAGATTATAAAAAATAAATTAGACCAAATAGGTAGGTCCATTAAACCATTAAATTCCAATAGTCAAAAACAACTATGAGATATATACTAACTATATACTATATTAGAAATACTATAATAACGATATGAAATATATACTAACTATATACTATATGAGAAATATTATAATAACTATATGAGATATATACTAACTATATACTATAATAACTAAATGAGATATATACTAACTATATACTATATGAGAAATACTATTATAACTATATGAGATATATACTAACTATATACTATAATAACTATATGAGATATATACTAACTATATACTATAATAACTATATGAGATCTATACTAACTATATACTATATGAGAAATACTATAATAACTATATGAGATGCTAGACTACCTTTAGATGGAATCGTCACAACTTTTGCACTCGGCCCAGCAGCTTTAACAGAGCTTATCTGGCCTCCCTCTGAGTAATTTCTCGCCAAGACCTGCACATAAACAAACTTTCTTTAAACAAAACCCTTACACAATTATAAGGGTAAAAAAAAAACTTTTACACATAAAGATGATACAATTTAAAAAATGTTATTTGAATAAGTAAACAGTTTAACTGTCTCTCCCCCCCCCCCCTGTAATAATCATTTTGTTTATATCTTAATAATTTCTGTTGCAGTAAAATAATGATTACTCCCACTAATTATCTTACCCCATTTCTTATTTTTAAGACCTCTTTAGTTTTTTTTTTTTTCAGTTAAATCAGCAACCCTGTCTACCCCTAAACCTGCTGCATGGTGGGAGAGAAGCCGAGAATAGCCACTTGCACTCGATCGGCCATCTTCCCACCTTCGGGTGTTTTTAACTTATTTATTTTGGCATCCTCAAGTGAAGGGGCTTGAGAATGGCTGTTTATATTGAGCATCCGTTTAATTTAAAATAAACTCTTCAGGTAATGTTCTGTGTTGTGGCCGCAGCTGAGGATTTCCGTTGAAGGATCTACATCTAAAGTTATCTATATCATACTGTTGGAACTACCTATGTTGACTGTGCTCAACCATCTTGGATTTTGATTATCCGGTGGACATAGTACCACATAGTAGTGAAATGGGAGAGCTGTTTTGTAATGATTACTCCAATTTGTGAATTGTTTTTTGTTTATATACCTACTACAGATGTTATTTCCGGATAGTTCAGTCCAAGGTAAAACAATTTTATTTTACATTGTTTTTAGTTTTTAAATGTAATTTTGTAAAAAGTTTTTTAAAAAATTGTTTTTCAATTCTATTTTACTGACAATAATTACAAATTAGATAAATATTTTAATTAAATGCAGTGAAAGATGGCTGTAAGGTGTAAGAAATAATAAAAACTTCATTTTTCCATAGGAAACGTTTCGACCCTTATTAAGGTCATCTTCAATCCTTTATTAACTGTAACAAATAATTTGGATTTCACAAATTAATCCTAATTTATTCAAAAACTTCATCAACAAGTCTTTTATTTTTAACTTTATTTAATTTACACATAACTGATCACTATTTTTTAGCCGTTTTCAACTATTCTTTTATAAGTTGATAACATAATAAAATAAAATATTTAAAAAACAAATTAGAAAATATTCCACAACCTACAATTCTGGATAATAATAATTAGTAAAATTACTTACAAGTTTCATTTGTCAACGTCGAACATTTTTTAAAATTTTTTTTCTCCATAAGAGAGTGTCATGATATAATACAATTAACTAATTGATGGTTAAAACAGATTTTAATTATTTAAAATTTAATACAAAAGTAACATTTAACATAGACAATAAATTAAAAAATAAAAACAACGAACATTTCCAATTAACAATAAAAATGAAATGACTATCACAGCAGAGGATAATTATATTAACAAGCATTAATATAAATTTTGGGAAGGAAATGTCACCGAGAACGTTGAATGGTATAAACTTAATTTAATTAAATACTAATGATCCCTATCAGGGGATTCACTGCTAAAAACTATTTTTTGATTAGTTCCCTCTAATTTGATAATTTAGTCATAAAGGTCCTTCCCAAAATTTATATTAATGCTTGTTAATATAATTATCCTCTGCTGTGATAGTCATTTCATTTTTATTGTTAATTGGAAATGTTCGTTGTTTTTATTTTTTAATTTATTGTCTATGTTAAATGTTACTTTTGTATTAAATTTTAAATAATTAAAATCTGTTTTAACCATCAATTAGTTAATTGTATTATATCATGACACTCTCTTATGGAGAAAAAAAATTTTAAAAAATGTTCGACGTTGACAAATGAAACTTGTAAGTAATTTTACTAATTATTATTATCCAGAATTGTAGGTTGTGGAATATTTTCTAATTTGTTTTTTAAATATTTTATTTTATTATGTTATCAACTTATAAAAGAATAGTTGAAAACGGCTAAAAAATAGTGATCAGTTATGTGTAAATTAAATAAAGTTAAAAATAAAAGACTTGTTGATGAAGTTTTTGAATAAATTAGGATTAATTTGTGAAATCCAAATTATTTGTTACAGTTAATAAAGGATTGAAGATGACCTTAATAAGGGTCGAAACGTTTCCTATGGAAAAATGAAGTTTTTATTATTTCTTACACCTTACAGCCATCTTTCACTGCATTTAATTGAATTAGAAGGGTGTATAATTTTAAATTATATCTAATAATTTAAGAAATTAAGATATAAATATTTTAAATCAAATAACAAATTTTACTAATGTTTTATGTTTGTTTAGTTAGTATAAAAACATTTGTTTGTTATAATATTGTTTATGTTATTTTATTTTAGCCCTGAAGATACCCAGGTGTGGGCGAAATATAGCTAATAAATGAATTAAAAGAAAATAATTATCCTACTTTTATCCCTAAAGACCTACAAAAGAATAAGCATATAAAAAAAACGAAACATAAGGGATCAACTAAAAAGAAAATAAATATACTGTGTTAGATGGGGCTTGAAAGATCTCCAGGTGTATTTATCTGAGATCCTAACCTTTCTTGAAGAAATAAATTTCCCGGTGAACATTTCTTCAAGACAACTCTACTGCCTCACGATTTTATAATCTTTAGTTTAATGTAGGAAAATCATTTTAGTATACATACATTCCCAGTGTACATGTACATTTTTACATTCCCAGAATGATAAGCACAAGACTCACATTAAGTGAAATCTTGCATTCTGACAGAGTCACCTATGCACACTGGATTTCGTTTCTATCCATTTAACTCAACTTTCAGTCATTAACGTAACTTCCTTTCATTTAACTTAAACCTGGTTATTACCGTATGTCCTTTTCCGTTTCCTTGACGTATGTACTAAAGTCACACTAGTTCAAAGATATTTTCTACCATATTACTTTTGTCATTGAGACGAGCTAGGTAGAAGCTCAAGCAGGTTTAACTTTTACAATATCTTAGGGCTCCAAACCTAAAAATGTACCTCAAGCCAACTTTAATTTATGTAATGAAACATTTTACTCTTTCACCTATCATATAATATAATATTGAAGTTATTGGCTGGACTCAAGTGGCGTCCATGGGCTAAGCTTCTATTTCAGTAAGGGTTACCTTCCAAATTTTTCTTTAATAATATAAATTAGGATTTATTATTTAAAAGTGTAACTACCGTTTCACCCACTTTCTGAGTTTCTTGTAGTACGAGGAAGTAGCGATCATAAAGGAATCTTTTGACTTACCTCTGAGTATTATAACAAGTATTTTTACAATTTAAATTTAAGTAGTATTAGTATTAAATTTATCTAATGTTTAATTCCCTGTCTGAGGTAGGAGAAATATATATTCAGACAATAACCTTTATTTGCCTCTATGTGGTTGATTCTTGTTAGACAACCACCTGGGCATTCATTAATCAAGAACAAGTTTCCTATATAAATTCTTTTATTTTTGAATTGTGTTTTATTCTTTTATTTCAGGAGAGAGTAACTCAACAATTAACCTTATGTCCCTATGAATAGGAAAACCTACTGAACTCCTCTGGTTTAGTTAGTCCAGGCTAGGTGAGTTAACTCCTCTGGTTTTCATTTCTTTTGGTAAAGTATCTATTTTAATTCATTTAACTTCAGAATCCTTTTAATCTCCTCGGCGTTCGGCGCAGAAACATGCAGCTGCTCTGGGGATGTCTGACCCCATCGTGAGACAAATTCTTCACCAAGAACTTTTTGTCCATCTCTAGCTTAATGAATGCCATTTTATTGCCCGCCAAAATGCATGTGAAGCGCTCCGTGAAAACCTGCCTCACAATGTGCTCATGTTCTTTAGTGATGAAGCTCACTTCTACATTTCTGGCTGTGTAAACAAGCAAAACTTGCGTCATTGGAGTGCTAACACTCTGCAACCTTCGGTGGCCAGCACGCTCGCCCGATTTGGCTCCATGTGATTTCTTCTTATGGGGTTACATCAAATCCGTCATCTATACTGATCACCCACGGACCGTACCTCACCTGAAGGACAAAAAATGCCAAGCCATCGCCAACATACATATCAATATGCTCGAAAGAGTTAAACAAAACTTCAAAAATTGGGTAGCTCAGTACATTGACAATGGAGGACGTCACTTGGCCGATGTTATCTTTTAAACCTTAAAATAAATTGAGATGATGTACAACAAGAGATAATAATAATAAAATAATTATAATAATATCTCATCTACTTTTCTTTTTTTTATTAACCTTTCAAATCAGCAAGTTTCTGTGCCGCACCCTATATCTACACATATTTTTCATTCACAATTCTTTTATTAATTTACTTCTCCTTCTGCCTTTTTCCCCTCTACCAATGCCTAGGTTTCTATTCACTGCGGTGAAGTTATCATCATGAACAGGCTTAGTAAAGATAGATCCTAACCCATACCTGACGTTAACATCTGAGCAGATGTGTTTTACATTTATATGTTCCCCTAAGAGTTTCTCTATAGTTAAGGAGCTATTGGGGACACAAAAAGCAGATTTTATTCTTTTATACTTTTAATAATTTTTGCTGTATTTGTCAGATAGTGTACCTACGATTTGTATTTATATTTAAGTTTTTCATCAGACACATTTAACTTAGTCAAAAATGAGGTAACCTATCTGCACCTTCCTTTCTCGGATAAATTGATTAAACTCACAGCTTGGCCTATGCATTATCACAATCACAGATTAGTAGTATGGTAAATTAAATTTCCCACTTCTGAATTTGGAGACATCTAGTTGAAGCTGTTGGATCAGGTACCAAGTGAATTACTTTTACTCATTTCAAATTAGTTCCGAGTTGGCCATTAGGCTCCCATAAGAGGTATTTATCTGAAACTATACTTGTAGTGGAGACCTTTATTTTTTCATGGCTCCTTGAGTCAGCCAAGAGTGAAATAGTCTCCACATTATGGGGCAGCAGACAGCACTTCTTGTAAACCCATGCATACAAGTTACAAACATATATATACATACCATAAGCAGTTACACAATAACAAAATTGTTAGGGTAGGATGCCAGAAGCCTTAAGCCGCAATCTCACCACCAGGCTCAATCTCTGTGGGCTATTACCCACACACACTTTGAACCAATATCGTGGAGTTTAACTCAAGAGAAAGGTGCACTAGAATTTGTGTATATATAAAAAGTTTGTAACAAAAAGGTAGGAAACAAAAAGTTTCGACTAGATTACAGTACGAAATTTATAATATTGAAGAGACTGTGCCTTCAACATTACAGTTCATTAACAAATAAATATTATCTTATACACACAAGACTTCAAAATGATAATTTAACAAATATAATAAAGCTTTTAAATCAAAACAAACAAGAATTCTATGGTTTATAAAACTTACTAAAAACAGCCGGGTGTTCCAAGACCTGCTGACAATCATTGTATTTATTTATTTAATAAGAAATATCGCAAGAGAAATAATTACACTTCAAACTTCAAAGTATATTTAAAAACAACGGAATGGGAAAGACTAGAAAAAAGGAACTGAGCAGGTTATGAAATTACCTTTCAGTGGTTATCCACCTTTTCGACAAAGTGATTATCAGCTGATTTAGAACTACATTTTACTCAATCAAAGGTTGGAAAATCGAATTTTCCTCACGATAATAAATAATACAGACTCAAGAACGAAACGCTATTTAAATAATATATATAGTAATTATTCGGGTTAAACTAATTATACTAGAGAGGGGGGGGGGGGGGGGGGGTGAGGAGCATATAATTTCTTAATACCGAAACTAATATCCGAAAAGTATGTTTCTTTTTCTAAATTAGTTTTAAAATATTTTTAGTTAGTTTATTAACTTCTTAAATAATAATTAGCATTTATCTAAACTTCAGCGCTTATATAAAATTAATAAAAACAATTGTATCTGGCTAACCTGATTGTCTTTAGACTGTGATAAGTGATAAAAACTTCAGCTGTCAAAAGACTTTAAAATTGATTTTATAGTTTTCATTGCAAGGTTAAGCAGTTGTTTTCAGTGAATTTAAAGCGGCGAATATGTTTAAATCGAGTGAGCAATTGTGTTGAATATGAGTCGAGACGAGTGTTCCAACCGGAGCCGCAGTCTTAAAATGTCAAATTTATTCGAGTACTCGAGTTTGACCGTTTAGTCGACCTCTTCAACGAAACAACCCTTCTAGTGCTTTAATGTTTATATAATTTTTCACACATGAAACAAATATGGTTTGGCAACGAAGTCTTATTTCAGGTACTGTTTATTAAACTTAATAGCTTATTTTCTCAGAGTTGATTTAGTAAAACGAGATCGGTCGGTTTTATCGTATATAAATTATAGGTGTAGGGTAGTCCAAGGTTTGTTTACTGCAAAATGAGTAGCTTAGTTACGGCATTTGAGTGGATTTTTTTTCACCCTAATGGCTCTGTTTGACCCTGCTCTAAGCCCGATTTAGTAATTTATAATGCTGTATATTGATATCTTGCTTTCGTACCTTCTGTCGGTAAATATTACTAATTTAGCTAAATTTCATACGTCTTTCTCAATTCATTTGTATATCTAACTTTTTTGTCATGTTTCTGTGTGTCTGTTCTTCATAAGATTGCCCTACTAACACTATTGAACAACGTTAAAATGTGACGGCATCGAATAACGTAAAAAACCTATTTTATCTTTATGTGAATAGAGAATTTAAGTATTTTTTTTTAATCGTTTAATTGATTTTACAAACACTGTTTATAAAGGAGTGTACATCTAAGCACTTCATTTTTTAAATAAATTTTAAATTTTACCAATTCAATAGTTGTTTTACAAATTATACATTTAAAAAAATAAAAGTAAATAAAGGTACACAACTTATCCCTTTTATTACATTTTGTTTTAACATTTATTTAGATTTTTTTTTTTTTTTAAGTTTGAAGTTACATCTGAAGCACTAGTTAATGTTTCACATATAGTTACTTGTGGTTCAAAATCCATAGTAATACATTTATTGGGCTTACAAATGTTAAAGGTATTCTTTTACTTAAAAGTTGATGCGTTAAATTTCGATGTATTATAAATTTATCAAAACTTAAGTACAGGTCGACGGGAAAAGAGAATGTTTGATACAAACTGGTTTTAAACAATAAAGAAAGGCTAAGATTCAGAATATGGTGTCAAAGACTTTAATACACTGTTTGGTGCCTACAGTCTTCGCACAACTAGAATCGACGCGTTGACAGCGCGGGAAATTGAGTGACACACAGATTGGCCAACCTCTCTGGGGGAAAAAATAAAGCCACTACGAAGCCTTCTTATACTGTTATCCAGAGGGCCTCTCCCCTCCACTAGAGACAT
Source organism: Gerris lacustris (assembly GCA_951217055.1). Classification (NCBI taxonomy): domain Eukaryota; kingdom Metazoa; phylum Arthropoda; class Insecta; order Hemiptera; family Gerridae; genus Gerris; species Gerris lacustris. The sequence goes on from OX578285.1 coordinate 17,102,857, forward strand.
ATATCTTTGCCTAGTTGGCCCGACCTTTTGTCCGGGAAAATCTCAAGCTCTCATTGGCTCGTCCCCCCTTTTGCTAGTTTTTCCCACGCTGTCAACGCGTCGATTCTAGTTGTGCGAAGACTTTAAGTACTCAGTTAATTTTAGTTTATGTGGTTATTTCGTTTAGTTATACACTATAGTACAATAATGAAACCTGTGACAGTAAATTGGCCTAATATAGTGAGCTCGAAAGTTTACTTATTACATATACGTATATTTATTAACCTCAGAGGGTCCCCAGTATATCATTGCAACATCTGTGCTTTATAATTCTTGGAAGGCCCTTTCCAAGACAAGAATACATATTAGTAGCTGCTTATGTGAAGTGACGTCTATCCAGTTGTAAATGAAAATGATACAGTGTATAGAGTACGGTGACACGATTATCCATTACGTTTTTAGTTGGATAAGTACTTTGGCTGACTCAAGCCCTTCACAGCCTGCTGTGCCTTAGATCATTTTTATATTTACCTTAGGCTTACATATATAATAATTCTGATAATCTATACAATAACGACAATTATTTACATACATTTATACTGCTAATTTCAAGATGTATCCCTTCTCTCTTTTAGTCCAGTCACGAGAGGTTCAAAAAGGGGGTCCACCGTGCGTTTGGTGCAGGAAATGATTTTATTTTTTTGTGTCCTCAGGCATGATTAGGAGATGTCAAATCCAAATTTGCGACCTCTAAATCAGGGCGCATAACTTTTGGGGGGCTAAAAACCACGATATTTTTGCACATTTTTCGGTTTTTCGCTTATAGCTTGAAAACGGCTGGTCCTGTCAACAAAATAGATCAGTTCAAAATTAAAGAGCACAAAATTTCCTTTCAAATGCACTAGTCGAAAGTATTTCTACTTCAATTTTTACGGGTTCTACAGAATTTTGAAAATTGCTAAAATTTTCCAAAATCGAAAAAAACTCATATTTTTAAGTTTTTCTTATATTGAACTCCTTCTTAATGTTAGTATGAGGATTTTAAAACTTCTCCAAAAGTCTCAAATCTCATTTAGAAAGGTGTGGTAAGGTCAAGGGAGTGTTTAGAGGGAGGGGGGAGTTTGTGAGGGGGGGGGGGGGGAGTAAATAGTCCATTCACGACTTTTTCTGTGTAGAAGTTATTTTAATGGGGGTTTCTATAAGGGGGGGGGGGTGTAGGAGGTTTAGGAACCTATAGTACCCATGTAAAAAGACCTGAGACAATATACATTCAAAGAAAGGCGTTTCAGACCATTCTAAATCCAAATTCGTAAAAATAAAAGTAGATATACCTCTGTGCATGTTTATATGTACCTATATATTTGTGTGTTGACAAAAAAGTCTGTTCACTTAAATTCTAAACCAATTTGCATGCTCTCTCTATTTATTCGATGTAGCTGTCGGTCTATAGATAGATGTGCATCAATTTGAAGTAGATGAATTGGAAAGCGCAGTATAATTAAAATTGACCTACCAATATGTAAAGTTCTTAAAGTTCTTTGCTTCTTTTACAGGTAATGCTGTTTGTAGTTTGTGGATTTTCGTATATATTTGCTGAAGAACGTCTAAAAATAAGTTCAATCATTTGTGATTGCGATCTCAGTGAAGGAGAAGTGATAATTTTTAAAGAGACAATTGTTAAACAAAGAGGTGTAAAAAACCTTGTTAGAGAGCAGCAAGTAACAAAGGTCTACAAATCATCAACTGTACCTGCGAGCTCAACTCGTTCAAAAATTGATGCTTTCAGTGTTAAAGAGAAAAGTTGTTTTTTTTTACGTGAGATTGCTTTTAAAAGTATTTAAACTACGACTCTAAAGGACATATGATGAAATGTTCGACATCTACAAGGTAACGAACCTCGAGGAGAAAGAGAGAATTATGACATCTCCGCTCAAAAGATAGTTGATCGTTTGAGTAGGAGGACAGTTGGATCCGGTCGCACTTGATACCGTCGTAAAAGTTATAAAATGTCTCAACGTGGCTTGAATCACTGATAGTACATCAGAGGGGAAGTTATTAGCTGATGGACATTGCTCTGTATTGTTTACAATAGAGCTGATATCCTGTAGAATTATTTTGATAAAATACTTAGTCACTTGGTTAGGACAGACAGACCAGTTCCATTTTCAAGCAATACTGACAAGGCGATGGAAATTTCTCTTCTCATACCTCGAAGCTTCAATGAGTGCAAATTTTGGCTCACAGAGTTATTGAATCTGTCTGAGGAGAAACATCATCCTCAGGTGAGATCAGTTAAAAATCAAAATTAATAATACAAAATTGATTTAAAAATTGTTGAGAAATAAAATCAACCTGTATGATTTGCTTCACAAATGTTAGTGGTAAAATCCTAAATGATACTTCCTAAGAAAACAGATAATCAAAAATTTAAGGGAACGTGAATGAATTGTGAAAGCTGCAGGGGAAATAATTTCAGGGGGAGATCTCAGCTCAACTGTATACAATACAGAGCAATATCCATCAGCTAATACCTTACCCTCTGATGTACTATCAGTGATACTAGCCACGTTGAGACATTTTATAACTTGTACGACGGTACCAAGTATCAACTGCGCCAAATACTACTGTCCCCTACTCAAACGATCCACTAGCTGTTGAGCCCATTCATCACCTGATGCAGATGATATAATTATTTCTTTCACCTCGAGGTTCGTTATCTTGCGGATGTCGAACATTTCATCATCTGGCTTCCTGTAGAGTCGCTGTTTAAATTCTTCTGAGAGCAATTTCTCACGTAAAAAAAATAAATAAAAAAAATCTTTAAAATGGAAAGCACGAACTTGAAGCATTGAACTTATGTTTAGACGTTCTTCAGCAAATATATATGAAAAATCCTCAAATAACAGCATTACCTGTAAAAGAAGCAAAACAGTTTAAGAACTATTATATATTGGTATGTAATGCATGCATTCAGGGGATACCCCTTTAACTGGTGTTTAGGTCAATTTTAATTATACTGCGCTTTCCAATTAATTTACTTCAAATTGATGCACATCTATAGACCAAAAGCTACATCGAATAAATAGAAAATCACGCAAATACCTAGGTTTGGAATTTTAGTAAGGACTGATTTTTTTGTCAAACACACAAATATATACATATAAACATGCACAACACAGGGGTATCTATTTTTACGAATTTGGATTTAGAATGGTCTGAAACGCCTTTCTTTGAATGTATATTGTCTCAGGTCTTTTTACATGGGTACTATAGGTTCCTAAACCTCCTACCCCCCCCCCCCCCCCCCCCCCCCCCCCTTATAGAAACCCCCATTAAAATAACTTCTACACAGAAAAAGTCGTGAATGGACTATTTACTCCCCCCCCCCCTCACAAACTCCCCCCTCCCTCTAAACACTCCCTTGACCTTACCACACCTTTCTAAATGAGATTTGAGACTTTTTGAGAAGTTTTAAAATCCTCATACTAACATTAAGAAGGAGTTCAATATAAGAAAAACTTAAAAATATGAGTTTTTTTCGATTTTGGAAAATTTTAGCAATTTTCAAAATTCTGTAGAACCCGTAAAAATTGAAGTAGAAATACTTTCGACTAGTGCATTTGAAAGGAAATTTTGTGCTCTTTAATTTTGAACTGATCTATTTTGTTGACAGGACCAGCCGTTTTCAAGCTATATGCGAAAAACCGAAAAATGTGCAAAAATATCGTGGTTTTTAGCCCCCCAAAAGTTATGCGCCCTGATTTAGAGGTCGCAAATTTGGATTTGACATCTCCTAATCATGCCTGAGGACACAAAAAAATAAAATCATTTCCTGCACCAAACGCACGGTGAACTTCCCCTCGTGACTGGACTATTTATTAATAGACTAATTTTTACTAGAATGATACCTACAACATTTTCCTTGTTTTTTTTTTTTTTAAATCATAATTTACTGTAAAGTTTAAAGGTCAAACAATATCAGTGTGTAGCAACTCTATGTGTTAGAAGTTGTTTACCTTTTATCTAAATTTATCAATGGTACATTAATTTTATCTAATTCTTTCCATACAAGAGCCAATCAAAACTCTTAATTCATTATGTTTATGATTAAAACAGACAGACGGAGAGACATACGAAACACCTTAGTACTGGCATAAATGCTAGTATACACAGTGCTTGATTTCTAAAAATTGAGGTGCCGGAACTACAACCTACCCTCTCCCCCCCCCCCCCCATTGAAGGGGGGTCCTGGGGTCCTCCCCCAGAAAAATTTGAAAAATAAACGTTCTAAAACAGCATTTTAAGCAGTTTTAGACATAAACCCACACTCTAAGTGCAAATTTTAGTGCCGATAATTTTTTTTGATTTATCAGAGAGAGAGAGAGGTCCCGGAACGCCGTTCCTCCTCAAATCGAGCCCTGAGTATACATATACATATTTTTGAGTATATAAGAGTAATATTAATGAGGCACAGTTAATAATTCACATAGTCATTTAAATGTTTGTTTTTTTTTCCATGAAAATGACACTGTTACACTTTAGTTAACTGTTGAGTTCTCGGTGGACAGTTGAGTCTGCTAGCGGAAAGATAGCCTAACAAAATAACAAAGAATCCAAGTTAAATTGATATTTTGATAGCTTTTTGCGTACATTTTCAAGGCAAAACAGTCAGACCCTTGTTTCATTTAAATGTTTACAAATAAAAATCAAGAATATCTTTTGCAATTCTTAGAACCAAGTTTTAACTTTATTTTTCTTGGTTGAAACATTTTGTGGGTTAGGCTATTTTTCTGCTAGGTGTCTCAATTTTATCCTTTCACTGTTTAAAGGCCATCGATGAGTTTACCAATCAGCCTACAAAGCATTTTAAATAATACATAATAGGGGCTATGATTATGCCAAGCATGGTTCTTTGTGTTGACCTTATCCATGAAAAGGTTAAAGCAATATTTTATAAGGGGGTTAGGTAGGATCTGTAGATAAAAGAAATTATTCCAAAAGACAAATTAAAATCTTTAAAAAAAAACCTACACTAATGCTTTAAAAATAAGGCGTAACAAGTAACCATACTATTAACAGGCAAAGTTTTACCTTCCTCTTTTTGAGCTTCTTCCATGAGAACTTTGTTATAAAATAATTATTTTATTTGTTTCAGGGAACTTGATGATTTTTAGTTGGGGTTTCATTTTGATTTCTCTCATTAATGTAGCCCCATAGGCGAATTTCCGTTCAGGAAATTCGCTTACATCATCAAGATTTTTATAAAAACTAGCTACAAAGGTGTGTATTGTTATTTAATTATTTTATTAGTATTTAATTATTTGTTTTATTAATATGAGCATTATGAATGAGCACTGGCAAATAGTAATGAATAATTACAAACTGGAATACTTCAACAGACCGTAGATGTGCAAGTATTAACCTTATTTATAACTTTACTTGGACTCCTTGAAAGGCATATTTAGTCCCCTCAAATTCTGGTCTACCTTTTTATGTTGTTATCCTTTACTTCTAATTTGGCTGCATGACCTGCCCAGGTCTGTTTCCCCTCTAATAATATCTCCTTATCCTGCCTTACCCAGGTCTACTTTTATTTTGCCCTGAGTCCCTAATATTGCGTTAGCTCCTTATTCTTGCTACATTACTTGTATATACAGTGTGTCCCCGGATCGACGCATGAATCAGTGAAAAAGACTAACATTTTTTTAATTGAAATTTCATCTTCAGGGGTTCAGCCCTGCTTGAATAGAAACTAATTTATGTTATAATTTTAGCTTAGAAAATTCAAGTATGTCATGGAAAATTTACAAAAAAGTTATCTTTCTCACTAGTAAAGTGCTTTTTCTCTAGGAGATACGACAAAATGAATCTAAAAAAAGTTGTTCAGAAAGAAAAACTGAGTAAGAATATAAAGTTTTAATTCATCCGCCTACTTTGATTTATCACATTATTTACCATTTTTTTTGGAATTATTTCAGGAATTGAAAAATTTTGTTAGAAAGTTCTTTTAAAATTGATAAATAATGCATGTGCAAAATAGTATTTTTTAACTTTCATTTGTCTGTTAAGACATTTATGTAATAATTATAAGAAATAAGAACAATAAAATTAACTAAACACAAATAATTCACGATTAAGTTTATTTCCACACTAACATATCAATATTAACATCAACTGAAATATCCATTCATTCCATAAGTCCACCGCCTTTATTCGCACAATCCTCAATATTTTCCCAAAACGCAGTGAAAGCCTTTTCCTAAATCCATTTTGCAGCACACTAGATATGGAATGGAAAAATATCAAAGTAGGCGAGGGTTTTAAAATGTTGTATTCACACTCGGTTTTTCTATCTGAACATATTTTTTAAATAACATTTTGTCGTATCTCCTAGAGAAAAAAATAACTTTTTTTAAATTTTCAAGACATACTTAATTTTTCAAAACCAAAATTATGACATAAATTAGTTTCCATTCAAGCAGGGCTAACCCCAGAAGATGTAATTTCAATTCAAAAGATTTTAGTCTTTTTCACCTATTCATGTGTTGATCCACACTGTTTATATATAAATACAGTCGGACATCCATATACCGAACTTGATGGTTCCAGAAAAAAATCATATAGAAATTTCGTTACATAGAATTTTTTTTTGAGAAACATATGTTGCTTAATGATGTACATATATATATATTTATTCATAAGAATTGTAAGAATAACAACCACATACTTATTTACTTTGATAAAAATTAGCGTTGGGAACCAATCGATTGAAAAAAGTCGACTAAACGGTTGTTTTAAAATATTCATTCATTCGGTTGTGGATATCTAGTTTTCATTCGAATGATATCAGTCTATAGTTTGGAGTTGTATTAGTTGTAATTCGGACGTGTATATGTGGACGTGTGTATAACGAGATAACGAGTGTCATGCACCTTCTCACCCCTCCTCCGCTCTGAGCCCTTCACCGTCGTTCCTTTCCCCTACCTAAAACCAAAAAACATCCGAATTGAAACATTCGAATGAAAAAGTCGACTGGATTCAGTTTCAGTCTATATTTTTTCATTCGAATGAAAACGATGTTGTAGCAGGCTGTAGTTTGGGACGAGATAACGAGTGTCAAGCGCCTTCTCACTCTCATCCCCCCCCCCTCAGCTCTGAGGCCTTTACGGCCTCCACCGTACTACTCCTATATAAAAAAAAACCATTCGATTGAAACATTCGACTTGCGGGTTCAGTCTCGGTCTATATATCCTATACCCGCTATGAGACTGTTTTTTCCCGAATCGACTTATTCATTCGGTTGTTTTTTCTAGTCGGTTGTCCCAACGCTAATAAAAATTAGTATAATTACATCTATGTATGCATATACATGTAATAAAAATAACCCTACACAATGTATCAAGCAATAATGTAAAATATAACTTACAGTTCACAGATTCAAACGCATGAAACAATTATTGTTTAAAAAAATTGTCTTATATCTCAGTTGACAGTTCTTCAAAGTAATGCTCACACTTATTCAGGCATTGAAATATTTCATCGGGTACATTAAGAGCTTTATAACCGTCTGAAACGAATTCAAAACGTGGACTAAAAGATTTCTCTATACTGTGAAAAGATCATACCGATTCCACTTAAAATAATGGAGGTACAATACGCAAAACTATTAGAGTGTTAGAGCAAGAAACACCTAAAACTGGTTCTAAGAAAATAAATAAAGCAAATACATCGCCAGTATTAATTCACAGAAAGTTTGTCGGTTGGATCTTTGTCCTTATTTCCATGAATTTTGTTCGTTGTAGAGAAATTATTTTCATTCTATAGTATTACTTTTATATAGAGAATCCGTGGGATATAAAAACATTGGTTGTATAGAGATTTTCGTCGTACAGAAGTTCGTTATAAGAAGGTCCGACTGTATATTATACTGATTGTCCAGTTCCATTTATATTGTTTTGAATAAATGTCAACCCTGCTTAATAAACATCTAAGGTGTGTATCCTTCTCACATGTAAGAAAGTTTCATGTGTTCTTTCTTAAAAATTCATGATTTGTTCTTAATTATAAATTATTCTTAAACCACAATTTATTCATTTATTCTAGCTCATATTTTTAAACTAATCTTCATTGTTTATAGATTATTTATATCAAAGTTTTATACCATATTCAGAACAGTCTATTATAATGTAATTATGATTAGGGAATATATCTAATCAGTATATATTATTTATTAAAAAATCAAACAGATTAATAATGTTTTCTATTTTTTTTTTTTAAATTACAGAGTGAAACCTGAATCTTTTATATGTCGGTACTATAAAATATTTAAATATTATAGTAAAATAAAAGTTAAAATTATTACATAATTAGCCTAATTAAAAACTCGTATTTCTTAATCCAGAAAAGAATCACCCATCGAAGAATGCCACTTACTTTGTGGTAAGTAGGCTATGTAATTTTATTTGTAACTGAGCCACGATATTGTGAAATATGAAATTATCAGTAGCAGTAGCATAAAATGGGAAAAGGGGGTAGCTAGATAATCTAATAAACAAGTCAACAAGATAACAATAAAACCAATTAACAAGCTAACAAAAAAACAACAAGTTCCTCTTCTTGTTTTCCCCAGATATTTATTATAAAAAAGCTTGAGTATTTAATGCTTCGGGTTTTGCTAAATGCTTACATTGAATAAAATGTACAGTGAAAAATTTCCATAATGAAGAATTTCTTTGTATTTTACTTGGGGTCCCTGGCAGGTCATCGATATTGAATGTGCTTCTCATGCAGGATATCCAGGTTAGATTGCCGACTCCGGCTAGGGGCCCCACACTTGGTCTTCACAAAGCCTATCCATATAAATGGGTTGCTGCTTATGTTTATCCGGGTGCGTGTGTCAATTCTAAGGTTTTATACATCTGATGAAGCGATATAATAACCCTGTGCCATCCATTACATGTATAATTGTATATCTCAATTAATATGTGATATGTAATCAGAATATGTCTCTAAAATTGCCCTTGGTATCCGGTTAAAAGTTCATTCAGTAGTCCATGTGTTATATTATATAATTAATTAAATTTCGTACAGTTATCATGTATATTACCTAGCAAATATATGTATGTGTATATAATATTATATATATAAAATATAAAAATGAAATGAGTTTGGTTGCAGTTTTCACTTGCTGTTTCTCTTTTTTGTTTGCAGATAACTGATTTCAAATGATTATTGCTCACTCTGCTTCTATGACTATATGATGCTGGAAGTATTTTATAAAAGCTGTGTCTCATGACCCTTTGGTATTGTCAAATGTGTCATCAGAATAATTCACCGGTTTCTAAAAACTGCAGCGTTTGTGGAGCACTTAGTGTTGCGTCGGCTTCCAAACTTTTGCGACCGAACGATGAAATGCAACACTCACAGCAAAACATCAATCAGTTACTGAGCTCAAACTATCCTCAGGGTTCTGTGAAACAGTTAACAGAAAGCTGTGTGGCTTCTTACGACCGGGTGAAAACTAAAGTCTCTAGATCTTATTCTCATGGATCTGTGTACAAAAAAATTGTAGAATCTCATCAGAATAATGTAATTGACGATGCTAGTCAAAGTCGTGCAACTACTGATAGTAATAGCAACTTTTGTATAGGATTGAAAGGAGAATCTTGGCCTTGTCATATATGCACTCTTATAAATCAGGGGAGCATAGATAGGTGTGAAGTTTGTGAAACTCCCAAGAAGAATAGTATTTTAACTACTGCTTGTTCAAGTATAGGATTGGTTGTTTCATTTCCCGAGCTTGAAAAAGAATCTTCTGAATCAGTGAAAATCTCCTCTTTCACTCACAAAAGTATTAGGAGTGGGAGTAAACCTAATATGTCTCAGCCGACCTTTGTACCTGATAGTGTTTCAGAATCCAACACAAGATATAGGAATGAACAATTCAAATCATATCAGAGCAGCAACGCATCATTAGAATTACCCAAAACTCCCGTAAACAATTTGAATCTATTGATAGACCCCATTAATAAGTTAAAAACCAAATACTCATACATTGGCATTTCTGATCCTAAGTCTCTTGACCTGTGTGAAGACCATTTTTTGAAGAAAGACAGTATTTTAATATCATCATCCTCGTCTTCATCTCACACCTCCAAGTCTGTTGTTTCTCCCATTACCATTTCCAAACCTTACGTCAACTCGTTGAAGTCACATTTTCGTTTTGAGAGGATGTGGTCTTGTCTAACTTGCTCTTTTTCTTACAACCCTTCGAAATCCATTAACTGTGAAGTCTGTGATTCTGTCCGAGGATCCTCATGCTTCAATGACAAAAAAAGCCATCACGATTCCAATGTACAAATGTTGTCGGTCAACGACAATGGTGATCTCGATACTGTGTATCTGAATAATGACCACAAACTACTTCCTATGTGTTCTGACTACTGTGAGTATGAGTGGACTTGTGAGAAATGTACTCTAGTTAATTCAGCTGTTGCTGTAATTTGTGCAGCATGCGGGGGCTCAAAAAGCAGTAGTTTAATAAGTTTGCCGGAGAAACACTTTGCTAGAGGAAGCTGGATATGTCCTCAGTGTACGTTAAAAAATAGAACCAATATTTCCATTTGTAAAGCCTGTAAATTTTTTAACAAGTCTTTGAACTTCCCTAGCACCAGCTCCTTGAGGCACGATGACATCAAGCATTTCAATCATAATTGTAAATTAGTTAGTTCAATGAACATCGAACACCCTCTTAATTCTTTGGACCATCCATATTACCCCGAGTTTTTTTCTCACTTACCTAACGAAGATATTAAATCCTGGCAGTGCTTGCACTGCACGTTTGAAAATATAAATTCACCTCTTGTTTGTGAGATGTGTTTGATATCAAGACATAACATTTTAAAAAATGACAATCATCCGGTATTTATCTCTTCCCCTTACACAAGGATTATCAAGGAAGATGAACATCTGGAAAATTTACGCTTAATAGAAGAAAACGAAGCTCACACCAAGTGGAATCACATTTTAAAGTATTGCAAAGAGGTAAATCTATTTTAGAATTGAATTATTTGATTAGTAATTATTTTATATGTGAAAAAAAACTTGGAAAATAATATTTATACAGTTTGAGTAAAATAAATTGTTTTTAATTCTTGGCAGAAGAACTGGGTGTTTTGGTTATTTTAGTTTGGCACACTCCTCAATAAGTTTGCAGAAGATATTTTGTTTTGTTTCCATGGATACATCTTGATCTTCACAATTACCCTGATGTTTACTCCAAATAAAATAATTTAATGTGGAGTTTTATAATATGGTAATCATAAGCTTAAAAGGAGAGTTCTCATTAATCTAACCATAGAGTTTTACTGGAGGAATCTTAAAGGAAGGTATTTTAAGACTGAATGGAAGGACGTCTGAGCAATATCATTAAATTATTCTTAGATCAGTTATTTTTCTGATGAAATTCCACAAAATAATCTCTTATAATAATTGGAATGTGTTTAATTATTTGGATTGAGATTTTTGTTGATTTGCTTTCAAAAAATGTCCGAGTTCCACTGCCATATCATGTACTTCTTTCTGCAGTAAATATATATTTAAGTGCCTAATACCTTAGCAATATCTAAATGTGCCCTGGCATTTTTTTCGCTTATAAAATACTTGAACATTAATTAATCTTGTTTTCAGAATAACGAATCATTTGTGGATGACACTTTTCCACCGTCACCTAAATCACTGTATTACAATCCTAATGAAACACGAGACAATCATGTGGTGCAGTGGTTCAGGCCTCATCAAATATGTGTCGAATCAGATTCAAATTTAGAATGGGTTGTATTTAGGAAACCTTTACCATCTGATATTTCACAAGGTATGTAGATCACCAGCATCATGTGACCAATTGACTTATGATATAATTATGTGACCAATTGACTAATGATCAAACCTTGCAAGCAATGTATAAAGTATATATATTTACTATTTCAACAATTGGTGTGTATATGTGAAGAGAGAGAGAGAGAGAGATAGAGAGAGAATAATGAATAGAGCGAGAGAGTGAGCTGTGATAATGTAAAAAGTGTTATTAGGGTCCATAGGCATTATTGAGGACCCTTATAATCTCTGTGTTTGTCTGTCTGTTGTTAACTCACCTGTATCTCTGAAAGTACCTAACCCAAAAATGTGAAACTTTGCAGTTATTTTATGTGTAATAACCCAAACTCATGACAAATATAGGGATGCCCCAAAAAATCATCTATAATTTTTTTCTTTGACGGAAATGCGACCTATGGGGTTTTTAAATGAAAGAGAAGGGTGCCCTTAGTACATTTGGTTTCGTTTTTGTACCAATTCATCTAAGCTTCCTTATTTTTTTTATTTTTAACAAAAATACTAAAAAAGAATTAGTTATTCTTTATAAAAAAAAAAACTATTTAAGTAATTTTTCATACCTAGCATATTTTATACCCCAAAAATCTTAAAAATAAATAACTTCTACTACTTATTAGCCTGACTTTGGAGTGGTTTCATTGCATTTGGATGACTAAAATGCATTTAAAGGGGTTTTGTTCGCACCAGGGGGGAGTTACCCTGACCTGGCCACGAAGTAGGATATAAGTTGTATGGCCACGAAGTCATTGTTTTAATAAAATAAAATTAGAAAAAAGAAAATTTATTTAATTGACAGTAGGTTTGGATATGTACGTAATGATAAATGAAAAGATGTAATTAATGGCCTAGTAATAAGATGTATAAATTATCTGAGTTGAGTGGTGAGCTTGAGTGGTATGTTTGAGGGTTTCTTCCTAATGGGCAGAGCACCTAAGCTAAATGCGATGGGTAGAGCTCCTAAGCTGGATGCCAGCAATCAATTAATTAAAAGTTCACACCTGTATACCAGAGTTATTTAATGAGAACTTGATAAAATAATGTTAAAAAAAGTGGATTGCCACACTATACCACACTTGGCTCCACACACTCACTTATCTGCATCTCTGATCTTCTCTCCAAAATGTAGGCAGTTAAATATTTAAAATTTGAAGCGGTTCTGCTAGTGGAGTGAGATCAGAACGTCTACACAAATATCTTAGTGGAATCATTCAGATGATATCAGGGAGAATCATTCTGAATGAGTCTGATACTCTGTAGAGCAGGGATGTATAAATAGATACATACAAACGATGTAGGTAGAGGTGATAGCATAATTATTGTTTTATTAAGTGTTCTAGCGATCTTGAACATGTTTTTTTTTTTATATTGTAATATAGAGTTTAAAGCTATATTATATTATTATAGCTAAAACAAACTTTTAAATAGCCTCTATTTTGAAACGGCAGTGCCGATTATGCTGATTGATGAACTTGTCCGATTTGTTTAATTATCGATGGACTATCGGTGTGTACTGAAAGCACATACTTTATTTATAAATAATATTGTGTAGGTTACACAGGCATGTGGAGCTTAAACTATTGAACTGTTTTTTGAACTAATATCTTCTTTTTTATTTTTTTTGTAAGGAGTACTAGGGAATTGCTGGTTGCTCAGTGCCTTGGCTGTTTTAGCCGAACGTGAAGATTTAGTTAAAAAGATCATTGTCAAGCATGATTACTGCAGTCAAGGCGTATACCAAGTTCGGCTTTGCAAGGATGGAAAATGGAAAACAGTTCTTGTCGACGACATGTTACCTTGTGATAAGAGAGGACATTTGGTTTATTCTCAGGTTAGTTCATTTTAATTCTCTGTAAGTTCATTGTTAACGGCCTCTTACTGTTTACTTTTGTTGGGGTTCTCTAATCTATTTTCTTCTTTGTAATCTAGTTAACAAATATGCATTTAAAAAAATATTATTTAATGTAAATGGCGCTTTGTGATTAATTTAATGTTCATTTGGAATTTTTGTGGCCTATTTGTTTGATTTTTGTTGGAAATTACTTGAAAAAATCAATACTAATATCTGGTACTTGCATGTTAAATAAAACATTAAAGCTCATGTTTAAATTGCAAGTTCAAAAAGTCAGTTATTTCCACCTCTGTACATTTATATTTTTATAATTAAGAATAATTGTGGATTTGTTTGTCCATTTTATGTTAGGACTTAAAATTTCTTAGCTATCTTGATATGTGTATAATGCTTTAATCCCGCGAAGATGCTCATTTAAGTGTGGAACTGTTCAAATGAAGACTTATAATTATTAAGGATCAATGATGTCTGCCTGAGTTGTTGGGAGATTCTAATTATGAAAAAAGGACAATCTAGGTAAAAATGGGGTCGGTATAGTGTGCGGAATAAAGATCTCCTCTATTTGGGCTAATCTGGGGTGAGCTGGGTTTTTGATAACTAGCATTCTACCTTCCGTTTTCAAACAAGTCTATGGCTATTAATTTATGCCACACTTTTAAACGTTCACCCAGAATTCTGAAAGTAATGTTTCCCGGTAGTTTTGCTTCCTTCAGGGTGACATTCGGTGGCCCCCATGGTCACTTGATGTATTATTAATTTGTTAACGAGAAGCAGTCTTTGAGTGTCAATGAAAATACTTGCCTTTTTTCAGTGGAAGGTTTATTTTTAATGTTCTCCAAATTGCATATAGTTTTTTTTTTTTTGTTAAATCAAATTAACAGTGTTTTATGTTCTGAAATTTGAGCTCGTTTGTACTCATTTGGAGTTTTGAATATTAACAAACATTTATTAAAATAAACATAGACCTTTAAACCAAACAAGAAATTATTACTTAATAGAGAATGTAAAAAAGAAAGAAAAAAAATTGCTGAATTATTAGATTGACTTGTTACACATTTATGTTTGCATGCTCACTAGCATTTAGATCTTTAATATACAAAAAAACACAACTGCGGTTAAAAATTTAATGCGTTGACTAAATCATTAACCACTTAAATAATTCAACCCTGAAGTTAAATAATTGAAGACAAACTAAATTTCATTCTAAATAAAGTCCATTGTATAAATATATGTTTAATAATTAGGGTTGGTGTGTGTAATAAGTTTAGGAACAGCTGATAAGACCATATCAGAAATTTTGTGAACCCAAGTTTCAAACCCATTGCAGGGCTCATCCTGAAGCTAAGAGCAATTACGTCACACCATGCGCTTTCACTTTGGCCAAGCCATGTGTCAAAGAGCAAGGAGTTGATGAGTTAATATGACTTTTTCTTCTCTCGTTATATAGACTTTATAGTTTGTGTAATTATGTGTTGGGTGAAAATAATATTACAAAGTTAATTTAACATAAATACAGTTTGAAAAATAAAAATAACTCTTAGCTTTTGGAGGTGTGATATTAATTGACTAAAACCCAAATTTTTTTTTCACGCTTAGATAAGCCCAAATTAATTGCTGAATGACTTAATTGAATGAAATAACTTGGCTGGACCAGAAAAAATTAATTAGAAGAGTTTTAAAAATCTAACAAGTTTAAAATTTCTTGTTTTGAGATTATGACATGGTTTATTTTACTTTTTTTTTCTCTTTTTATTGTTTAACACAACTAAAATTTTACATGTAATGAGAGGGCCGATTTACCTTTCTGAATGTTTATAACTTTCCAAACCTAGAATCCAATATTTTGCAGTTCATTTATAATCACTTCAGTTGGAGTGGAATGAAGGAGGTTTCTTATAAAAATCCTATAAGCGTTATCTTATTTTGGTTGGATAGAGTAAAACGTCACATTGTAAAGTGACGTCGTTAAAACGAGCTTTACAAATGAAATCACCGACTCCTAATAGGTCCCTCAACTATTGGACAAATAAACAAAAAATTTGTACATTTTTTACTAATATAGGAGGTGTTTTAGGTTGAGTGATTCCATTACTTCCTTCTCTTTGACATAGCACTCCAAATCGATTTGGTGTTAAAAATTGGCATATTATTTTAAGACGTGCGGCCAACTACTCTTGGATTTTATTAGGGTGTTGGCGGATTATTTCCTGGCAAGTTGCTTGTTGACACAATTGGACTAGATAGCCTTGATTTGGGTGTAACAAAGACTGTGTAGTTAGGCTGACTACCTGCTATATTCACCTTTTTAGGTTTGGGAGATGTAGTATGCAATATTCGCCTTTTCAGTTTGATTTATTAATTGTTTATACACAATTTGTTTACCTCTAGAAGGCTGAAGGTTAACCTTGCTGATAACAGGCCTGCTGGTTGAACTCAGCCTGAACAGTTTCTTCCTTTTTAATTCTAATATATTTAGTGTAACTGTGCACAAATAACCGAATAAAAAATAAAATTAAACACTATTGATTTAAATTAAATGATAATAAAAGCATGTAAAAATTAAAATGTTCACCTTGATAAAAAAGAAAATGATAAAGATAGCTAGAGCTAGAAGCAAACAGATGTGAAAGCATGAGCCAATGTTGACTTTAGCATGCAACTCCTCAGAAAACCTCTGTAAAAACTTACAAGTACTTAAGTATTCAAAATACATGTATGGGCAATTATGTATAAAAAAAACAGACCCTCTCCGGATCACTGAAAGTCCAGATTAAACAGAATCAGTTTTAAAATGCCTGTAAAACAATTTAGTTGGGTAAAACTCTTGAAATCTATGTTTTTATCATAAACATTTTTTTTTAGTAGGTATTGAGAGACTCACTAAATGGGAAAATGCTGGGTTTCTGATAAGAAATTTAAGCCAGCCAAAGATAATCATGTCACTAGTTAATTTAGGCGTACTGAATACATAGTTGTTGTTTTTTTCGAGTATGCCCTGATTAGTGAGACTCTGATGTACTTTGAATAAAATTAGTAATTTTGAATGGATTAGCATTCTGTTGGAATTGCAATTGTTGGAATTTAATTTTTAACACTATTAAAATAGCTAAATACAATTAAGCCTGCTTCCCGCTGGGATTCTATTACTTCATTTGCCTAACTTATACTTGTAAATTACAGTTACTAAAGCTTTAGTAACTTGTAGGAATAAAATATTTGTTCCTTCAGTCTTTTTTGTTTGTGATTTCCCAGGCCAAAAGAAAACAACTCTGGGTACCACTAATAGAAAAAGCGGTAGCTAAGTTGCATGGTTGTTACGAAGCTTTGGTGTCAGGCCGAGCCATAGAGGGATTATCAACGTTAACCGGTATTTCCTGATTTCTAATTTAAATTGTAGTTCAATGTTTTTTTTCGGAATTGGAATGTTTTTGTTCGATGTTTGTAGTTCGATGTTTGTTGTATTCCTGGTACAACAACTACAAAAAAGCATGTGAAATATCTTTAAAATTATTGTGAAGGTGCTCCTTGTGAAAGCATTCCCTTGCAACCCAGCTCCATACCTTCGGACGACGAGCTTGACAAAGATCTCATTTGGGTACAACTGCTCAGTTCACGATTGGCAAGATATCTGATGGGAGCTTCTTGTGGTGGTGGCAACATGAAAATAGACGAAGAGGACTACCAAATGAAAGGTTTACGAGCAAGGTCACTTTGTTTTTGTTTTTATTTTTTCCACGTTAATTATAATCTAGTCTAACCAATTACTTAATAACTCCTTGTCCACTGACACACTTACTTTTAAGTTTTATTTTTGTTTAGATTGTATTCCCTTTCCATTAAATGTATATTAAATAAAACAACAGTGATATGTAGAGATTTAATATTTTGGACTTGTAGAATATTAAAGTAGGCTGGAGAGTTTATTTGGAATGAAAGTCCTTTGAGTGATATGAATGTTTATTTCATCAAAGATTTCGCCCAGGGAACCTGAGCTTCTTCAGTGATCTACAAATTAAAATAGTTGAATAAAATAATTTAATTAATTAGTTAATTAAAATATTTTTTTTAATTTGTAGATCACTGAAGAAGCTCAGGTTCTCTGAGTGAAAGCTTTGATGTAATACACGTACAGTAGAGTCTCGCTAATCCGGGTTTGACGGGACCGGACCCAGTCCGGATTACCGAAAGTCCGGATTAAACGGAATCAGTTTTAAAATGTCTTTAAAACAAGCTTTAGTAGGGTAAAATTATTGAAATCGAGGTTTTTATCGTATTACTTTGATAAGTCTCCAAAGCATGCTTGTACAACTTATAGGTATAACACTATTTAAGTTAAGGGCTGTTCTGTAACCTGTCCGAATATCAAATGAATTAAAATAAAATGACAATCTATTAAGAAGGTGCAAGTATAGAAGGGACTTCCTGAGAAACAGGCTGTGTTCTGATATGAAATTCGAGGAGCGATAATCATTTCACAAAAAGTTGAGACATTAGACATTGTCGGCTAGGCGAAATTTCATGGAACTGCGTTGATCCCCCGCTAAATGTTTCTTAAAACCCTCTCCACATCTCAGTCACATATAATTGTATTTCTTGGAATACACTACCTTTATATCTTCCGCCCTACATTTCTATGGAACCGAAAGAGATTTATCAATGTTCTTACTTATTCCTAATTATTCTTAATCTGTTTATTTTTAACAAAAATACCGGGTATTCCTCGTGTCGAAATGTTGGAGTACATACACCTGTTAATTAACTAGGAACCATTTAAAAAAAAAAATAATAAACAATAAAAGCAGAAACCCTGATAATCTTATCAATTCATAAATCAGAAAAGGCCCTGGTTCCAATTTGTTCATAGTTTTTGGCCCGTCCGGATTATACGGATGTCCGAACTAGCGGGGTCCGGATAAGCGAGACTCTACTGTATATATCACTCGAAGGACTTTAATTCCAAATAAACCCTCCAGCCAACAGTGATATGTTTCTTATAATTTAAATTAAAAAGTTATATAATTATGTTATAAGTTTATCAATTTGTTTGTTTATTATTTTTCTTTGACCTTGAGAATAATTAGTCAAAATAATGTGTATAATTGATTCACCTCTGAATTAGTTGTTAGTTATACTTAGTTGGATTAGTCTTACCTAGTTTTATTTTCTTTTGCTCTCTTATTTAATTTGCTTTTTACCTCTATTAAGTAAAGAAGTGCTTAGGGTCAATACTACCTGGGTCTAAAGATCACTGGACCAGTTCCAGCTTCAAGCCATCATCAGCAGAACAATATTCTTTACTCAAGAAGTCTATATGGTAGAATTTTCTTGAAGAAGAATATTTAGGTGTAATATATAGGTAACTCATGCAGGTAAAGAGATTAACAACCAACAATTTGTTAACATTAGGACAGCTTTTCTACAAACAACTACTAAGGGTAACTGGTTGAAAAAATGATGAACCGACAGTAATGATTTGACAACATACTTGGCATTAACAACCAATAAGCCTTTAATAAATAAACAACTACTTACATATTCTGGTATAACATTTTCAGTACTCAAACTACCCCCACATAAAATAAACACAAATGAGAGGACACAACTTAAATAGGTCCCAGACTGCTTATTATTCCCTTTTCACCATATGTAACCTAATCCTGTTCCCTCTCAATTGCTTTCTTTGCTAAAGTTTCAATTTTTACTGCAAACTGTAGAGACTTCACCCGGGACGGCCAGACCACAGTCAAAATTCATTTTTTTTACGAGGGGCACTGTAGGAATCTTTAAAAATACTACTGAGAGGGTATGCACTCTCTGGTGTGTTGGGTTGCTATCTAGCAAGTAGCTTCCCAATAAACCCTCAAACCCTATTTCCTGGCAGAATTCAGCAATGAACCGTTTGTACATTACTGCAACCTTTCTTTGCCTACATTAGCTGTGCTCCTTTTTTTTACTTAGTTTTGCTTACTAACTCACTGTCTTAAGACAATTGTTGCTCTTTGATTTGGTCTTCGGTTGTCTTCTTCCGCTGTAATATCTTCTCGGCAAATGAAGCCACCTCTGTCCAGTTCTTCTCGCTTTCCAGAATGCTGCTAACCAAGTTTTTGGAGGGTTTGCTTTGATCTTATTATTTAACCTCCTGGAAGACTGTTTTAGTTCACTTTAACTGGGTGATCTAGTGATCTTAAGCTGCAGCAAGTATTGATGGTAACTTCCTAATTCTATCCCTTGTATTAACATACTAATAATTTTCAGTAATAACCCTTATTTTCTACCTTTACCCTTTGCTACCAGATTTTTTGAAAGTGTTTTGTACAAGGATGAGTAAACTTAACTTTATATTTTATATATATATTTTTTTATCTCTCTATGCTTTTTTTTGACCTGCTAAAATTAATTGTAGTGTGGATTCCTGAAAGTATTTATGGAGGGTATTGTGTAAAAACGTCTATGTTTGCATGTGAGTGTGAAGGATATGATCCCTCACCAACCTTTGCCTTCACACTCGTAATTGCTGTAAAAAATCACTCTGATTTTTGTGAATGCTTACTATATTGTTTATCCCTTGTTGATTCCCTAGGTTTGCTTTTAGTTCTTAACTTAAATTTTCAACATTTACTACAAAACATCGGCCACACATCCACTAGATATGATCATCAGTGTGAAACATGTCTTACCTTCCTGGGATTCGATCGCCAGGGATATTGATAATGACTCTGGTTGCGGGCGAGAGTTAGCGAGTGTGATAGGTACTCAGCTACACCGGTCTTTCCATCTTACTCGATAGAAGAAAAAATTCAACCTTAAATGAGTTTTTGCTGTGTACCTCAAAGGATCTATATGTATCATGATGGAAAAATGGAGGTCCATTGGTATCAATAACACTAAATATATATTTGAAAAACATTTTTTATTTTAAATTTATTAAATACAAACTAATTAAATTGGTAACGCATTTATATATATATGATTATTAATATCAGTAGAGACTTAAATTGTAAATGAATTATTTTGTAGTTCAGTTTGCCGGTGATTTTAACAGACTATTATTTAAGTAATAATGAAATTTCAGTTTGTTTAGAAAATTAACACTTTGTTCTATATTTTTATATTATATTGTTTTGAATTTGGAATGAGTTGAAATAGTCTTGGTAGTATTTAGTGCACAAAGATTAATGGGAAATCTACTTTTTGTATATTTAATTTTCTAATTGTTACCTGGTCAAACAAGTACATATTTAGATAAATTTTATGTCTCTATAGATTTTTATGTTAGATTTATATTATTATCTAAAATCTAATATCTAATCTAAAATTAGAGTAGTTAGAGTAGGAATTTGATTAGTATGAATGTCAGTAGTTTTGTTGTTTTATTTTTTATACTTTGGGAATGAAAACTGTTCTGATTTAAATTTACTGGAATTAGTAACAATTAAACTCATAATAATGTTATATTAAAATGATTGCAGGCATGCTTATTCAGTTTTGGATGTTAGAGATCTCAATGGTTTACGACTTGTTCGGTTAAGGAACCCTTGGGGTCATTACTCGTGGAAAGGTGACTGGTCAGATGACTCACACCTCTGGACCTCTCAGCTTAGAAAACTTCTCATGCCTCATGGAGCATCTGAGGGAATATTTTGGATATCCTTTGAAGACCTTCTCAAGTAAGCACTTGTTCATTTTTATCTATTCATTTAATATTTATAGGGATATTGTTGCTAGTGTGAATTGGTGAGTATAATACCACTGTACAATCAACCAAATTAAGATAATTAAGTTCTAGGTCTTTCGGAGGTGACCACGTCATGTTCGAAGAGTATTCCCACGTTTCACCTCCTATGGAGATCTTCAGGGTTGTACATGTTGTTCTAAGCAAGGGACAACGTGGACAGTCACGTTCAGTCCATGTTGTCCCTTGCCCAGAACAACATGTACAACCCTGAAGATGCCTCCAGCATAGGAGACGAAACCTCAGAATACTCTTCAAACATGACGTGGTCACCACAGAAAGACCTAGAACTTAATGAGGACATTATCCGCAGAAGCCTATGCAATAAGATAACTTAAGATAATATTCTTGCTTTGATAATAAATAATGATCTTTTGCAAAAACAGATTTTTTTGTAAACCCCTTAGTTTTAAGTTAAATTATTCTGTTGAGTGTAATTTAAGTATCATTATACGTTCTCAGGTAATGATAACTTAATAATTTTTAAGTTTTTTAATTCACCTCCTTGACACTTCCTCCTCCCTTAGCATTTTATGATATTTTTCTTCCTAAAATTTTAGTTTTGACATATTTTGATTATTTGTAAATAATATAAAATTATTATTGATTTTATAATAAAAATTATTTTGTTTTAAGTATTAGTTTAATTAAACTCGGAGTTTTCCAATTTCGTTGAATTTCGGACCCCAAAAAGAGGGGAATTTAAGCTGGGGTTGTTTTGTATTTTGTACAGTCTAACTAGTAAGAAAACGAAGCTTGAGCTCTGAAGGTTTCAAGAATAGTATCCTTTTTTAAATAATAATAATATTATTTTAATTTAAATCAAATTATAATTATTATTAACTACGTGAAACAGACAGTGAAAAATACACTCCTGTGCCGGGATTTGAACCACGGGCCTCTATATTTCCAGTATAGCGCTCTTCCATCTAAGCTACGCAGGAGAATGATTTTTCACTACCGTAATCGATAACTAGTCCCGAATCCAAGCTTTCAATATTCATATACAATTTAGACAGTCAATATTTATGACATTAGAACTAAATCAAGAATTAACGCTTATAATTATAAAGTACTCAATTAGTACCTGTACCTTGTACAATCAATTCGAAATTCAATTTTTAAGTTATTGGTAGTTTTCATACTACGGAAAGTTAAATTTTAATTTAAATCAAATTATAATTATTATTAACTACGGGAAACAGACAGTGAAAAATACACTCCTGTGCCGGGATTTGAACCACGGGCCTCTATATTTCCAGTATAGCGCTCTTCCATCTAAGCTACGCAGGAGAATGATTTTTCACTACCGTAATCGATAACTAGTCCCGAATCCAAGCTTTCAATATTCATATACAATTTAGACAGTCAATATTTATGACATTAGAACTAAATCAAGAATTAACGCTTATAATTATAAAGTACTCAATTAGTACCTGTACCTTGTACAATCAATTCGAAATTCAATTTTTAAGTTATTGGTAGTTTTCATACTACGGAAAGTTAAATTTTAATTTAAATCAAATTATAATTATTATTAACTACGGGAAACAGACAGTGAAAAATACTTTTAAATTAAAATTTAACTTTCCGTAGTATGAAAACTACCAATAACTTAAAAATTGAATTTCGAATAATATTATTTATTTTCACATCGTATAAATATGTACATACATAATAAAATTTAATAATTATCTTCTCTTTTTAACCTTTTCTTATTTAACTTATTTTTATCCTTTGTGACGTGAGAGCCCTCGGTAGTAAAAGAATACACTAGAGTGAGGGCGGGCTCTGCTTCTTGCATTTATGTACCGTAGAATAGATAAAAAAAAAATTATGTTAAAGTAGTAGAATATTGATGTTTAATAATATGTTAATAATAAATAATGTTAATACAATGATACTCTTTCATCTACTTTTTAAAATCACAGAATACATGCAAAATAAATAATCAAAACAGACATACAAAAATAACAATTTTTAACATAGTAGTATAATAAATAATACAACACAAAATGTATATGTTTCTTTTATTTCCCAATTAATAAACTATATTTAATTTATGATATAATATATTTGTGTAATTTTTTTGTTTTAGATATTTTGATTGTGTAGATATTTGTAAAGTCCGTTATAGTGGTTGGAACGAAGTTAGATTTTGCGGAATTTTGCCTCCACTCTCATCTGTTAGTCATTTATCTTGCATCATGTTAACTGTGATAGAACCAACTGAAGCAGAATTTTCGTTGTTTCAAGAAGGTCAAAGGTATGTATTATTATGTTTCATGGTAGGAATAATCAGTGAATTGTCTGACCACAAGAATTTTTTTAAGAAAAAAAAAAATAAATCAATAATATATATATATATATATATATATATATATATATATATATATATATATATATATATATATAAACTGGTTTCGACTTAACGTCATCATCAAGTCATCATTATTATTTCATTTAAGTCCTCATAAGTTATTTCTAATGTATACCTAGTACCTGACCCCTAGTAATCCTCTAACTTCATCCAGCCATCAAGCCTACCCCTCCACCTCTTAAACATTTACACCCTCACATCCCCACCTACCTTTCTCTTTTTTCTCTCCTATAATATGTTAAAAAACAAGCAGTGTAAAATAATCAACTAACTGATGATGACGTTAAGTCAAAACAGGTTTTTATATATTTTTTTTTTTTTTGTTAAAAAAATTGTAATTATTCTTGTGGTCAGACAATACACTGATTAAACCTTAGATGTGCGTTATTATTTACTCAGTACCTAATAATACCATAATGTTATTCAAATTACATGGAATTATGTATTACGTTATGCAGACCAACTCGCTGACAAGCATAAACTAATAGAATAATAATAATAATAATAATAATAAAAAAAAAAACAGTGGGATAGAGGGTATGGTATTAGGGTGAACCAACCTACTAGGCACAATGCATAAAGAAAACAAAGGAAAATAAAAGATAAGGATACTTCTCTTATCTCTGCGCTGCGACTCCTCCTTTTATTCTCACATAGTCTCAGTTCGCTCAGGCTTAGCTTCTTTTTCCAACTTTACCTTTATTTTTTATTTAATATATCAATAGGGATGTTAATAGAGAAGAAAATAGTAGTTAATCTCATAATAATGGGTACCTACAACTTGTACATCACTGTTTTTTTTTATTAACTCTTGTTTTTATGGTGTCTAGTCCGTTACTCTTCCTAGGTTACTTTTTTTTCAATATGTTCTTTTTAAAGTCAATTTTTGATCAACCTGATCTCTTTTTTAATCCTTAGATTTTTGTTTTCTCTATCCTATAATCCTACACCTGATGATTACTGCAATCAGAAGTGTTATTGTATGAGGACCAACTGTGGAAATGTTAGCTTATTAAAGTAACCTTTTAGATGACAGATGAGAATTACTTTTCATAAATAGCCTCAAACTATGGTATAGAATGAATTAACAACTGGACAGTGGCATTTGAGGATTACTCTTCAATTATAACCTCAAACAATGTAATAAACAGAACAAAGCAAACTACTGTCTACTGGAGCGGTGATAGTTGAGAATTATTCTTTTTTACATTACTCCAAACTATGTTATCAATGGATGCTCAGCCTGCCTTAAGTTTCTAAAAATTGTTTCATGAATAGCTAGTTCCCTCGAGAATATTTCTAAAAACTATTTTAATTTAGACTATTTAAGTTACTGTCCCCTTTGGTAGATTTACCAGACTCTAATCATGAAACCTGGCAGAAATTATTACAATATGTCTAAAATGGCTCTATTGTCTTCTACCAATACTGGTGATTATATCCCTTACTTTTTCAGATCCTTTAGTTTTTTTTATATCCCTTTTTACTTTCTCACATACATAGTATATATAGTAAGAAAGTATTGTGATGGAATAACAATTTGATTTTGATGGATTTACACGTTTTAATGGTCCCTGCAGGAGGAAAAGTGTTTTTTTTTTTTTTTAAACAACTTGTCCTGGGTTGATTTTGAAAAAAAAATGACATAGATGTTAAAAAGGTGAAATTGAGAAGTGAATTTTGCTCTAAATTGGGAATGCTACCCCTAAAAACAATAAAACAATTATTTGACTAACTTAGTGCGTAGGCTTTCGCAGGTAGACTCGTAATAAACAGTTTGGTTTTCCAGTGAAATCCACGTTACAAAGGGGTTGAAACAGTACAGACCTCTGTATATCTTGTGTTTGCTTCGAGTCAAGATCACGATGCACCACACCCCTGAAGATGCTTCCTTTAGTGGAAGCTAAATGTCGGATTTCAACCCCTTCGTAACACAGATTTAACCGGAAAACCAAGCCAATTATTTGACTATTTTGTTAAAAAAATTCTGAAAACTAGCCCATTTTTAAAAAAAAAAAAAAAATAAGAATCTAACAACATTAGAGCGTCGATTATCCGAACGTCAGTTATCCGAACGTTCAATTATCCGAACTAGCTTCATGGAAAAAAAAAAAAAAAATCAAAAGCCACTGCAAAATTAATTCCTAGAAAGAGTGGTGTTTGCTGTATAAAAGGATACCAGATTTCGATGAATTCAGTTTGACGGGGCAGACATTAACATTTGTTTACTACAAACTAACTTTTGTTTGTCTATGTAATTTGTGGAATTATTTGCACAATTTTTCCATTTAATACCTTTCTGATCTGTTGGTCGGTTATGTTAATGTTCTCAGTTTCAAATCATTCATTGTGAGGTATACAGTGAATTAGTTATTGGTCAGATATTTTAAGTAAAACTTACAACATGTCGACAAAAAGGAAACGGGTAGTGCTTTCATTAAAAGATAAAATGGAAATTATTACGCGGCTGAAGAAAGGTGAAAGCCAAGGCATTTGCTATCAAGTTCGGTGTTGGTAAATCAAGCATTACGGGAATAAAAAATAATTCTGATTCAATCACTTGGTCAAGATTAAGTGCACTTAATCTTGACAGTGATGAGGGCAATATAAATCGTAAAACTATTAAAAAAAAAAAATCCAAATTGTTGGAAGATGCTGCATTAACTTGGTTTTTGCAAAAACAGGCCTCTAGACAGCCCATATCCATATCTGGCCCATATTGTGTGATAAAGCAGTGGAATTAAACATGAAGCTTAGTGGTGACTTTTTATTCATCCTCAGCTCTGAGTGGCTGAAAAATTTCAAATTACGTTATTGGATTCGACTAATCGAGATTCATAGTGAAAAATTAAGTAAAAAAATTAAGCAGACAAGTATTACAACCTTCTTTATGCCAAATTAATCTTAGGTGATACAACTTATATATATTTTTTTCATTATGTACTAGATAAATAAAACAAATATCCTTTTTGCATAAACGTGGTTGATTATTTTTGCATCTTCCCTTTTAAATTTCTGTGAGTTTCGATTATCCGAATTTTTGATTATCCAAACCACCCCAAAAAATATTAGTTCGGATAATCGACGCTCTACTGTATATAAGTTGTTTTCCCTGGAAAAATCTAGTAATTGAGAAAATAGCTATTATTGCCATTGGAAAGAGCCGGGTTCGAGTCCCCACTGGAGAGGAATTATTTTTATGGTGTGGCAGAGGCATTCATTTGTCATAATGTATTGACAAATGACAGATGAATTATATTCACATTTATTTTGTTTCATTTAATTATATAGTTGGTTTTGTGTAGGTTTGGACGTACTTAACATTTCTTTACAAATCATATCTTAAGACCATCTCCCTAAAGTGTAAGTACAAATTTCGGCCAAAACACAAGTCCTTATTAGAGAGCCTTAATTATTGGGTGGACCTCTTTGCTTTTTTCCGTAAAATGTTTCCTCCAATCGGTACATTGGCACTTCGCATTTGATAAAACCATTTAATTAACACTTCCTCTAAATCTGGGAACTCCCCTTTTTTGAAGCGCTCCCTTTTGCTGTTTGTGTTGGCCTAGTTGAGTTTTCTTGATTCTTGCGAATTGATGTTATTGTCGATAGTGGCACTTCAATTTTTGAGACTTCCATTTTTTTTTTTTATCGCCACTTACCACTGCTGTAATTATTTATTTTTTATGCGATCTGTTTTATTTGTCCCTTTTGTATTTCATTCGTTGAATTTGGTGGGTCGTTTAAGGGTTGTGAAAAAAGTTTCGTCTTTATACTATCATCTTCAACAATTGGCTGCTATCATCGTGCCAATTGTTGACGATGATAGTATAAAGACGAGAAAAAAAAAAAAGATATATATATTTTTTATTTTAAAGGAGAGACACGCTCTTTGCGGGGCCTTACGAAGACTGAACTGTTGTTAATATTTTTCAGAGTAGAACAACAGGATGTAAACAAACAAAATCTTGGAAAAGGGCCCTCTCCTTTCAATACGTTTTACCGAGATTATTCTCTGAATTATACAAGTTGTATTTCACCTGGGAAGGGAAAAAATTACGTTATACCGAGGAGACCGAAATACATTGTTTTTGTACAAATTATTGAGATTTTTTTTAAGGGACTGGCAATGACATACGATTTGTCGTGATGTACGATATAACAGGACACAAAATTCTGGGATTCTACTGTATTTATAAAATCCAAAAACCATTAATTGACTCATTACAATATCTCTAGAACTACTGGACCTATGGCCATGAAAGTTTGTTTATAGTTTCCTCTTAGCCCCTAGGTGCTTGCTAAGAAATCTTTTTACGATCCCCCGCCTTGATTCAAGGTGGCAGCCATTTATATGAGGAATTTGATGATATCTCCGGATCTAATTGTTCTAGAATTTTTGATGTTACAATGCTTGGTTCTAATTGTACTAGAACCTTGAAGTTTTGATGTAAGCTTCCTTTTATGACATGGAGGGGGGATACAGAAGCAAAATACCACTGCCTTTCCTGTTAATGTTTCTCCAGTTGTCAGAATCAATTACTTATTTGGGATGTTTGCATGATTTTATCAAAGGGGATTGGGTTTAGAAATAAGAGGGGAGGGATTTAGGAAACTCTGTAGCATCTAGATATTCTTTCTTAGTAAAATAACTATGTTTCTTGATGATAGTTTATAAACCCATCAAATTTAAGAAATACTTTGAAAATTTCACACTCTGTAGCTAAGCACGGGAATCCAACTTGTACTTATATAAACCCTGTAGTAAGATTTGACCATGTACAATCAATTATTATAAATTTTATTTGTTGATTACCATGTTTAAATTCTTATTTTACCTAAAAATAATAATTGTAAAACTCAAATTACTGCTTGCTACCAAGGTCTAAACACACACATATCTGGTGAGTTGGAATCCCAAAGAGGTGAGATATGTTTCACTCTGAGTAAATTAGTAAAGTGGCCATATCCCCATCCTTTAATCAATGATCACCTAATGATGTGTTGATCAGTGCGTAAAAAATAGAGCAAAGCAAAAATAAGAAACAGAAATTCGCGCACAGCCAAAATTATCTGTTAACCTTTTTTAGAACCATAGAAAATACATGAAAGAATTAAATAAATGCTGTTTATAAAAAAATAAAGTAAGAAAGTAATTATTGGGGGATAGTAAAATTTGAATATGACCATCGTTTCTGTGTTGTACATAAAAAAATAGTTGCAATGAAAACGCAGCACATTCTGATGTCAAGTTATTATTTGTTGATATTGATTTTATTTTTTACATTTTATTATTATTATTTTGTATTTATTTTTTTTAGAAATTCAGAAAAATCCCAACGCTCTCAACTAGATTTATGTGTCGTTATATTCCAAACTCGAAGTTTTTCTATACCAGTTGTTGGACGACTTGTGGAGCATAGTCGAAGGCAGGTCAAAGGCTTTGTTGGCTGTCACAAAATGCTGGAAAAGGATGTTTATATCGTAGTTTGTTTAGCTTTCAATCACTGGCACACTGGTATTATTATTATTTTTACCTAATAATAGTTATTTAGTTATTATTAATTATTCATTAATTTCTCTTACCTCACATAGTAAGTTTGAGTTATGTGAAGAGATAGAAACTATGAATTTCATTTGTATGTGTGTTTGTGTTTACATGTACATATATATATACGAGTAGTAATAGTTATTCTTCTGTTTTTTTAATTCTGATTTTCATATTGTTTTAGGAATTGAGGATCCTGTTAATTATCCACAGTATGTATTGGCAATTCATAGTTCAAAGAAATTAATTGTAGAGCAAATATCACCACCAGGTTTCATATTGGCTGATGCCATTATCAGTCTGACCCTATCTAAAGGTCAAAGGCACGAGGCAAGTAAAACTCTTGTTCAGTGTAAATTTTATGTTTTTTTTCAATCAATATGAAATTATATTTTAAAACACAAAAAGTGGATAGAATTACATTTAGTGGAAGTGATGGAGATTTTTTCTTTATTACTACTAAACTCTTAATTCCTTATGACCTCAAAGAGAAAAAATTGATCTTGTTATCAATATACATTGACCACTAATAAAGCTTGTAAAATGTGATTGTTCTCTTTGACTTTACTGAATGAATTTGTTGTTATCAGGGGCGAGAAGGGATGACAGCATACTATTTGACCAAAGGATGGGCTGGACTTGTTGTAATGGTTGAAAATCGCCATGAAAACAAATGGATCCAGGTGAAATGCGATTGCCAAGAAAGCTACAATGTTGTTTCTACTCGTGGAGCTTTAAAAACTGTTGATTCAGTTCCACCACTTCACAGGTGAATTTAATTTCTTTTTTAACTATAAGATTCTAGTCTATGTATATTATGTATATTAATGTCGGATTATTACACTCCTTGATAGTGTCCCCTAATCTAGTTTATCTAATCTTATAAAATGTTAGGCACTTCTTTAGATTGTTACTCCCCTTATCAAAACAGAAGTGGGATATCCCTTTGTCCCAAAGTACATTGGACTAAATAGAGCAGTTGGCTCAAAATATGGTGATTTTTATAAATGTTTTTCTCAAAACTTTAGTGTTAAGAAGAGAATATTTGATCATGTGAGTAGTTATTTTTTTACCCGATATAAGGTGATAAAATTACTATACAAGAAATTATTATAAAAAGTTTTAAATTAATTTTAATGGTTATAACCTCATGTTGACTAGATTTTAGTTGAATAACCCTTTATTTTTAGACTTTCTAATGTGATAACGTGTTTTATTTGTTGTCTCCAGACAAGTAATAATAGTGTTAACTCAACTGGAGGGGAGTGGAGGGTTCTCTATTGCTCACCGGTTGACCCACAGGTTAGCAACTTCTAGTGGACTTCACGACTGGGGACCAGCTGAAGATTCTCACTTCCCTCCTGTAGACGAAGGCGTCGAAGGATTACACTCACCTCGACTGATAACATAGCACCATATTTTCCTTAACTTTATCATACATAATAAAGTCTGTCTAAATTAAGCACCTTTTACACTTGATTTTTGTATTTTCACTGTTCATGGTCTAAATAAAATTATGCATTGTAAAAGTAAAGTATCTTTTTGTAGCTTAATTTAGTCTACAGACTTTAGAAGC
This sequence comes from Gerris lacustris, assembly GCA_951217055.1. Classification (NCBI taxonomy): domain Eukaryota; kingdom Metazoa; phylum Arthropoda; class Insecta; order Hemiptera; family Gerridae; genus Gerris; species Gerris lacustris. The sequence continues at coordinate 17,133,813 of OX578285.1, forward strand.
AAGCAAGCAATTTTTGAACTGTAAATTTTAAAATTAAATGTATATTATTATTATTATTTTTTTTTTTTATACTTTTCTGGTTTGATACATATTGTTCTGTGATCAATATATTATAGAGTTTAGGTATTCATTGAAATACCTGTTTTTATGTATACCCTAATTGTCGCAACTCATACTGATATTTAGAAGAGAGAGTGATGACATTTTTTAATCCCTACTTTACTCCAGGTTTGTTAATTGGTGTGAATGCTGAAGAGATCTTTGAAGTACCTTAGTAGCACCTTGTTTAGGTTTTTTTTTTTAAAACATGACTAGTTATTATCAAGTAGATACCTTATTGTTATTGGAGTCCAGTATATGACAAATAACACTATATTATACTATCCCTGTTAAACGTCTGTAAATTTTCAAAGTTTGTTTTTAAATTGCTATTTTATGAAACTTACTCATAACGTAATGAAATGGTTGTGTGCGAAGTCTCACATAAAAAGGGTTCCGTTGGAATTGTGAACAAGAAATTAATTTGGTTTTGAGTTTTTGGACAAAATCGTGTGGAAAATTAAACTATTTCCACAAGTGTTTCATATGTTTGTAATCTACGCTTTAATATCTTTCATTTGATACCCTTTTCAAATAATTTGGTTTTTCATAAGAGTCGAAAAACATGTGTAATTTTTGAACGGCTGATAATTTTGAGTTCGCTATATTTTCCTGTGTGCGCATTAAAGTGTAAGGTTTTATGTTTTTATCTCTTTTGATTTAAAAGTTATTGGAGCCGTACAGAGTGACAGAATTGAAGCGATTTTTTTGGTTTTATTAACAGAACAATTAAAAAAAAGGTCGGATACCACCGATTTACCAGATTAAAACTAATCTAACCATTACTTTAAAGTTTATATTTCGCCTTGCATAAATGCCTTTGAAATAAGGATTGCTTTATAATTTATTTCTTCCAAGAAAGTGACTGTATAACAGGTAAGTTAATTTTTCGTTACAAGCACACCTATATGAGACGTTAATTGTATTAGCATATCCAATTTTTATGTCAGTAGCCTTTTTAAGATAGAGTGGAGAGGTAGTTTGCTTGAAGTTGAAAAGGGTAGGAAAAGGAAACAAGGAAAATTGGGACACGTCTGATACACACTAGCAGAACAGAACACTGAAAATCAGAGCGATAGTGAAAAGAGATGTTGAGTCAGCAGGCGACAACGTCTTACTGATTTTATCTACTTGCCGAATATAAAGATAAGAATAACAACAAAGATAAAAAATACAATAACACAAAGGTCATGAACATATGCATCTCATAATTATGTTAACACTTTCACGGCGGACCACGTTTCCGGAACGTGGTGCTGGTCGGGTCAATGGGGTGGACCACGTTCCCGGAACGTGCTCTCCCTACACTTCTACCTTAATTCTAATACCTAGCCTCACAGTTCAGATTCTTTTAACCCGTTAGCCCTCTAGAGCACATCTGTACAGTTCTACCCCACTTTTTCACTCTCGCCTAGCTTTTTCCGTTCTTTAATTATTGATACCTATATATATATACACCTCACAGGCACCGCCCTGAGCCATAGCCACACAATTTGTCACATGCCGTGAACGTGTTAAGGATTTCATACAATTGCTCTGTGAGAGAAAGAAGATCTACAAACTTCTAAAATAAATCTTATTAAAAATATTTGGAAGGTTTGAAGAATAAATAGTATAGAAATAGAATAAAAAAATGTTTTATTCACATAAAATATACAATAAGGTTAAATGCAATGTTTTAATACATAGTTAAGCACTAAAAATTAAAAAAAGGAAAGCCAGTTTTAGAGAAATGTGGGTGAATTTAATGTTAATGAATATTTGTTTTTAACATGAAAGGGTAAAAGAATAATGTACATTGTGAGGGACTCACACCCCCTAAAAACACTCCCTTCCATTTGCAGGTTGAATCTGGTCCATACCGGGTCCTGGAGGCAGAAATTACAGGTTTTGAAGCTCCTTCAGTGATTCAAACCACTATCTGAAAAATAAAAACAATAATATAAATATAGATGGAAAAAAAAAAAAAAAATAGAACTTATATAGTTGACAAAATTTTTGTATTCCTCAAATTCCTAGCAAGGGACACTCTTTCACTCATCAGTCTGTTCGAGCATTTGATTCACTACTAGCTGAGTTTACTCTCTTTGAAACAAATATCTTAAATAAGTTTAGAGGAATGAAGAGGACATCCCCTAACTACCCAATTAAAATCAAAGTTGCTATTGAGACAGTTAATAGTGTTAGTTTTCAATCCGCTTAAATCTGCTAGGTCTGGAAGTATTTTTTCTAGTTGTGAAATTGCTTATTTGACTGTCTCCACAAACTCTTGACTTGGGTAAGACAGGGCTCTGGTGTTAGATCTGAATTATCTCAACTGGATAAAAGCACACATAGAATCATTAGATTAGAGGTAATCAGGAGACCTTCACAACTAGAACATGACACCTTTAACAATAACCTTCTACGACTTATGTCATACCTGAGAAACATAGAACTTACTAACACACAATATCATATACGGTTTGAATGAGAGATGGAATGGAGGTTATCATATAATAATCTACGTATGGTATGGTTTTATGATCTGATAATGCTAATGACTTTAGTGAAAACCTAAATAGGGGAGAGTAACCTAAAGATATAGAAATACTCTCCCTAAAAAGTTTAAATGCCATATATGACAGACGGTTTGCTACAGTGACACCTTCTTTCGTAACGATTGTCTACAACATAATGAAGGTTATCTTCAGTAGCTACGCGGGCTTTACCCTATCACTCTAACCCCTTCAAATAGACCCTGTGACAACTTGCCCCTGTGACAACTTGCCCTACTCTCCCAAATTATATTTCATTTGACAGAATCTCATAAACATAACCTTCAAAGTATACCAATTAGAGCTCGGAATTAAAGAGCTAAATTCAGTACAGATGTAAAGAATATACGAGTACAAAAATAATGCAACTGATACTTGTTTTAAACATATCAGACCTCGCTGTCCTAAGGACAGATTCAAAGCTTGAACAAAGTTGGAAGCACTGTTTTAAATAAAAGTTATGTTTTATTATCTCGAAAAACTCGGCAGTATAATTGAACTTGAGGCTGATCTGTAATCTGTAGAGAAGGGGGTCCACTCCTTAAAAGGTTAGTTTTAGGTTAGTAGTTCAGTAGTTTAGGTTAGTGGCCCCCAGTCTCTACAGATTTACCGAACTTGAAATCAGCTTCCCAAAATAGTGATATTGTAATCAACCTGGGGGAGACCGTGTTCAACCGTAAGGAACCAAATTTGATAACTACCCAGCAGAAGCATAACTTAAAATATAGCAGTAGTATTACTCAGAACCTAATTACTAAAAAAGTAAATTTTATAATTTATACATTTATATGATTTATAAATTTGAGAGATTATATCCCTTTGTCAAAACAGTACATTCGAGTGAAATATTTAACTTAAGATTAACCAAAAATTATTACTTACCTTGTTGTATCCTGAGGCCAGCAAAAGTAAGCAAGGAGGGCAATTGCCCGGGCCTCCGGGTGGCCCTGGTTTTTTTACAACCAAAAAGGCAAGAAGGATATTGTGTTCAGTGGCGTAACTATAGGCCCGAATTCGGGCGGGCCCCTGGTGCCAGGGGGCCCCCAAATGAAAAAAAACATGAAACTACTATCTTGGCACCAATGTCGATGGGGGCCCCTTTAGAGCATAATTAAATATACTTCAATACCGTAATCAGCAAATGTTTTTTTTTTTTGTTCATCAATTTTTTTGGCCCCCAATGCCTTAGCTATGCCATTGATTGTAATGAACTTAAAATTATTCCTAATGTGTCATGAGTATGGAAGTTTGAATTCTTGTGGTTCATTTAGTTACTTAGATTTTTGTGATGTTTTCATCTTATTCAATATGGTCAATGATAATTTACAGGAGAGAAACTGACCCCCCGCCATAACTCCCCCCCCCCCCAATAATTAACTGCAAACGACGCCCATGGCTTACAGTAAGATATTGTAATGCAGTAAGCATCAGCATAACATATTCTAACGAATACGTAACAGTTGTTACTTGGGCGCGGAGATTTTTTTGTTTACTAGTTGTACATTTTTTTTGGGGGGGGGGGGGGGGGAGGGCAGATGCTTTGTTGAATAAGTAGTTCCCTTTTCTTTTTACCACTAAGTATACCCCCCCCCCCCTCCAATCTAAACTGACTTAGAATGTGCCCCTCCCCCCAGACCTAGCCGCTGGATACGCCACTGCAAACTGATAAATAACTTTTACATTTTTACTTGTAATGCAATTTTTGTAAATAAAATGAGTTAGGAACTTAACTACTTTGATTTGCTTACTCTTAATCTCACTATTTTAGCAAACAATTAATATTATGTTTTATTTTATATTATCTAATATATAAATAAAGTGTAAAATGAAGGCTTTTAATGAAACTTACCAGCTACAAAACAAAATTATTTGGTTTTTTTTTTAGTCCATTTTAGTTAAACTTCACAATGCGTCCTCACCAAACATCTTTTCCTGTAAGGCCAAACTTTCCCTCAGAAATCCTTAAAACTCATCTTTTTGCACTTAAATTTTTAAAAATTCTCCGGGGGAGGACCTGGACCCCCCGCCGTTATTTGTTCTAGGAGCCTAGATGCTAACTTGTCCAGGGGCCCGGAAATCCTCTCAGCGGCCCTGGCTGACTTACCAAGATTCGGCGCAGCAATTTATATTAAAATGTAACACAAACTCTGTTTCTTCCTTCACACTGGCCGAATCAAATATCAGACTGATATTTTTTCCTTTCTCTTATTCGTTGTATAAAAAAAGTATTGTGCTCGGCAAAGAAAGGTTTATTTCGCAAAAAAGAAAAATGGTGCGATTTATGACGCTTTTTATCATTCTAATGATTTTTTTTTCTCATATACGTAGTATACAGGGTGTTTCTCGATAAATGTGGCAAACTTTGGGAGGTGACTCTACACCCCAAAAGCAATAAAAAATTTCCTCTTGACCCCTGTCCGATTCTCAAGGGTAAGGAAGATATTTCGGGTTTTCTGGTTTTTCTGTAAAACACGAGTTTTCTTCATAAAAGTGGCCATATATCTCCCAAACTATTGATCCTAAAGCAAATTTGGAAAAACCAATGAAACGCTCATTAAATTTCCATTAAGAATAAAAACCTTAGAAGTTTCTTTTAACTTAAAAACTTTAAAAAAAAAACTTTTGAAGAAAACTCGTGTTTTATAGAAGAACCGAAATATATCCCTTACACTTGAGAATCGGACAGGGGTCAAGAGGAAATATTTTTATTGCTTTTGGGGTGTAGAATCACCTCCCGAAGTTTGTCACATATATCGAGAAACACCCTGTATAGAGAGTAGGTAAGTATTATGACGGCACGAACATTTGATGGATTTACACGTTTTGAGGTCCCCTGAGCCCAAAAATGTAGTTTTTATGCAAATATAATTTTTTAAATTAAATTTAAATGACACTTGTTGTAACCTTGATTAGTCATATTAAATTTCACAAAATTATCGTAATTTATATTACATATATAATTTTGTAGTTTGATGTATGCATATTATTTTATAATGCGATAAAAATACTGAAATAAATTTCGTTTTTGTTATTTATATTTTGACAACTTAATTTGTATCGTTTATTTATGTATCTATATACACATATTGTTTTCCTTTTTCGGGGTTTCGTGGTTACATTTAAATAATTTTGAACTTTCAAAATTAATCATAAAAATAATTATTCCCTATCAGAAGGTCGTTCCCGACTTCTTGGATTTTGCAATAATTAAAATAGCTATAATTATTATTATAGTTATTTTCTCAGAATGTACAATTTCTCGGAAAAGCGACTTATTTGTTATGATTAGTTTTTAAATGGACTACATTTCAGATTTTTTTTTTAAATAAAAAAAAAAGATTTCGACTGGTTTCAAGATTTTTTTAAAAACCAATTTTTTTATAGTTTTTAGGGTGGCTCCTCTAAATTTAGATACAAAATTATTGTCTCAACTTCACCTCAACGAATGATTTTTTATGAATATGTATGTCAATTTGAAATAGCCCCAGTAGTTTAGGCTCCACGTGTGTGCACATACTAAGACGACAGATGAAAGACAAGAGACAGAAGTTTTTAAAATACTGTTTGGCCTCAAAACGTGTAAATACATCAACATTGAATTTTTGTTCTATTTCAATACTTTCTCTACATATACACTGCGTATACGAGAAAGAAATAAAATGTTATCATTAGCTTTACTATGCTTGGTTGTAGTACATAATTATTTACCATAATGGCCTAATGATTTGTTGTGTTATGCATATGCGTATTTACAACCAACCTGATTTCTACATCCTCGCAGCCAACCTGATTTCTACATCCTCACGACATTAGGCATTCATTTTCTACTATTTATAAAATAATTAAGTTGGCAATCCTTCTTTTTCGCCCTACTTTTACTTTTTCTCCCTACTTTTTGAGTTCAGGGAAGAAAAGACTTACTTTAATCCCTAGAGTAGAAGTTTATACTCCACAATAAAATAAAATATAACACTAGATATAGGAACAATACAGCTAAAACCTAACCCAAAATGGATAAACAATGTTTATGTTTTTATTTTTATTTTTTTTAATAACACCGCACTAAAAATTTTAATAACATTGTAAAATAAACACAGAAAAAAATAGTCTGCCAATTAGTGTGGCACATAGCTTCCTCGCGCCCTATTTTGTATGCTTTTACAACCTATTATTGTCAATTTGTTTAATTTTCCTTCAATCAGTTGATTTTTTTTTTTATCTTTTACATAAATTAAAGTATCAATTTAGCAAAATTTAATGACCGCGGACGGTTAAAATTTATCTGCAGGCTACTTTCGACAAACCATCAAAATTTCATAAAAATCAGGTGTGTTAAAATAAGAGGAGTAGTATATTGTTGTTTATTGTGTTTTTGTTTATAAACCTTTACTTAAAATACATTATAAGATTAAAACTTCCTCAAGGTGAGCACTAGGTAATAAAAAAAGTAATAATTTTTTCACAGCTTTTAAAATGATTGACAAGAGAGCAATAGATAAAACAAATAGGGAATTAATAAAAATCAATCATTTTCTGGACTGGGGAGAAAACTATTGTCAGGAGAACTATTGATTAAATAAATAGGGAATTAATGAAAAGTCAATAATTTTCTTAATAGGTATTAAAATTATTGACAAGAGAACAATTTATTAAACAAATAGGGAATGAAAAAAATAAATAATTTTTTCACAGATGTTAAAATAATTGACAAGAGAACAATAGATTAAATAAATAGTGAATTAATAGAAATTAATAACTTTCTGTACAAGTGTTAAAATAATTATAGGAGAACAATAGATTAAACTAATAGACGATTAATAAAAATCAATAATTTTCTTCCTAGGTGTCAAAATGATTGACAAAACATCAATAGATTAAACAAATAGGGGTGTAATAAAAACCACAAATTTTCTGGTCAATTGTCAAAATGATTGACAAGAGAGCAATAGATTAAACAAATAGGGAATGAATAAAAATCAATAATTTTCTCTACAGGTGTTAAAGTGATTTACAGGAGGACAATATATTAAACTAATAGGGGATTAGGGGATTAATAAAAATCAATCATTTTCTTCCTTGGTGTCAAAATGATTGACAAGACAACAATAGATTAAACAAATAAGGGATCAATATAAGAGAAATTCATAATTTTCTTTATAGGTATTAAACTGATTTTAAGACAACAATGGATTAAAATCTAGAGCATTAATATCTCCGAAGTTCATCTCTTATGAATCAACCATTGCTCCAGGTGCTTAAATTAAAGTAGATTCATTAACATGCTAAAGTTCAAGACATGATGAAGATGACGCCAGGTTGATTGTAAGCACATTCATTTTTTGGTCAAGAAGATGACACTTTTTTTGACATTAAAAAATCAAACACATCTTGAAGTGAACGCTGTTATTTTCCTTGACCCCAATGCCTGAGCAGGTCACCGAGGCAGTAGAGAGCTTCTTAGCCTCGCTATATGGAGGCAACTATAAAACCTAAAACCTTATCGACCTACGGTTCCGATGAGTTTGCGAAGGGCGAAGGCAGTAACAAAATCTTCTTTCAAACAAGCCAGATTGGCTTTAACTCAGGATGCTGCATAATTTCACTTTTTGGAGACATATGTAAGCAAGTAAAATTCTTGTTTTTTGTTTTTGTTAATTATTAATTTGCACCATACTGCGAACTAAAGACATTACTAATTTCAACTGATACTGTTGACACCACATCATCACTACACTATTATTTTGTTCCATAACATTGTTATGAAGGAATAAGGAATGCTCAAATGCTCATACATACATATCTATCTACCTTTCATATATATATATAAATATTATATTCTACTAAAACATTTATAAAATCGTGTAAATCCTGCTTTTCTGTAATAGATGATAAATATAATAAAAACGACAAAACTTTACCATCCCTATTTCTAAAATTTTCATACATACTTACAGTCAAATTTGAACTGCTGCATCTCGGCAAGTGTTAAGTATACAGAGACCAATTTGATCTTACTTTGTTGCAAATGTAGTTTACTTTAAAAATGTACAGATTTTTTTTGGCCGAAAAATAGGTTCTTCAGTGTCAAATATGGCGAAAACTGAAATGAAAAACTCTTAAATTGGTTTATTTTCGAAACTTTGAACAGTATATCTTGGAAAGTATTGGATTTGTAAAAACCATTAAGGTCTCATTTTGTAACAATTTTATCTTTGCCCCCTGCAAGAACTTTTTGGGGGCCCCTCGCCAAAGAAAATTGAACTGAATGGGGCCCCCTGACAATGTTAGATTTCATTATGCTCTAAAGGGGCAAGATAGTAATGTCATGTTAATTTTTGTTTTTGTTTTGGATTTGGAGCCCCCTGACACTATAGTTACACCTCTGGTCACTTTTCCGTAAAATGTGTCCTTGGTATACAAATCGACGAAACCCAAAAACTCTTCGAAAATTTAGCGATTTACCGGGCCATTTTCATGCCTTAAATTAAGGTAGTAATATTATATTTATATTCATATGTTACGGATACCATAAAATTACCATGCTTACATGTTTTAATTTATTTAATTTTTTTATTCGATTAGTTATAAGTTATAAGTTTTAAAAATAAGTGCCAATTAATAACGTTGACGAATATAAAGTGACAAAAATCTGTGATGAACCAAAAAATGATGAAAAAACAAATCGGGAAACATCAAATAAATAAATTGAATATAAAAATAATATAAATATAACCATCTTAATTTAAGGCATGAAGATGATGAAGTTTGCAAGTTCGTAATGGCATGAACAAGGCCACTTCGAGAAGAAAATAATTCTTTAGTTACATTCTTGATATGCTTTAACTCATGCTTGCATGCTTTTGCCTATTAATTATTATTATTATTTACTTCAGGCATATTACAAAATTATTACTGTTTTTCATGGCATTTGAGAAAAAGTTAATGACGATTTTACTTAGTGCGCTGTAATTTTGTCTGACACTGATTACAGATTTATGGAAGCAGATACATATAAACTGACAGAACTATTTGATTGTTTTATTTTAGTTGACAGTGTTTATTTGTCTGAAGTAAACAAATAAGAAACAAGGCAATCTGCAGCAATTGTTCAAAGAGCACGTATTATGCTTGTTTTTGACATTGTCACGTCTAAAATCTTAGACCGATAATATTTACTCAATTTATTGCTCTTGTTACAAATAGGATCTTTGTGTCAGCTCAAGCGTGAGTAGTTTATTTATGCACTTTACACTCTTAATTTAAGTAATATCAGTTTTGGTTAAGATTTGAAAGGCTTACATTTTGCTTAAAGTGGTTTTACTTACAGGTGGTTAGAATCCTCCCATATCCAAGTCACCTCCCCCCCCCCCCCCCCCTACCGACCGAGGCAACCATGTATAAACATGGTCCACTTCTTATTGTAGAACAAAGGTAAGCAAGCTCGAATTTTAGATCTTTCTCGCTGTTATTATCATCTTTTTAGGTTATTCAGAGGTGAAAGGAGGTGCTTAAGATCGATAGCTTTTCACTTCTTAAGTTGAACCTAAATCTTCTAAACTAAGATTAAAAACAGGGTAGAAAAAACAGAATTAAGAAAACATCAAATAATTTATTTCCACTCAATAGTTTGCTCCCAGCATACTCCCTTTTATACAATAAACTTTATACAGTCTTTTTTTTAATCATATTTTTTTTTATTTTATTTTTATATTATTATATTTTAGGCAATCTACCATTTAAAACACATATAAATTATTCGAAGTCCTTTTTTACTATAAAAGAAAATTATAGAAAACACATGGTAGTGGAACACTTGGAAGAATAATTGCCCGGGTTAGTTTTTCCAGAAAACAATTATCGATGAAGATTATGTAAACGTCGAATGTTTCATACGCAGCTCTCCGGGCCGGGTATGGAGTTAGAGAGGGAATGCTGGACCGTCTGCAAGCCATTGTGAGGAAGTGGGGGGTGACTCTCCGCGCTTTCCATGATAGCGTTGTATTGAGGACACTCGCCGACAGAAACCTGAAATTTTCATACATTACTCTAAATATATTTTAATTAACGCTCCACTAGGGTTATTATGAGATGAGGTAAGTAAAAGACTACATATCTTCAAATTCATTGAAATTATCTTTTTTTTTTTTTGTTTTTTTGAAAAACAATTATACATACGAAAGTAGTTATTCCAGAACCGTTATGATTTCCATGGGTAGCAGATCTCTCAAAAGGGTCATCTGTAACTTCACATCAAAATAAAAATAGTCAATATAATATATTGCATTAGATATACATACTTCTTAAATATATATATATATATATATATATATATATATATATATATATATATATATATATATATATATATATATATATATCAGCAATTTAATAGGCACAATTACACAATAATAGGTTTGCACACTGTAATAGGCTACACAATTTGTGAGAGACTCCAAGGGATGTGCCACGCAATAGGAACTGTTCCAACATTAGACATTACGTCATTAAGATGTTGCCTCGGCATTACACCATGTCCTGCATCGTTTCGTCGCGTCCGACTCATCATCACTCGTTGGGTGGGCATCATCGGGCCCCTGATGAGTCGGACGCGACAAAACGATGCAGGACATGGCGTAATGCCGAGCCAACATCTTAATGACATAATGTCTAATGTTGGAACAGTTCCTATGTGTCACGCTTGCGTGGCACATCCTTTGGTGTCTCTCACAAATTGTGTGTGTGTGATGTGTGTCCATGTCACGTAAATGCTCTACAAAGTGAAATTAACAAGATAGATTTGGATATGCTTAAAAAAATAAATTTTTTCAGCTTAGCCTCTACAAAAAAGGATACTATGACTAGTAAATTGAAACCATCGAATAGCACCAGTGTTGTTAATCAGTTACATAATGTCAACAAGTTTATTGTAACTAAAAAAAACAGTTAAAAGTAGGACATCCTCAATAAAAAACTTTCCTCAAAATACAGACATTAGGTTAGTTTTACCACAAAAAAATGGAAACTCTTGTTAGTATCTAAGGGACTATCCACCATTCTAAAAACAGAATATATCAAACAAGAATGCGGGTGCTCACTAAAAAAGTTCGTCAAGTACATTGTGCTTAATATTACAATCAAAAATCAAAAAGTTGTATTTTTAATTAATTTGTCTGAATTATTTATTACATTAACGTATGTACAGAAACATTTTTACTCCCTTGTAATGGGTAACGATCTCAGTGATATCTCAAGCTTAGAGCTACTGAGATTAGTCAACAAAACAACTAGCCTTAAATTAATATTTTACAACTAAGGAAATGATGACCTAAAATTCCTAAGCATAACCTATTTAATGCACTATTTGGAGTCAGTTGAATTTAAAAACACAATTAAAAGGATATTAAATTTTAATTACCTCTAGTGAGTATATCAGGCTGTTTGGTTTCAGGCTTGAGCTGGTAGGATACCACGTAACGCTGGTCATCACCCCCGGCTGTTATCTCCACCTGTTTAGTAGTGTGAGAGATCGGGCCGAGGATGTGTCTTCTCCCCTGAGCTCGTCTTCTAAGAGCGCACAAGGCTACCACTCCGCTGATACTTCCAAGAGTTACCAGGCCACCCACCAACAAAGCCACTACACCTCCTGTCCTAAGCCTTTCGCCGTTACCGGTCCAATCTGTAACTTCGCAATGCAAACTTATAACATTTTAATCGACACATTAAATATAGTTTTAAACTAAGGAGGTTGATACGGCTGACTAGGTTTTTGTTCAATCCACATTTCCAACATTAGAACAGTGAAGTAATGGCGGAACTTGGTGTAAAAATATGAATGTGGTGTAAAATATTTTTAGCGTTGCATATTTTAACTCAAGTAGCCCTTCTCAAGGGTGGATTTCGTAAAACATATAAGGCCGCACAAATATGCTATTCGTATTCCATAAAAACAAATAAAATATTAGTTACTACAAGTTACCGGCTCAGTTAAACAGTTAGACTCAGTCCGATTGACAGGGTGACCAAACAATTATTTACAGGGATAAATTAGTTCAAACTTAAACTCCGAACTTGGCGTAAAGGAAAATTAACAAAGATTTCTAGCACCACCGTTAATAAACCATCCTACGCTAAGGTTGAATAAATTTACCTGTTCTCTTTTCAGCGTCCCTTATGGCCACATCCTCTAGAACAAGAAGTTCACTGCGTCCTTTCGGGTTAGAAGAGTACATGATGAGTTGGATGGTTCCAGGCAAGCCGTTAGTCAGGGTGGCAAGCTCGACTCTGAAGAAGGGACCGTCTGGATTCGACGCATTAAGACAATGCTTCGACGTCAATGTGTCGACGGCTTCCAGGTGAAAAGTCTGAGCTAAACCACCGTCGAATCCGGCAATGCATTCCACTTCAAGCCAATCCCCCGTCGTGTTGACTGCAGACCGTGTAGTGCAATTATGAACGGCACCTGGTTTAGCTGATATATCAGGACAAACATTAAATTTATTAAAATAAAATAAATCAATTAAAAGTTGAAACAAATTACTGTTAAAAATATTCCATATTTTTGATTTCACGATATTAATTGCAACTAAACTTACTGGCTTGGACCACATGGAAGGTGCAAGGTTCAGTTTGCCTTCCGATCGAATTAGTCGCCCAACATGCTAAAGTACCGTAATCTCTTTCCGAAGAAGGTGTGTATACCAATTCACTCACAGTTCCATTTCCCGAGGCAAACCTGCGACAAAATAATATTTTATTTAACAAAATAAATGGTTATAAAATTAATTTCTGTTGTAAATACATACTACATTACGCTGGCAGATAATTGTGGTGAAGCATTGTAACTCTTTTGTTTGTAAATAAACAGACAATCGATGCAAAATGATTGTACATTTTGGTGAAACTGCTCAACTTTAGTAGAAAATAGCTCTCATATAATAGCTAAAATGAGACAACAATTTACCTATATGACAGCATTGTATTTCTGTGCCTCCATATGGAAATTTCGAATGGTCTCTACACACTTACTCGCAAAACATGGTATTGCTAAGGCTTTCGTAAATGTCATTAGCAATATTACTTGTTTTAATTATTTTTAGGCATTAAATTGTCATCACATTTTCCTGATATTATAATTAAAAAAAAGGTGTTAATATAAATGTGTACGTCAAATTACCTCGTGGGAGCAACCGGGAAACTTTCGCCGCTGTTGTTAAACTGCCAGATGAAAGTAACGTCGTCTGGATCGGCAGACACGACGCACCTCACTTTAACTGCTTCGTCCAGGGATGCTCCGACCATGACTCCTTCGCCAGATAAGCACACCGGAGCAACTAGACATTTTATAGAAGGTCGATAAATAATGAGCTATTAACTAACTCTAATTTAAATTATACACACTTGAGTAAGATTTACTTATAAATACATTTATACTTTTATCACCGTCTTAGGTATTGACTTTTTGAGGTTATGCTTATAAGATATATTCCTACAAACAATAAGAGACATACGTATCTGCACTTGTATTGCTAAATTTAGCTATTAGAGCTTAGTTTCTATAACAAGTTATAATATATCAATTGAAAATCCATAAACAACTAGCAGTAGTAGTAGCTAGGTTCTAGCACAAGTACTAGACGGGTAGGACGAACCTAGCACTTAGGCCATCTTTTAGGCCCATTTTACTATCCCCGTGGTCAGGTGAGTCATTCAGCTTTCTGGTGGGGAGGATATTCTCCTACTCGGCTTTCGTTTGTTTACTATTTACTGCCTAATCTAGTATTTACTTATTATTTAAAGAAAAGAAAAAAAAAATATAGATCCGGAAAAAGATATATAATAGCAGGTTTCTAAAGAAATAATCTTTAAAGACTATTTACAAACAATTGCTGCAGTTTTATTTAATAAAACTCACCTTTTTCAAAAACATATACTTTTTATGTGAACAAAGTGCCACTAGATTCTTTTAAGGACATTTAAATTAAGATTTTTTTTATACTACAAAAAAATAATAATAATTCAAAAAATAAGAAATTAAAATGTCTCAAAAGGTAAAGGATTATTTTTCACCACGAACTAAACGAACACACACTGAAGTCGGTGAAGAGACAACGTATACTGAAGATGCACATATTTCAGCCCAAACAAAAGAATCAATGGTTGCTTTTAGTGCCTTAATAGATCAAAAAGGCCTAGCCAAAATAAAGGACATTAGCCCTATAATCGATCAAAAGGGTTTAGCAAAAAAAGAGGATGTATCAATAAAATAAAAGGAGGATGTATCCAATGTATCAATAAAAAACTCGAAAAAATGGATCAAGAAAATCAAATTTTGAAGACGGAAGTCGCACAATTAAAACTAAGATGCCAGGACTACGTGGAAACATTGGACATGCTAGTGAATAAAAGTAAGGAGAAGAACTTAAGATTCCTAAATTTGGACTACGATACAAATACTAACGAACAGACAGACTATGAAAATATTATACGCCAGTTTTGTGTAGAATTTCATGGAGCTAGGCCGGATATAGAAATAGAAAAGGCATTCCCTTACGGGTATAAATCGGGAAGAAATATACCTATATTAGCCATTTTTTCAAAAGAAAAAGACAAAACTTTCATTCTGAAAAACGCCAAAAAATTAAAGGGAATACAATATGTGATTCTCCAAGATTATTCTAAACTGGTTGGTGACAAAAGAAAAATATTATTACAGATAAAAAGAGAGATCGGGAAAATCGAACCGTCAATTAAATGCAATGTCAATAGAGACAACTTGTTTGTTAACAACGTTAAATTTTCGTGGGATAAAGAAAAAGGCTTGTTGTGTGGAGAACAATGCGGAATAATGAAACTTAACACGATAATTAAATCAGATATTAGCAGCTTTATACAGAACCTAACCTCAGAAGACACAACTTATACGAGTACAAATGCAGTACTCGAGCAGTCTGAGTTTACCGTAAATACAGAATTGTCTGAAGACAAAGTGCAAAATAATGCTCCTAGCAAATCAGTCCACAAAAATATCTGACTAAATACAGAAGAACGAGGGAATAAGAAGAAAGAAGGAATACCTAAAATAATATCTAGCAAATACACCGAAGAGAACAGCTTTAAACTACGAGTACTGTCATACAATATAGCAGGGTTGAAAAATAAAATTAAAGATGCTAACTTTAGAGCTTTATTAAAAAACTTACTTATTATACATCTATGTGAAACATGGGCTATTAGAGAAAGCACTATAGAGTTAGAAAAATACATGGATGGATTTAGGACGCTGTGGATACCGGCGAATAAATCAACTGGACCAGGCAGACCGAGTGGAGGAGCCCTCATCGCTATATCGACAAACTTATCTGATTATAAACCACGGTTTTTACATCTACGTTGCCTCCATTTTATAGAACTGACAATGTGTCAAACTAAAATTTGCATAGTACCTATTTATCTAAATCCCAGCGGGTGGGAAAGTCGTTTTCACGATTTAGAAGATTTCCTATCACATAATAAATATTATAATCTTATTGTAATTGGTGATACTAATGCTTGAGTAGGTGAACTACAGGTAATGCCCTAAGAAGTAACGCAGGAGTACCATATCTTGGCCAAAGTGAGATCGTCAAAAGATAATCGTGGAATAATTTCAAGGTAAACTTTTTATATACTACGTTTTTAAATGTTCTGTTAAATCGTATGTAATGTTAATAATATAATTGTTATTGTTATATAATATATAATGTTAGCTAAATTAAAAATAGTTCCGAATTTATTTAATTCACATAAATGACAACCATCTAGAGAGCTGATCTTAAACATATAAAAGGACAAATCTTTGTACAACGGATCTCCCCAACACCAAATCTAAATCGAGCCATCGATATAGTTGAAATAATATGAATAATATAATCGATAAATAATATAATCGATATTTCCTTTGTTGCTGTCATTCAATGTTTATCTATCACAAATTTGAGACCCGTCAAAATGAAGATTGCGTAAATATGGGACATGGCAAAACAAATAAAATAACTTGCGGATTTTTTCCGAACTAACTTTTCATACATCAAAATTTGCTGAAAACCAATTAAATTCTGCTGAAAGACGGCTAAAAGTATTAAAATAATGCATTGTCAACGTGTTCTGAGCTATGCTAAAAGTTTCAAATGTCTAGCTATTCGGGAAGTTAGTTAGAAATCAATTGCCAGATTTGTACCGGACAAACAAACAAACAAGAAAGCAAGCTAATAAAAACGTAGTAAAAAAATTAATTGAGCTTTGTGAGGATTACGGTTTAATATTAATGAACGGAAGAATAGCGGGTGACAAGACAGGAGAGTTTACATTTTTGAATAAAAACGGAGCTTCCGTCTTGGATCATTGTTTTGTTTCATTAAGTCTGTTAAAGTGGGAGATAGACCTTAGTGTATTAGAAGAAGTTTATTAAGATCACTTCCCCATAAGCTTATCTTTCTCTAATCAATCAAGTCATGAAATAGAAAAAGTCAATCCTTTACCACCTAAACTAAAATGGAAAATGAACTATGATGAAACATATAAAACAAAGCTGGCCACTCTGGTTTGCTCAACAGATGAAAATATTCAACCAAATTCATACTCGGTGAACGAAAATTTGTTGCTTCTCACAGGTTTAATCTATAAAGCAGCCAACCAGCAGACACAGGCCAATTTCCTTCAAAAAAATAATTTTAAACAGCCGTGGTTTACGCCGTCGTGTGAAAAATTGAGAAAAAAAGTTTTTCGTTTACTATATTTTACACGTAAAACTAATTCGGTTTATATAAGAAATTAACTTGTTAGGGCTAAAATCGAATATGAAGCCGAGCGTAAACAAGCAGAGAATTACTATTATAAGGCATTAGCCGATAATCTCCGAAATATCAAGACATAGGAGAAAACTAGACCACTTCGCCCGAAGCGCGTAATTTTAAAAACAAATATTAAATCATATGACTGGGTCCGTCACCTTATGAACTTCGCCGAACCATTAATTATCGATGAGCTTCTCGATAAGACCATAAGTTTAGATGAAGTGTTGGGAAGTTTAAATAGAATGAAAAACGATAAAGCACCCGGATATGACAGAGTACCAAACGAATTTTACAAAAACGCCCCAAATATATTTATTATGAAGATTTTAGAATTATTTAAGAACATATATGAGAGAGGTGAAATGCCGGAGTCCTTCAGGAGAGCCATTATTTTTCCACTGCATAAGAAGGGGGATGTAAACGTAGTTACAAATTACAGGGGGATTTCTTTTATGGATTCTGTTACCAAGATTTTCACGGGTATAATGCTTCAGAGATTAACCGATTGGGCCGAAAGATATAATATAATCAGTGAATTCCAAGCGGGGTTCAGAAAAGAATACTCAACTTTGGATAATATATTTACGTTATCATCGCTCAGAGAAATTAAAGTTAGAAAAGGCAAAGAGAGAATTTATGCATTTTTTGTGGACTTAAAAGCAGCATTCGATTCCTTAGTGCGATCAGCTCTTTTCTACAAACTGTTTAACATGGGAGTGTCCACAAAATTGATAAACATGCTGAAAGCCTTATACAAGGACAACAAAGCAGGTGTCTGGTGTCCAGGAGCCGCCACCACAGAGCAATTTGAAACCAACTCCGGGCTTAAACAAGGTTGTTTGATAAGCACTATCGCTTTTGCTCTTTTTATTAACGATCTGCATGAATATCTAGGAGACGGACTCAAGTTGGGGAGTACGACAATCCGATATTTGGCTTTTGCAGACGATATAGTTATTTTAGCCGACTGTAAGCTTATTCTGCAAGAGATGATTGATAGATTCAAAGACTATTGCAATCTGTGGAATTTAGAAGTGAATCTAGAAAAATCGCAGGTAATGATTTTTAAAAACGGAGGAAAAATTAGAAAATACGAAAAGTTCTACTTCGGGACGAAGAAACTCGAAATTGTTAATAACTACAAATACCTAGGAATCGTTTTCACTCCGAAATTATTATTATCGAGACACTTCATAGAGAGAAGCTCGGCTGCCAAGCTCAGCTTGAACTGCACTTGGAAAAATATATTTAACAACAATAACGTGCCGCTAAGCTAAAAAATCGGTGTATTTAATGCAGCAATAAGAGCTACAATTGGTTACGGTGCCCAGATATGGGGGTACAAACAATATGAACAAGTGGAAATTATAAAAAGGAAATGTTTAAAAAGAATATTTCATTTACCCCCGAACACTCCTACATACATGCTGCACATAGAAACAGATCAGTTACCATTGTATTTTTACACCTTCAAACTCCACATTAATTATATCATCCGAAGCTTACAACTATCTCATTATCGTTTACCTCACATAGTAGCCAATAAAATTATTGAAAAAAATATTTTCTGGTATGCCGAGTGGAAAAACCTAGCTCTAACGCACTGAATAGAAAATTATTGGAACAGAATCGAGCCAAACATTTGGACAAAAACTTAGACATGCTCTTAGTAGCCATGTCCGATAGATGCAAAGGAGAGTACGTGAAGAGAGCTCAGTAATCAACCAGAGAAATATATCGCAACTTGAACCACGATATAGCAAGCACTTATGTGCATGACGGTAACAAAATTGAATTCATCAGTATCATCCTTAAGTGTCGTGGGGAACTTCTAAATATTAATGACAAATCTTGGAGGGAGGAAGAGGAAAGATTGTGTCAACTATGTCACACAAGTGAAAGAGAAAATATGTTGCACTTGCTAGGCTCTTGTCCCGCGCTCAGATCATACAGATTAAAATATTTTAGCACGAATCCTTTAACAACACAAGAAATGTAATCTATACTAAATGGAAAGGATTTCGAAAAATTATATTGATTTATTAGTGATGCACTTAAGTATAGAGACATTGCACTATAAGACTATCTTATTATAGTATTTACTCATAGTGAAGGTTGATAAGAAAAGAAAACACTTTTACTTGTTCAATAATTTTATTGTCAAACCATAAATATATTTTGACTTACATACCGGTTTCGACTTATTCAGTCATCATCAGTGTAATGGTCCAAAATCTTATTATACGCTAGTAATTTATTTAATATATCTAGGCATGCAAGTTGTTGATTTTGTTGTTGCTGAGTGTTAAAATACTTTATCAATATCTCAATGTTTAATTTTAATTTTTGTTAATTTTTTATATTTACTTTTTATCTAATTTATTTATATATTCATGGCTAGGTGTTTATTATTAACTTAAATTAGCATAAATAATTTATTATAATCTAGTAATTTATATAATATATCTAGTCATTCAAGTTGTTGCTTTTGTTGATGTTGTTTGTTAAAATACTTTATCAAAATTTTGATGTTAAATTTTATTTTTCGTTAATTTTTAATATTTACTTTTTATCTAAATTATTCATGGCTAGGTGTTTATTATTAACTTAAATGAGCATAAAGCAACACCTGCAACTTATATCAAAATTAGCTCGTGTTAATCTATTAAAATTAATTGTTAATATTTATCTGTTAAAAAGTCTTAATTTAAAATTAAATTTAATTAACTTCAATATTATGTTTACGTTATAAGATATGTAATTTTAATTAATTCTTAATATTATATCATTTCTAATGGTTAACAATTTATAATTACAATGTAATAAAACGTTTTTGTGCCACTACTCCCGGCTGATGGTCCCTGGACCATAGCCGCGTTGATGCTGATATTTATGTACAAACAATGATGTATTATCTTAGTTAATAAATGCACTTAATTAATTAATTACTATCCCCGTGGTAGAGAGTTCCAGCCACTCCACACATCATACCCCTGTACATTGTACCACCGAAGCGAGTATGATGTGATCATTAGTGAGCCATATAAATCAGAGCATCACGGTGAGGGATCGAACCCACGACCTCGAAACGCCCATGATTCAGTGATGGCCGAGCAGACGTGGTAATTACGTTAATCCACACGGCCACGCCGCGCCGCGCCGGCTCTCAAACACAGAGACCAAACAGATACAACTAACTATACGATACTAATCTCGTTTTCGATACAGTAAAATACAATGTCTGACAATCTTGTGACGATGTAGTCGTAAATAGTGTAATCGAAAAGTGAAATGATTATATAACTATACTCTTTTTACAGTTAGTATTGATTTTTTGACAGCGCGGGAAAATCGAAAAAATGTGGAGGGGAACCAATGAGAGCGCTGGATTTTGAATTCGAGAAGGTCGGGCTAACTAGGCAAATAAAAATATCACTTGTGGAGGGACGCGGACCTAAGGGTTAACCGTTCCAAGTGACATTATAACCTCCACCGCTTGCCGCTTGAATCTTTACATTTTCTAAATTTATAAACTCTGTAGTAGTTATCCTAAATCATGTACGAAACAATAGGAAATATGCTGTATGAACAGAAAAAAATATTACCATTAATAGCAAATTCAGCTACACATAAACAAAAAAGGACAATATTTCCATGCTATATAATAGGGGTTATTGTTTAGTTGCCGAAAAATGATAACTACAACTTTTTTACACTGTAGAAAAATTGAATACATTAAAATGTAAACCTCGACTGAATTAATGACCAATAAAGGCTCTTACAATTTATTTGATTATAATTCATCATCTGTTGGTAAATTTATTCTTCACCTAAGTAGTTTTGAGCCTATACTTTTTTATAAAATTTCATTACCGACATTACATTTAATGATTCTATAAAGGAAATAAACTCTTACATTAAATTTCAAATCATATTCGCAAATAAGAAGTGAAAATCTATGTGGCAAAATCAGGTAAAAAGATGGCGATTTGTTAAAGGAGTAAAATAACCTTCTTTTGTTGACAAACTAATGATGCTGTCCCACCTCTCCCACAGGCCTACTAGTAGTTAGGGTTACCATATTTCAAATCTAAAAAACCGGGGGAAATTTTGTAGGGGGGCCCTCCCCCGGAAAATTTTGAAAAAATGGATGTAAAATGGTGAGAACTGTCACTATCTGAGATCAAATTTTGTTATTAATTTTAATGAATTTTGTGCAATTTCGTTTTAATAAAATTATACATATTTCTTTTTAAATTGTTATTTTTTCCAAACAAAATTGTACATTGACCTATATATAGTTGCTGTACATAGGTTAAGGTTATATAACAGATTAAGTTTTACTTAATCTGTAGTATTTTATTTAAATAAATAACAAAATGAAATAGTAAATATGTCTTATTCTTATTCTGGGAATTGTATTTTTACTTTCTCATATGAAGAGAAAATATTGTGATGGCACGAAAATTCGATTTTGATGGATTTACACGTTTTGAGGTCCTGTAAAAAAATGTCTGTCTGTTGTCTGCCGTCTGTACAGACGCCTGGAGCCTAAGCTACTGGGCTGATTTTGACGAAATTTGGCATACATGTTCAGAAAAAGCATACCCCGAGGTGAAATCGAGAAATAAATTTAAGCTCCACATTAGGGGCGCTACCCCCCAAAAACTCTGAAAAAACGTGAAAAAAAATATTTCTCGAAAACTGTTCCGACGATTTTGATTAAAACATTCTAAAATGTAGTCCTTTTATACACGAATCCAACAATATAAGCCGTTATCCCGGTAAAAATCTAGTTCCTGAGAAAATAGCTTTAAACGCGGACCGAGAGAGGCCGGGTTCGATTCCCCGCTCAGGAGAAGTTATTTTTATGATACATTTTAATAAAGTGTTCAATAATAATTAAATGTACCTCAGAAAATTAATAAATGGAAAGCAATGGGCTAAGTAATTATGAACTCGTGTATGAGAGTTTGTCTGAGTTTGTCGCGGACCAATTTTTTAATTTATTATAAGAGGTTTTGTTTTCAAATAATTTTAAAAGGGGGTTTTATTTGAATTAATAAGGTAATAAGGGTTACGTTTGTAACACAAGTAAATTACTGAATAACATTTTCTGAGCATTGTAAAAACGGGTGGTTTTGCCATTTTGGGGGGTTTTCAACCGGGGGGAAAAACCCGATTAAAAAACGGGTGGTTTCCGGGAAAAACGGGTGATATGGTAACCCTAGGCCTAGTGGCTTTATTTTTTCCCTCGCATAGCTTGGAGCTAAGTGTCAAAAAACAATTCTAATTGTAAAAAGAGTATAAATAAAGCCAGTGATTTACTAAACGCAGTGCTTGCACCATCCCTTCTGCGATTTTTAAGTCGAAGCGACAAGAAATCGTGCCTAGCCTAAGAATATGTTGCATGGTAAAAGTTTAGGTTCATAGTATAAGGAGCACAGCCCTTAATTCCTGAAGCTAGGAAGTTGATATCTTTGAAAGGGCTATGTACCTTAGAAACTGATCACCCAATAATAAGACAAAGAATTTCTTTTTAATGTAACTGTTAAATTTCAAGAAGATTACTTTATTACACTGTTCATTTTATTATTTCAAAAATGTTTGTTTTCCTTAAAAACTTTATCTATGATAATCAGCACTTTGAGTTTATTTAGAATCAATATTTCTTTAATATCTCTGGTCAAATCTGACTTAATAAAAAGATATTTGCTGTTATTTAATAAACATTATAATGTTAATCTTAATTTAATTTATTCTTTTAATTGCAATTTTAAGTAAAAAACAATTTTCTCCTTTATTACTTTACAGGAAAAGGTTAAAGGCAGTGGAATATCTCTTTTTATACAATAACATTACTCATTGTATTGCATGAGTAGGTTTTTAAATAATTATTTTATTTATTTTACGACCTAAGTGTAGTTTATCTTTGCATATTGTAAACTTATAGAAAAACAATTTCTACTAATATTTAGAAAAATGTATTGTTATCTCTGTGATTAAATGTGGGTTAATCAATATGCCTCTACAATTCAAAATTAGTTCCATGTTTCTCCGCTAGAATGCAACTCTAGTTCTATTCTCCTGCTTCTTTATAAGAATAACACTGCACTATACCTATTTATAGTTAATTAATTAATTTTTATTTTAACAATTAAAATTTGTTATTAATTATACATTCGAATTAATTTAGAAGTGTGCATATTATGTATTTATTTTAATTTAAAACCAATTTAATTAAAACTCATATAATTATAAATTTTACATAATCGTGTTCTACATTTTTTTAATTACTTATCGTCAACTATATTTTTAATAATTCATTCAATCTAATGTTTAAAAAAATCCCGTTAGACTCTAATATATTAATTAATTAATTACTTTTATATTTAATTTCTCATTAGCATACTATATAATAGTGTTCAAAAATAATTTGTTTACATTTCTACATTTAGGATCAATGAAATGTCAAACCTGTTCATGTATATTATGACTTTTATATGGAGATAACGGCCTTAATTTTATATTTAGAAAAAAGAGTAAAATTTAGTAAATTAATATCGATATCTATTTAGATAAGTTATTAGAGAGTTTAAATAAGACGTGAAGGGCAATTAATGTCATACGTCTTTCCGAGGTCAAACCTACTGCGCATGCGCACGTATAAAATTGTCGTACTGTGAAAAGACGTGATACTTTAATCTGTCACTGTTGTCCTATCACCTTTTTTACTTTATTATTTAACGTTATTTGTGTTTATCTCGATAATAAATAATATAATACGAGAAATCAAAAACATAACCGTTAAAAACATAAATATAACCTGATTAGACGTAACCTACCTATAACCTCCTCACTACGTCTTTTGTATACGTCTCGTTTAAACTCAATTATGAAGTCATACGACATTTTAAAATGACGTTAAAATTAAAGTATCCCAGCAATCAAAAGTACGTATTTAAACTTTCTATTATATCTATTTAAAGACCACCAAATCAAAACAAACATTTATTTTTATTGATATAAATGTGGTTGTCTTAGGCGGCTTTTACACCGAAGTAGCAAGTCGCAGGATGCATGCGTCCTGGTGGCAAGATGCATGCCACTTAAGGCTGCTTTCACACTGCGTGCGAGACCGAGCGAGGCCGATTCCGCTTGAGAAGCAAATGCATTTATTAGCATGAAGCTATTCACATTAAACGCCGAGCAAGACCGGGCCAAGTGAGACCGAGCGAGACCGAGCCGACTCAGGCTTTTTTTTCTAGCGCGTTTGTTAGCTAAACGTTTTCAGCGACCGAAAATGCTTTTCGGCGGCCGAAAACGCTTGAGTCTACTGAATATGTAAACAAAGTTTCGTTGGAATGGGTTAAGTAGTTTTATGCGATTGCATGGCAAACCACAAACATTTTTTAAACCCACTTTTATTCTAAGGCCCATAATAATCCATCGAAATCTATATCACATATGTTACCGGTAAAATTCTAAATCAGTCAAAACTAGTTTCGTTTAAGCACTTTAGTCAAAACCTATCTTGACTTGTCAGAACTAAATCACATACCTACATATTATGTTACCGGTAAAATTCGAAATCAGTCAGAAGTCAGAACTAGTTTCCATTGAGCGCTTTAGTCAAAACCTATTTGTATTTTGTGCTGAATTAATTATTTCGGGACGGGAGGCGTATTATTCTCCTCATTTACGTCATAATGACATAAATCACTCATTGTTTTTCGCTAAAAACTCGATATATACAGTACTTTAATTCAACAAACAGCAAATTAGTTTTATCTACGATTTATACGAAATATAAACATTGTATCTCTGTTTAGATGCGTAGAAAGTGATTCTTTACATACTTGTATTCATTGCGCATGCGCGTCTCATAGTTCTGAAGAATTCCTCTTCTTTATTACCCTAGGGCGGTAAAGAAGAAGAATTCTTCAGCTTTAAGCACGATTAGTGAGTTTGTTTACATTTAACAAAACTAATTTGATGTTTGTTTAATAAAAGTAACTGTTTATATCTAGTTTTTTGAGAAAATCTACGAGTAATTTAAATGATTATGACGAATATGAGGAGAATAATACGCCTCCCGAAATAATTAACTCGGCACAAACTACAACTAATGAACTAATGTCATCTTTATCAAAAGATAAATACGAACTTGCATACAGAAAGTTAATTTTTTTTGTATTTATTATTTAAATCTAACAATCGTACATAAAGTACTGTACGCAAGTCGTGCGAAAACGGCATTTTGCAATGCTCGTGTGGTTTTACTACCCTCGCTATCGCTCGGGTGCAAACTCCACACTCGCATGCAAAATGCTACTTCCCGCACTCGACGCGTAATTTACTATTGTTAAATGTAATAAACACGCTAATCGTGCGTTAAGGTGAAGAATTCTTCTTTTTTACTAGGGCTGGAAAAAGAGGAATTATCGCTTGCGCAATGAATACAAGTACGTAAAGAATCACATTCTACGCATCTAAACAGAGATACAATGTTTATATTTCGTATTAATTGTGGATAAAATTATATGGTACATGCCAGATAAGTTAGAATAACTGGTAAGAGATCTCGATCCCTAAGATATTTTGACAATAAAATACTTGACAAGTTCGTCAGCAGAAACCGATTTCTGTATTCCACAGTTCTCCTAAATCGTTCAAAGAACCTTTAAACCTTCAAACGTATCAAAGTCTTTGGATACGTTTTGTAACGGGTTTTTTAACTGTAGATTTCGCCTCTTGCATTTCATTCGAAGGGTTATGGTGTTTCCAATGTATTGCAGAATTGAGTTAGTTTTGACTTATTTTCAAAGCAAAGGATTTATTGCAAGGAACGTTCCTTCTTTTCATTATGTCCGTTGTTCTCCATTAAACACGATAAAAACAATAGACTGAATTAGTGTGGCACATAGCTTCCTCGCATCCTATCATGTACTTTATTGTTATATTAACATTAACTATATTACTTTATTGTTATATTGTGTAAAAACTATTAATAGTTTTTAGTGATCTTTAACACTTTATAGCGGTGGTGTCTCTGTTGGTTTTACTAAAAAATTGTATTTGTAAAAAAATTTTGTCTCATTGAATAGACGAAGTTTGATTTTTTCAGGAAAATCTAGTTTGACTAATAAATAACTCAACAAAGATTTTGACTAAAGCGCTTAGTCAAAACTAATTATGACTAGGAAATTCTAGTTTTGCCTGTAACATATGTAATATTATATTCTGAATGAAACTCGAAGAGTAAAAAGTAATCAGTTAATCATCATTTCCCAGTTAATCATTAATATATTACTCGTTACTAAACTCAATACTCGTTATTTAAACAGAAAAACATTAGACATTTAATTATAACTTATAAATTTTACATATATGTACCTAGTTTTAATTATAAGTATGATTAACTGGACTATTGATTTGTTTGTTACAAAAAACAAATTTAACAGTTCGTCATCAGCTGAGAATTTGGTTAAAAATAATGGTTGAGTATAAGAAGATTGAGAATAAGAAGATAAAGTATAGGAAGGTAAATTTACAGGAAGAAGGAGTATAGGGTGATAATTAACTGATAGACTATAGAAGTTTTATCCAATATGAGTAAGTTTTTGTATAATACGCGAACTGCATTGTGTAGTGATGGGTAAAGGAAGGCTTTCTTCTCTAGGACAGTATTTCGGAGAGTTGCCAAGTCTCACGCCTATACTTACTTCACTTATCAACTTAACTTAATCTTTGTTTCAAAGCAACACATCTAACTTGGCTCTATATTTCATTATGCTCCGTCAAATCCTTTCTAACAGTGTGTGCCGACTTGGAACCCATGTACCATACTATAAATACTCGTTTGTGTATACCCGAGACTTAAAGCCTCATTTGAGTTCATAATTAAATCGATACGATTTGGAATTTAACGTTGTAGACTCACGGATGCACGAGGGAAGAATTTCGCTTTCACTCGACCGACAAAAGTTTAATATCATGTAAACAGTAATTAGTACCTATCAAAGAGTGAAAAGTAAACACTATAAACGATTCAAGTTAGAGCCAACAACCGCGCCTAGCGAAATGTGAGATCCGACATTTCCCTCCTATTGCAATCTAGCGTAGACGACCTCTTCTAGTGAAATGTGAGATCCGACATTTCCCTACAACTGCAATCTAGCGTAGACGACCGCTTCTAGTGAAATGTGAGATCAGACATTTCCTTGCAATTGCAATCTAGCGTAGACGACCGCTTCTAGTGAAATGTGAGATCCGACATTTCCCTACAACTGCAATCTAGCGTAGACGACCGCTTCTAGTGAAATGTGAGATCCGACATTTCCCTACAACTGCAATCTAGCGTAGACGACCGCCTCTAGTGAAATGTGATATCCGATGTCTTACTAGCTCTGCAAAGAAGCATCTGGAGTTGAACACCACAACACTCAACACACCTTCATGCGAATGAAAATCACCATGTGTTAATTCCAAGTGACATATTTACACCAAACTAAAGGATCGGCCCCTTTACGTATCTAATTGATGGTATGTTAGTATACCGATTTCTATGTTAGTATAACAAAAAAGAATAAGAAAAAATAATAGGGTAGACCGGGGTCGGTTGAAACAGGGTACGGGGTACGGAACAACCAAGGAAAAGGGACGCGGCTTCCGTGGCGGAATCTGAACTTTTGTGTTTGGTGTCGTTTCGAGTTTATCATAAGTTTCTGAGAGGGGGTATTGTGTTTTCGCGTCCAAAAGTATGTATTTTTGTTGCTACTCTTTTGCTTTTTTATCCTAAACTAAAATAGTTGTGGTTATGATGGTTTTAACGCAAGAACACACAAGAAAAAGGTGTAATTATTTTCTATCTAAATTGTTTATTTCGGAGGTTATGACGACAACTTTTTTGAAACATGTTCTGGGTACGGTTGTAACAATGTTTACAATTAAGTTACCAGCTGGATATAAAGTATGAAATTTTCAAATACACTTAAACGCTTCATTTAAATAATTTAAATTAAACATATTTTTTTTTTTACTTTCGTCAAATTTTATTAATTTTAATGTTAATTAGCCTTAAACTACAAAATATATTATACAAATTACATTTAGAATATTTATTATTGTTTCATTTATCTTAAACACCTAATATTGTGCGTATGACCTATTATTCAATTATTTTGTCTTCATTTTCTGTGATTTTGACTCGATAAATAAGTATTTCTAACATAATTCTCTTTATTCTGTTAGTATTACAACTAACCCCAATCACTGTTACAACCGCCCCTGGTATGGGGTCGGTTGAAACATTTTTCCTGAATTTTTAAAATGCCTATACATATTTTTGTAATGCAGATAATCTTACTATAACCTCATCCATTTCTAGTCTGATAACTAAAGTTCAATTAAGGCCCACTGTCAGATACATTGAGGTTAAAATGTTTTTGCAGGAAGCGATTTTGTAAAAAATGTTTCAACCGTACCCGGTCTCCCCTACCTGTACAATACTAACATTGAATAAATGGTTTATTTCTTTCTTAATGATATAGAAATACATACCAGTATATTCATGTTGTCCCCAGTTTTAGGGGGGGTAACACGATCTACAACGTATCCCCATTATTAATTTAATTTTTTTTTTATTTATTCTACGATGAAACTCGACAATGTGAAACTTGTCTTTAGTCTCTGCAATTTTAACTAGTTATGTCGGCCTTCCGACGATTTTTCTAGCCGAATCCAAGTACAGTAAATTCTCCTTTACAATCAATATTATTAGCGAAATTATTTTTTTAAAAAAGTGAGAGCCTAACTATTTAACACTGTTTCATTACTTTTGCACAGGGAGCCAAAATGTTCAATGCATTTTTGTTTTCTATTGAATCGGTTATTTCACTGAGAAAAGAAATAACACAAACACAGCTCTGTAATTAATCGAAATATAATTTTCTCTCGTTGCTCCACGGGAAAAAAAGAGGGAGGGGGTGAATCAAGTTTAATAACCTCCTGAATAATTCATTATGATTTTGAATGGGCTTTGTTCTGTTCATTATTTTTTTTTGTTATTTGTTTTAACACGACAATTTTAAATGACAAAATATTTTAATTAAAAATTACAAACGTTTTGTCTAACAAAAGGGAGAGAAGTTAGCATCAAAGAGCGGATTTCTTCCATGTAAAAAAAACAACAACAAATAAATGAATAGAAATAAACGTTATCTAATTAAAAATTAACAGACGTTTCTTGACCCGAATGAGAACGTTGAAAATATTACTTTTCTATAATACCTTCGGAGAAGGTGAGGAAAATTAAAAAAGCTTTCAAACGGTTTGAGTTATGTCATCAGTTCAATATTAAAACAATGAGAAAACGATGGGGCCTTTTTTAAAATAGTACGTAGATTCTGAAAATTAAAGTCACATGTTCAGAGATGGAAATTTATACTATCTAAGCTTTCGTTCAGAAAACTATAGCGGCATTGATTCTTACCATTCTAACTTATTGATTCTAAACTTATCAGGTGTTTGGGGAAAAAGTAAAAAAAAAAGAAAAAAATTAGATAAATCTACTGTTTAGGTCATAAACATTTTAAATTTTAGAAATTAATTAAAACACAAGTTATTATTACCTTGTATCGAGGCAACTTGTTTAACTTTAAGAACAGGTATAACTTAGCATAAGGATATCCATCGGTTTGCCGTTTCACATTTTTTTTAAGTGGATGTCTAGTAAATGCCGCCCTCTTCCACAAATTTACTTTATCGAATATATATTTAATTTAGTTAACTTTAAAAAATTATTTTATAATTGTTAAGGAACGTTATTTATTACTTCACGATATTCGATTGTATTTATTTAATTTAATATGTGATTTATTCAGGGAAATATATTAATGTAATTATTTTATTTGGTGTCAAGCTATAAAGTGGCTCTGGTCAAAAAAGTTGCAACAACATGAAGCATGGCATAGTGAAATGACTTCTAGTTAATTATGTTTCGATTTACTGTTTAGTAAATTATAGTATTAAGATCAAGATCCTTGCCTATTAGTAAATTAAAATGTTTCTTAATGCTATTATCTTTGCCCCCCCCCATAGCCCCCTACTAACCCCCCCCCCATAACCTTTAATTAGTTTGTTACAAGTTGGAGATTTGTTCAGCATTGAGATTGATTTATTGTCGAGATTTTGTATACTTAAGGCAATTGACTTTGAGTTAATATTACTATGATTTGAGATTTTTATTAGATATATTTATGAGAGATTATTAGATTAAGTTATTTCATTAATATTGGGTGATCTCTTTGTTATTATTATTATTTCTATCTTTCTTGGTGATAAAATATTGTTGAGTATGATGAAATTGCAATAACAAAGTTTAATTTTCGTTATGATAATAATTTAGTTCTCTCCAATTATTTGTATTTATCACTAGTTGTTAGTTAATTAAGTTATTGATTGGTTCAAGGGTATTGTGAACCCCTTCCAACTCAGATTGAGACAGCCGAGGTGTAGTTAGGTGTTGTGTAACGCTGAGGTCTTCAGTGCTGATTACAAGGCAAGTTATTTAAGTATCTTGATATTGTGACAACACAAAAGACACAAGACATTGAAATCTAAATATGTACCTACTATGACGAACAATCTTCGGTAGTGACCACTACTGTTTGCAGAGGAACACATTCCTAAAGGACAAGATAAATTAAACCTTTTTAATGAAAAAATTGTCTGTAAATGTTCTCTTTCAGAAAAGTTTTAAATCTTTCTTACAATTTAAGAGACCTATAAAACATTATTTCATTTCATAGACCATTAACTGACTGATTAATGGGCTTAATATACTTGTTTTTACATAAAAATTAAACAGGTTATTAAATTTCCAGATTTACTAACTTATTTATAGTACCAATAAAATTTACGAATCCAAGTTTGAAAATAATCAGAAATTATTGAAAACGTCTACGTTTAGAGAGAATAAATGAACCCATTTGGACATTCTTTTATTGGATTGAAATTAACATATACAGTCAAACAGAGGTTTCTTCATTATAGCTTATCATAGTTAGTAAAAAATAAAAAATGACTATACATAAATTTAATGTAAAAGTGCTTTAGCTAAGCAGAATATTCCTCTTCTAATAATTCAAGAAAAAATAGCGATACATGTTTGAGATTAATTGAGCTAATAGAGATAAGACCGAGTCTGCCCGATCCCTCCGATAACCGGTGGGTATTAGCAGAAGTTCATTAGGTTTCCAACGGGGTAGGGACGTTAAAGTCTACAAGAGGAGTAAACGCCAGCTCAGGAGAGACTTTGCCATCGAGGGGTCTCGAACGCCGATACGGGAGTCGGAGGGAAACTAAGACCAGTGCTTAGGGGAGTACAAGAACACCCTAGGGAGCCATGGAACATCTTACAGAGTAATTCTATCTTATCGATTTCCTTCCAACAGTCGTACGGGATTCATGAAATTCTGCTCATCGTATTAGCTACAGATTTTGAGGTCGCCCAATTTAAACAGTCAATATCTTCGGATTCGTAACGTAGCATACTCTTCCTAATTCCCCCCTCCCTAAAATTTGCTTTAAACGATAAGCATTATTTTTACCAACCTAAGAATAGAAAGATAATCAAAGTTTAATAGGCGAGAATATTTAGTCATCGTTTGTCATTCGACGTTTAATAAATAAGTCGTTTGAGTTTGCAGTTATTTCTTCCTTTACCGATCTACAACTATTTCTAAATGACTGCGGATTGCGGATGCTTATCTTTTTGCACTCCGATCTTAAATGTAGCATAATAGTTGTAGCTTATCTGTTTGAGGAAAAATCTGTTCAGGAAGTCTCAATTCTAGTCGAGTGAATTAACCTTTACAATAAAAAGATAATTAAGTAATTAAAACCTACTATTAAAAGAACAAACAACAACAATTAAAACTATCTTAAAGAAAAAATAGAGGAGGGTAATTTAACTGTAAATAAATTATGGACTATTATCAACGAAAGTACAAGTAGGAAAACAAAAACAACAGAAGAAATTGAATGTATAGAAATAAGCGGTTAAGTTTTTGTTAAAAACAATAAAGGACAGCTAGCTAACAAAATTAACGAACATTTTTATTTCCGTAGGTGATTCTATAAATTCGTTTATATATAAAAATGACTTCTAAAGATAAGACCACACATAAAATAATTTTAATTTTAATTAATTGTTAATTTCATCATAAGATATTTTTAAGTTTTTGATTGAATTTTTAATTAATTAATTTTAATTAATTGTTAATTATATGTTATATGTAATTGATATTTGTTATAAAAAAATGACTATAGCTAATAATTAAATAAACTTTTTGCAGGTTTGAAGATATCCCAATTAAGGGATGAAATATCACCTTTTTTATGTATAAAAAAGTGTTTTTATAACCCCTGAAGACCCAAGTTAAAATACAGCATTATAAATTCGTTGTTTTTTTTTTTTTTTTAAATTGTAAACTTCAACAGCCCTTATATATAACTCAACATGCAAAACTTAATTCCATCTTTCTTAAACCTGTCTCGAAAATCGAAATAGAAAAAGACATGACAAGCTAAAATAATGACCACTCCAGGAATAGAAGGTCTTAAACCCCAATCCCAATATTTGAAAGAATGTTCTCAGGTTATAACTAAACTGCTACGGCACCTCCTCAATGCTTGGCTATCAATCGGACAATTCCCTTGTGGATTTAAGACTCCTGTTGTAACCCCGATATTTATAGCCCAGGAGATAGCGTGCAAAAAAGTGTCTGACTGACATCAAGCTAAAATTTTGTGTATAAGTAAATCTTTTAATGCCTTTTTAGAATATGGGGTCGACTAAGCTCGTCTGCTGGACATAGCTTGGCAATAGGCATTTGAAAAAAAACAAACAAAAAAAACGGTGGAGAGTGGCCATGTACCGCCCTTTTTGGTGGACAATGTGATTTTCATGATCCTAAGTACGAAATTAGTTAGTAGACCAATAATGAAGTTGATGGTAGTTCGCCACTTAATAGGTGACCTCTTTGATTTTGAGTAATAATTGACTAACTAACCTATTAAGTGACAAACTACCATCAACTTGATTATTGGTCTACTAACTAAGATAGTACTAAGGATCACGAAAATCACATTGTCCACCAAAAAGGGACATGGCCACTCTCCACCACCGGTTTGTTTTTTTCAAAAATGCCTATTGCCAAGCTATGTCCCGCAGACGAACTTAGCCGACCATATATTCTTAAAAGGCACTTAAAAATTTACTTATACACAAAATTCTATGTTTATGCAGCACATTACTTCTAAATGAACTAAATAAAAAGAGGTGATGCACACTCACACTCTACTCACAAGTAATATGACAGAGAGGTTTCAAATCTGTAAAGTAGCTCAAGTTAAGAGTGAACCTATATTAGTGAAATACGGTTGCCCTCAGGGAACAGCACTTACCCCTCTTATATTTTCATGTTTCCTAAATTAGCTATACTAAAAAGGTGTGCTGAAGACATTAATGCATTTGCCGATAACTGCGTGGTATTTTTTACTGATGATTGGGCAACCATTTATAAAAAAAAAAACGGAGAAGGGTTTATTTAATATCAAAATATGGTTTGATTCAAACGGATTTAAGGTAAATGTAAGTAAAACGAAATATCAAGCATTCTCGTTGGACATTAGAGGGCATCCAAGTGCTGACTCAGTGGCGTAACTATGGGCCCGCGCGGGCCCGCATTGCGGGGGGCCCCCAAATCCAGAAATAACTGGAATTACTATTCTTGTACCAACGTCGAGGGGGCCCCCAATCCTGAACGCAAGAGGTTTTTTTTTCTCATCAATTTTCTTTGCCTAGGGGCCCCCAAAAGGTTCTTGCGGGGGGGCCCCCAATAGTCTAGCTACGCCACTGTGCTGACTCTAAACGTGTTCTGCATGTATGCAATTGCTCTGTAATAAATCATGATAAGAAAAGTCAATGTGACTGTCATCAAAACAAAGTTGATAAAGCAACCTCAGTAAAATACTAAGGGCTTTGGGTGGATCAACATCTCTTAAGGAAAAGTGCTATCGAGACCCTTGTAGCAAATTTAAGTAAAACTATGCATTCCTTTGTAATTTAAAGAAATTTTGCTTTTCTTCTCATCTTAAAGAGAGTATATTATTCATTAGTAGAATTGCCCATTATTTATGATATATTAGAATATGTTGCTGCAGCAAAAACTAATTTAGGAAAGTTAAACACTACGTAAAATAGACTATCGTCCAGATCAAGTTTTTTATGACTTTGAAGTATTACCGGTGACTAACTTCACAAAAAATACAAACAACATGTTAATCATCAAGTAGTACAAGTCAAAGAACCATCTTAACGTAAGGCTTCCTTAAGGCTCCCAAGAGCACAAAAAAATTACTAAATGTAGAATACCTAGGAGCTAAGCTTTATAAATATATGTGGAGTTGCCATCCACAGTAAGAAATTGTAAAAATTACTTTTAAGAAAAATATTACAAATCTTCTTATAGATATGAACTAGTATTGAAGTTGTGTAGTACTCTGTAATTGTATAATAGCTATAAAACTTATAATTGTAAATAATAATAATAAATCTTGTTCGATAAATTTTATGTAGTCATAGTAGTAATTAAAATAATAATAAAGAATGTGTCAGGAAGAAACCCTCACTCTAGCTTTGCAAGCTATTGAGGGTTTTCACAATGTGCTTGTATTATACGTAGTTATTCATGTCATATACATCTTGTCAAACATATATATACATATATATATATATATATATATATATATATATATATATATATATATATATATATATATATAAATATAAATAAACAGTACAATGAATTTAAGTCAAGGACGTCAATAAAAAAACACCTTAATGTGGTGGACATTATTCTGATTGGATGATGTCTAGGCTGATATTGGCTGCGATAAAGAATAAAAATTCTTTCAGATGGAAATAACAAGTTATAAGATACGACTGGGAAAACAATTTTTAATGTTGAAGGAACTTGGTGACGAGATATTTGTAGCATACAAATTAAAAACTCTCTTGCTTTAGGACGAATGATAAAATTCGAACTAATTTTCCGGAGAAGGCAAAATTAAGCCGGGATAACGAGCGAGTAGGTAGAACGGCTGCAGTTATTTGGTACGAGGTGCAGCGCTCTACTGGGTGGCAGCCAGCATCCGGGCTTGGAACCCGTCCAGTCTTTTAGGATTACTAGCTTACAAATTATACAAGCTAGCCCTTAATCCCGATGCTTTTTTTCCGCCCGCTTCTCGTCGGATTTCGCTAACCCCCCTGCTCTAGTCATTTCAATGCGAGCAACGAACCGGGATTAGAAATTCTCCCGTTTTTCAGACAATCCCAGATAGAAACAATTAACAAATTACTTCCGAATCCGTTTTATTACAGAAGCTAAGTTAGCAGTGCGTGTGTCGGCACATACGTATCTACAATTTAAATAAACATTTAACATAATTTGCTTTAAAATCAAGATAGAGGGTCGTATTTGTATTATAAATAGCCGCCTATAAGACCATCTCTTATCCTCCGATGTATTGGGATTATATTATATTGGGAAAGTAGGGAAATATTAATCTTTGCAACATTGCAGAATACATTAAGACTTGATCCTTGAAGGAAATAAAATTTGTTTGCTGGTCTTTTTGAATATATAGTAAAGTCTCTTTTTTAGTAAAAGCGGTGTGTTGGAGGAACTTAAGAACCTCTCCCTGAAGTCAAAGTTCAAACACCAACATAATTGGGTTTGATTTGTATAAAAATATGTGTCCTACGAAAAGATATCAAATCCCTAACTGTCCTGGGGTTCAGTTTACTATTCGTTTATTTTTGCTGTAATATGTGTATAAAACTCAAACAGTTGAAAATTATTTACTTTTCCCGACCAACACAAAAAACCAAAACTGAACGATGAAACAATTATTACAATAAGTAAGACAAGAAGAAAAGAAAAACTGGACCCAGCACCGGGTAGTGTTTCCGAGTTGAACTTTTTTTGTCTCTTTTCTCCCTTTCTTCTTTAATAATACTTTCTTCATTAAATCGAATTAAAAACCCTAGTGGATCCACACTTTTCAAAACTTTATACATAAAAAAATGAAACCGACCAAGGATAAAATGCAGTGCGGTATAAATACATGTCGGTCGAATAAAGTCGGCATCTATTGTACAATTCGTGTAATGAAAATTTCACTATTCAAAAGATGTAATGCTTTGATACGAAAAAGGTCATATTTAATTAATCTAAGAGTTGTTATGAATGAAAAGAGGAGTTATAAAGGTTTATTGCCGGTGTAAATAGTTAAACAGGGTTTCGTAGAACGCAGGTCAAGTGCGTGAGGTCAGGTACCGGGCGCCTTTCAGCCGACTTGACTAGCTACAGAATAAAAATTTATTAACAAATTCCTTAACTACAACGAGGTTTTAGGTTTTCCCGATTCCGCTGCGACCACGGATAACAAAGTAAGAATTGTTTAATGCTAAATTAAGTGAGCTCGGTTTCATTTAGACCGGCACCGAGTCAATATAAGTTTTTTCCTCATGCCTCGGGATTTAATTAAAGCCGGTAAGGCAACGTATATCCCTTTAGACTTGATTATTATTCTCCGGGCGAAAAGCCGGTGTTTTTCAGGACGACACTCTTGTGCCGATTATCTCGAAGACACGAGAGACGTATGGAATTACCAGGAACAAAGATAGACAAAAAAAAAAAAGAAGGACGGTACTAGAGATCTAATGACCTATACAACACTGAGAATAAAAGAAAATTGGTAAAAATAAAGCTTATAGTATAAAAGGTCGTTTATAATACCTATATATAGATACATAATCTTCAATTAAAGGCCCCCATACACGATCAAACATTTATCGAAAAATGTTTGCGCAACCTGATATCGGGCAAATTTAGGCCATACACGTCAAACATCATGTTTGCGCAAATATCAAACAGCCCCATACACGGTCAAAATGTTTGCACAAACATTTTGACCGTGTATAGGGGCCTTAAGATTTAACGGTCCCAATAGCAGAAAAAAGTATTAAAACTAAAATAAGGGTGGATTAAGAAACTAGAGAGTACACTTTTAAGGCTCCCATACACGATCAAACATTTTGACCGTGTATGGGGGCCTTTAGACTGTACAACGTGTGTCTTGAAAAAATCAACTTATATCTGCATGTTCTCTTTAATAATGTTATTATTTTTAGATACCACTAAATTATCTTTTTATCTTAACACTTACATACCAAATTATTACATTTTATAGCAACAAAACGTTATAGCAAGAAACCGTACATTTTATAGCAACAGACTGTCTTAAATTATGTGTTGAACAAATTAACTTTTTATTCTATGTACTGTGTGATTTTTTTTGTTTCTTTCTTACCGTTAAGTTATTTTCAGATCTTATCGTACCTGTAGATAACATTGAAATCTATTAAGGTAGGATCTAAAGATTATGTTAAGTATAATTGAACAAAGGAAAATTAAATCTTAAAGAAAATTTTAAGGTTGGTCAAAAATTTGTCTTAATATCGTATTTGATTAATTCGAGTGGTTTTCATACCATTTATTTAACTTTAGATGCTAACATACCCGTTGATTTGTGACGTATTGAAATTTATATTTTAAACAAAATCTATTGTAGAAATGAAGTGAATATTCACAGTTATTTATCTTAACAAGTTTTACTCAGAGTGCTGAAACCTTAAACAAAATATCTTTACGACTCGATGAGGCTTCTATTTTTCTCTTCTGTGGCGTCGCGACGTAGGAAAAGATCTTACCATGTGGCGGGTGCTGCAGGTTCTTTACCTAAGTAGGTTATCTAATTTATTCACGGCGCAGTCTAAAAAGCTTCTGTATCAAGTCCCTTTCAAATTTAACAAAGTGCTTTACATTTTACCACAGCAAATGGAAGATGTTCGTCCAGACCAAGATTACTAACAAGATGTATAGTACAATTATAAAACGTGCCTGTTGGAAATTAATTTAGATCAAGTGCTTCTTTGCTTAATTTTACATCAGGCCTAAATTAATTTTTAAATATCTCACCAACTCACGGTGAATACAAGTAAAAGAGTGAAAAAGTGTAGTTTCTAGTAAAAAAAACAAAACAATGTTTATCTAGGATTGATACGAAACATAAACATTATATCTCTGTTTAGATGCGTAGAAAGTGATTCTTTTCGTAGCTGTATTCATTGCGCATGCGCGTTCATAATTCTTCTTTTTTTCCGCCCTAGTGCAGAAAAAAGAGGAATTCTCCACCTTAACGCAACGCACGATTAGCGAGTTTGTTTACATTTAAAAAAACTAATTTGCTTTATGTTTAATTAAAGTAACTGCTTATATCGAGTATTTAGTGAAAAACAATGAGTGATTTAAGTGATTATTACAAAGTTGAAAAAAAACAAGTTAAGTTATTACAAGTTGTTGAAAATGAGGAGAATAATACGCCTCCCAAAATAATTAATTCGCCACAAAATACAACTAATGAATTAATGTCTTTATCAAAAGAGAAATACGAACTACGGAAGTTTATTATATTTTTTCTGTATTTATTATTAAAATCCAACAATTCTTGTGGTTTTACTACCCTCGCTATCGCTCGGGTGCAAACTCCACACTCGTATGCAAAGTGATACTTTCCGCACTAGACGCGTAATGTACTATTTTTTATTCTTAACGTTTAATAAAAACCGGTTTCCATAATTTTAGTTGGTTACACTGACTTCTAAGAATTTGCTTTATGGTTTTCTTGTTTGAATAAAAATTAATAAAATACCGCACTTCATAACTTAGATACTGAGAGACAACATCACAAGATAATAATAATAAAATTTTACTCCTTACCACCTTACCTTTATCATTTAAATAACCAGCTGTTTCCAATAATAAAAATCAAATAATTGATTATTGTTGGAATAAACTAGGTGATATTAATATCTGTATACAGGAAAGAAAGTGTCCACTTGTAACAGGATTCTTTTTTAAATTAGAAATTAAAAGAAATGAATCATTTCATATCTGTTGTTCGACTAAAGAATAACTGCCTAATACTAACCGATGGATTGATGGATACTTGACGTTTGTTTATACAGTAAGAGAGCACCAGGTCAAGTTGACCACTTTTCTACGGCCCCTTGAGTGGTGACTTTATGGAGGTTTTACAGTATTTTGCTTTCCTCTTAATGATAGATGGAAATATTGAGGGACCTGAAAAATTACAATTAATCGTTGAAAAACAAAGCACTTTTACTTACACTGTATCCTTAGTTGGACGGGCTGGCTGGTGGTCTGACCCCTGTTGTTGGTAGCCGAACAGGTGTATTTGCCAGCGTTCTGTCTTGTCACTCCTTGAAGCACCAGACTCTGAGTGCTGAACAACACACCGGTGCTCACGTTCTGGTTCACCACGTCCCCCTGAAAACCCAGCCGAAAAATCATTTTTCAAAATTCATTTTTCATGGCCATTTCATTAGTTGCAAGTGGTTAGAAATAGCTATGGCCAACTCTTTAAAGCGCCAACTGTGTCAGGAAAAACAAGCCTATTGTCGGGATCTTCCACTTTTTCATTGCCATTTCATTAGTTGCAAGTGGTTAGAAATAGTTATGGCCAACTCTTTAAAGCGTGAACTGTGTCAGGAAAAACAAGCCTATTGTCTGGATCTTTCACTTTTTCATGGCCATTTCATTATTATTATTATTTTTATTTTTTTTATATATTTATTTATTTTTTATTTTAAATAAAATACATTGGATAATATACAATTTTACATTAAATCTTACAGCGAATTAGAGCCTTAGATCTAGATTTGCTTACTGGCCGCATAAGCCTAAGCAAGCACGGCTCAGTTTTCACCTTTGGATATATAAATGTAAATATAGAAATGGATTCGTATGAGTACATATCCACATCTACACACACACATATTCCCAATTTTTATATAAACATTTTCAATACTATTATACTATATTTTACATAAGATTTCCTTATAATATATATATCAGCGCTTGTTTACATACTTAGATTTACAAAAATAATAGAAATAATAAATATTATAGAATTAAAATAAAATAATAAATAATATAGAATTAGAATAAAATAATAATAGAAATTAAAACTAAGAGTTTAATATTAAAGTTAATGTGTGTACAGAGTAAGTATAAAAGAGAAGAAAATTAAATTGAGAGGATATTAAGTAATAAGAAAGGATTAGTATTAATATTATAATTATAAGAGCTAGTTTTTGTTTTTTTCTGTTGTTAGTGGTGGAAGATGTGAGCCAGTGTATTACTTCTTTTTTGTATTTAGCATAATTATTTAGTTCTCTTGTTGCTAAGGGAAGATGGTTGTAGATTTTTGGGGCATGGTTCTGTAGGAGGATCGTGTGGTAGATTGGGTTTTTTTGTTTGTTTGTCAGTTTTAGCTCTCGTTTGATAAGGGTGGTTAGGCATGTGTCTCTCAATTTTAAAGTAATGGAGTAGGATCTGTTTTTTATATAGCTGAGTTATATTAAATACAGGGAAGTCATTGAAGTCATTTCTAATCTTCTTGGTGAGTAAGTTAATATGTTGTTTCCAATTAAGCTTATTGTCAATTGTCTCCGAGATATTTTATACTGTCGGCTTTTTCTATAGTTGAGCAGTTGCATTTTCCTGAGTTAAGCTGGAGGTTATATTTACATTTACAGTCATGTATTGGGATGTTCATTAAGTTATTTAGGTTGCCCCGATTTTGTCGGTGAGAATGTTAGGAATTTTTTTTTTTTTTTTTTATATTGAGGTAGAGTAGATTCGTGTATAGATAGCCATTTACTAATCATTTTTAGTCCTTCTTCTGCGTTCTTTTCTGCTTCTTTCCAATTATCACCGTTAAAAATTAAACAGGTGTCATCTGCAAAACCTACTCTGTCCCCCGGAAAGTTTTAAATTAGATATAGGTCATTTACGTGGCAAAGGAAGTATAGTGGCGAGATGACTGTGCCTTGTGCTGTGCCTGTTTTTATTATATCTGGTTTACTTAAAGTGTTGTTTATTTTTACTCTTTGAGATCTCTCTAAAAGATAGCTACTTAATAACTGCAGGGGTATAACTCTGATTCCGTAGGCTTCTAATGTGTCTAACAGTTTATTCTGAGACATTGTGTCAAATGCTTTGTTTAGGTCCAAGAAGACGGCAATTACTCTCTTCTTTATTTTATGCAGGTATTTAATTATTTGTTCGGTTAAGTAATAAATGGCGTCTGATCTGATGGGTTAATTTTTTCTCTAAAACCATACTGGGTTTCCGCCAGAATGTTGTGTTTATCAAGGAATCGTTGCAAACGGTGCTTTATGCATTTTTCAAATAATTTCGATAGAGTAGTTACTAAAGAAATTGGTCTGTAGTTGTTAGGGTCGGTTTTGTCTCCATCTTTATGTAGTGGAGTTACTATGGCTTCCTTAAATGACTTTGGAAAGTAGCCCTTATGTAATGCCTCATTAAATATATGTACTATCGGTTATAATAATTTTTTATAGCATGCTTTAATTATATTTGAAGATATTGAGTCTATGCCTAGGGAAGAATTATGTTTTAAGTTGTTTATATATTTTAGTACTTCTAATTCTGAGATGGGATGCAGGAAAATTGATTGGGGGTTTTTATGTATTACATTACTTGATGTATCTTTACTGCAGTTGCAGTATTTGGTTTGATCATTGGCTAAAGATTCACCAATAGAAGAGAAGTGTTTATTTAAAATTTCAGCTATTTCATTAGTGTTAGTTGTTACATTACCCGATTTTTGTTTAAACGATCTAGGTCTTATTCCTATTCTTCTTGGGCTCTAGGGATGATCATTAAAAACAACTTTTCTATTTTTTTAAAAAACAGTATAATTTTTGCAAATTTGCACCCATGCCTGGGCATCATCAGGCCTAAAATAATAATGATACATTTAATAATTTTTATCTGAAATCCTATTGTTATTTAATCTATAAATACATACATCAAAAAATCATTTTTTTTTTAAAACACATTTAACAATTTAAAAAAAAAAAAAAAATCTAAATAAGAGTTTTAAATGCATACCACTCTTAATCAGATGAAGATAAATAATTGTTTTATTTATTTGGTTTTTTAATCTTGTTAGAATTTT
The DNA here is from genome assembly GCA_951217055.1 of Gerris lacustris. Classification (NCBI taxonomy): domain Eukaryota; kingdom Metazoa; phylum Arthropoda; class Insecta; order Hemiptera; family Gerridae; genus Gerris; species Gerris lacustris. Next base: position 17,176,480 of record OX578285.1, read on the forward strand.
TAAAATTTGTTTTTTGTTTTATGAAAATTTGAACAAATTATTCTGTTTTTTTTTGGTTTTTTTTAAAAAAAAATTTTTTTTTAATGATCATCCTTAGAGGCCAAGAAGAAAAAGAATAATTAGGCAATTAAGGGATTAACCGAAGAATAAGATCTTGGTCTTTACATTTGGAAGTGCATGAAAGTTGGGTCATCTTATTTGCGTATATTGTGTGGGGATAGTCTTAGTGCTAAAAATGTAACGTTAAAATTTGAGAGAAGAGACTAAAGGCAAGTTGGTTGGTGTGCATCAAAGTCTTAGCTTAGTACTTACGGATTTTTGTGCAATAATGTAATGATTTGATAGTTGAAATCGGTTCGCGTCCGTGCGTACGGAAATAAAATCCAGCTAGACGGTAAGCACTTGTTCAATTTATAAATTGAATTAAATTTAACTCGTTAAAGACGATGCTGGTATATAAGATTGGTAATGAAGTAAAACCGTGACTTCCTAACCGATTTTAATGTAGTATTAAAATAATGAGTTTGTAAAATAAAGACTTATAATTTATTAATTTTTTTATTTATCGTCGTATTAATTAAAACTCGAGTTTTCCAGTCTTGTAGTCGAATTTTACAATTATTCATGAAAGTCTAAACAGTCGAGTAATTTTTTGAACCTTCAAACACATCGATGTATATTTATTTATGTAAACATGTATATATTATGGGGTTTTGTAGACAAGCATTTAAGTTAAGGGATGAAGAAATATAAAGTAGGTACTGTTGATTTTTTTTTTTTTTGAGTTGGCCTTACAGCTCGAAGCTGACAGAAGCAGAAGGAGGGAAAGCCGTGAATGAAAATAAATCAAAAACACCTGTCAGAAGCCACAACTTGCTCCACCCGGCCACCCCATCACCATTATCGAATCAAAAATGAAATTAAAATCCATCATAGCAAAAGTAATTAATAATTGTTTAAGAGAAGCATAAACGGCACTTATAGCCGTTTATGAAAAACAAAATCCGGAAAAAATATGAGATTTTACATCGATAATTGCAAAACCATCAATGTGGACTGTAGTATTGCATCATCCTGGTCAAACAGAAGGGGGCTGTCAGCGGCGGACAGATTTGGAGTTGCATTATCCTCAGAGCATTCCCGGTGTATTAGAAGCAATATGACCGATGAATCAGCTGATCTATTGCTTAATTTTGTTCTGGACTGCGTTTTTCTATATGATATGCGTCATCCGGACTATTTTTTTCTTCTTTCATTTTTTTTGTCTTCTCTGTTTCGATATTTTAGGTTGTAGGAGAGTATGTGTAACTTTTGAAATTGTTTTTAAGACATTCGAAAATATGAGAAAAACCAGTCTTCAAATGAATGATTTTTTTTTATATCACCATAGTAAATACATTACATTATATTATTTGAGTATTACGTGTGTGTGTTACAAACATAGAAATATTATATGAAAATAAAAAAATAAAAATAGAATAATGATATAAGTGATGGTAAGGACCCATCAGTAGAGAAAAGAAAACTAGAGTAAGGGTCCTGTCTCTTAACGTTTTTAATAAATATGTAGATACTAGATCTTACAGTAGGGAGTCAGTCATAGTATTGATATAGTTAAAGCGTTTTTATAATTATATAAATAAATACTTGAATTTATTATTATTATTATTATTATTTTTTTATTATTATTCTTAAATCAAAGTAGATAGGTAATGTTGATTGTGATGTTTTGATCCTAGGTACATAGCTTGTCATAGTTCTTTTGGTGTATTGAAGCATGGAACTTGAACTGTATTTAATATTGTTAAACGCGTTATATAATTATGGTTAATTGTGTTTTTACCTTTTTTTTAAAAAACAATTGCAAAAAAAACTGCTAAGTTGAATATAAGATTTATCGGGAGCACAGTAATATTTTTAAAACTCATTTCAAAGGGGTAACGACGCCGACGTGGCCTTTTTAAAATTATTTCGATTATTGCTTTTTGAACTGGCTTACTGATTTTAAAGCAGTATCGGCGGCGTTTCCCCAAGAGTTTGATTGATATTGCAATATCAAACAACAAATAAATGAACTCCATTCACAGCACAAACGGTAAAACTCGCCAAACTCCTCTCTATTTTCATTAATTTCATGCACCTATTTTCTTTTTGGTGTTGCTTGCCTGAAAGCCAACAGAAATAGCAATTCTTTGTCGGAGGAACTGCTAGATATGCTGATAATATAAAAAAAAGAACACGAGTTGAGAAATCACGCTGTACCTTGACCACGTTCTGTTTCATTACCCCAGTCCGCGGCGGGAAGTTCGCTTTCTGTGAGACCACCTTGTCCGGGACGGACGGGGGACAATCTGTCTGCTTTCTGTTTCACCGGGCCCTAAAGCTTTAACTAGATTATCACTAAAAAGTAGTTATGTTTTGCGACGTTTTCAAGGCCGTTTACCAGACTTTTTTTCCTGATCTTAAAAACCGGCTCAAAGTGTGATGTCGTCTATAACAAAGGATTCTATTATAATTAATAATTATACAATAAACTAAACGTACATTATGAAACCATGCGATCTTATGCTGTTTAGGGTTTGCCCTGACGTTGCATTCGAAGTACACGTCGTCTCCTTCTTTGATCTGATGGGGCTTGAGTGATGTTCCGAGTTGTAGAGACACCAGAGGAGCATCTGAAACAAGATGTAAACACATTATTCGGTTACATGTTCGAGAATAACTTAGCCGTTCAAAAACAAAGGCTTCCACTAGATAAATAACATTGTTAAAATCTCACAAGAGACCGAGTACAAGACAACACAACAAGCTTTGTCGATATTGTTGTTTTGATGCGTGATATGTTGATGCGTTATACCTAACAGGACAAAATTTCTAGGCCAAAATGATGCCTCCAATAAATCCTTGAATAGCTTCTAACGAAATAATAAACAGGTCAAGTGTGTGCTAGTCAGCACACAGCGAGGGTCCGTAGGTCACACTATATAGTGTTTAACTGTAAAGTGTATAAACAGTGTTTTTTTAAAATGCTAAAAAGCTTACTTTGAACCATTTTAAGGGTCCGATATTCTCAAAACACACTCTGATAAAGTATTTTTGCCACTGAACCGGACTACAACCATATAAATACATCGAAAAGACCATAATTATAAAAAAATCGTATTTTGTCAATAAAATATAAAATAATATTTTTTTCGAAATTTCCAAAAAGTGGTATCTTTACTTTTGGTCGAAGAATGTTCAGGATTTTTTTTTCAGATTTTTTGCACTTCACATAAGCGAGATAGAGGGGGGGGGGGGGGGGGGGCACGTTTCACACCCACTTCAAACTTGCCTACGCTCGCCCTATCAAAGTTATATCCAAAGAATTATATATTTTTGTAATCAGCTCGACTTACCCTTTCATATGATACCCCTCACGGTGTCGAAAAAAAATAAAAAACCCTTAAGTTTTTTTACCCTCATTTTTTTGAAAAATATTTTTTTTAAGTCGCTATATTTTTAAAATATATGGGTAGGTACAAGACACATACATGCCAAATTTCAAAATGATCGGACGAAAGGTGTAGCCGTGAGAGCACGCGAGGGGACGGACGGACAGACACACGCAGGAAAATATAAGGGTCCTTGGTTTTGCCTACGGACCCTAAAAATAAGGAATGTTAGAGAAAAATACCTGGAAAATATCTTTTAACAAGAAATGGTGTGGAAAGTCGGGTAGACGGTCGTTGTTTAATTTATTCTGGACGAGCTTACTTGAATCTCCTTAAATTAATTTTGATTTCATATCGGAATAATATAGGGAAGGGGGACAGAGACGCCGGATCCTATAATTTGAAAACTCCGAGTGTCGGGTCCGGGGTGAGCCTAGCTCCGATATTTAAATTAAAGCTTTACCCGGCCTACAACTCCGGCCAGGGGTCGAGCAAAGGGGAAAACTTATGTTACACGTTATAGGACCCGAGGGAGACGTCAAGGGTGCCGCCAAGTCGTGAAAACGGCCATTCCTCATCCGACCGGACTCGACGTGGCCGTCTCGGCCACTGGCTTTTAAACAAAGATATATCGGCAAACCGTATATCTCCGAAAGGCCTTTTCGGACTTTCGCAGTACCGGCAACGCCGACTCTTGAAAACCTTACGCTTATGTAATACGGGTAAAAAATATAGCGGTTCTTTCTTCTATCCGTCGTCCCGGTAAAAAGAGGCTACCCGGGCATAAATATATAATAAGCCGTTTGTTAAAAGAAACCAGTAAGGAAAAAGTGGGGGTGCAAAAAAGGGGTATAGATAAAAATTCCGGCCGCGAGTTTCTTATTCTGGACTCGTTATTCTTCGCCGTTACAGCTTTATTTAACAGGATAATATTCTTTTATCGGGTGGAGAAATATCCAAATTGCACTAGATCTAACCTTACTGTCACAATAACCCGAATTCTTTCTCTCTGTTTTACGAGCCGAAGCTTTCCCGTATTGTAAGCAGCTCCGGCTAAAACTAGATAACTGCCGTTTCTATACGCTTCGTTTATTTTTATTTTAATCGCGTCTAAAAACCATTGGAAATATATCGATTTTGAAGTCTAAGTCCTGTTTAGGAAAATTCTTATTAGACTACGGCGTTTAAAACGTAGGTCCTCTCTCCAACCTAGGACTCAAAAATCAAGTTACTAACGAGGGATCTAAAACGACCGATAAAGACCATTTACAAGAACCGCACTACTCGAAAACTTTTTTTTTTTCATTAAAAAAGTGAAACATTCATATGTTTCTTAGAATTATTACATTCCTCTGTTTTCTTATCTAGATAGATAACAAATAGTTATACTACATTATTGTTATAAATTAAATCTACGAAGTAACATCGGCTACTAATCTAAGGATTTATTTTCATAAGACTAAATCGTTAAATATATCACATGGATAGAGCTACATTCTAATCACATTAGACATTAATCGACAAGAAAATGTCAAGAAGAAAGAAGACCGATTTGTGTATCGTTTAAGGTCAACAAACATAATATATAAACGATTTGTCGTAAAAGGAAAAATAAACTACGAGGTGAGTAGATCTTAGTGCTAAACGATCCAGATCATACGGTTAATTCTCTTACTCTACTAGCTAAAGAACAAATAAAGAAATAGCTTGGCGGATAACAAAACTAATATCGAGCAAGTCCTAGACCGAACTAAGAAAACTTCTCCAACATTAAAGAAAAAAGATAAGAACATTAAAAAGGTCCCCAAAAAGGAAAAGTTTTAAATGTGTAGTTCTAGTTCTATCACTGGCAACAGGTCGACAAAACTTCGAGTAGGATAAACGCTTCCTCTCAAATCGCATGCAAACGAAGGCTAGGCATACGTCGGTCAACGGGTCCACTGTCCGCACCACCGAATTTAGTTAACCTACGCCATCATTACAGAGAACTAACTTTTCCAAGCCACCTGAAATTCTCAAAAAGAATTCATTCTTAAAGAGGGATTCTTCGAGGGAAAGCTCATTTTATAAAAACCATTTCTTTCGCCGTTTCAAAAAACGGAAGAGTCACGCAAGATGATAGTTGCGTTCTTTTTGAGACTTCGACGCTGATCAAGTAATATCCGTTGCTAATAACTTCTCAGTTTCTGATAAAATAGCTTCGGGTATCCGACCCACAATAAAGATTCTAGTTTTCTTTACAAGATTCTTGTCCGTATAAATTACTCGACGATCTCACATGTTAAAACAAAAGGATAAACCTCCGACTCGTTCTGTCGTATCCCCTATCCAATATTGTACTTATACCGAAATAAAATGTTTTATATCTAAAAGCGAATAAATAAATGAACTTAGCTCTTCTCTTTTTTTCTTGTCTTTTTTAATAGCTTGTTCTAAGTAATTGAGATTTGTAAAAAAAAAGGTGTAGGGCGGTGTAGAAAAAGAGAGACGTAGGACAAGAGATATTAGAGGTAACAGGACATTTGTTAATTACTAAGGTAGAAAAGGGTTGTGGAGGAGGGGCAGGTGGTTAATATAAGGACCGAGTATCGGAGTCCGGGTAGGGGACTAGTTGTAATTAGTGTTCTAGAAACAAGAGGCCGCTATAGAAACCGGCACCATCTCATCCAGCCACACAAAGCCCACACCACCAGATTCCCTTATCTGCCACCTTCCCTTTATCCACCTTAAACTTCTTATACGTCCTCCGTACTACCGGGCCACCCCCTTATAGAATCCTCAGGGTCGTTAATACGTCCGGACTCGACGTTCTTGCTCGTGGTCGACACCCACGAAGCACAAAGAACTCGGCTTTGTAGGGTGGGAGTACTCCTTGAGGCTTCGATTTCAGAAAAAGCCGTAGTGACCTATTCCCAACGCGATTAATCGGAAAAATGCTGAGGTCAGAGCCCGTACCCTAGAATAAGGAAGGTAGATGGGTCGCTGAGAGGGGATAAAAGGGGATAAAAGGGGATATAAAAGTGGGCTTGCCAAAAACCGTTTGTTAATCTTGTCGGGGTGCCCGTAGGATGCGGTAACTTAAGCTGAGTGTTGTCGAACCTGCTGGTAGATAACTGAACGTTACTTTCTCAATCTTCACAGCCAAATTCGAATTCGAGTTGTTCGCTCAGTACTGTTTATTGAAAATAATGTTCTTACTCTTAATTTTTGTACTTAATCGAATTTAAATGTAAGAACATATTCTATAAAGGGTGTCCCCGGATCGAGTTACCTATGCCTATAGGTAAATGCAAAAAAAAAAAATCGTAAAAAAGTCATTCTTTATGAAGTCTTTTGCATGTTTTGGAATGAAGATTTATCGCAATAAAAATGTACCATGCACCCTGTATCCAAAGGTACAAATTTCAGAAATTGGTCAAGATTGAAGTGGTCTTATTATTGATTTTTTGAGAAAATTTTATTTTTTATAAAAATAACTATTTTCTATTCTAAGATAATTTTTGACATAAAAAAAAATGAAAAACGGATGTCAAAAATCCCCCCCCCCCCTTTAAACTGAAAAATATCCACAATTGTTCGATCTGGATAAATGAGGTATCTTTTTAAAGGTCTTGTTTTGTACATCAAATGTTGTGATAATAACCTTTTTGATTAAAGCAACTTAAAGTGGACAAGAAATAAAAAAAGGGTTGGGGAGGGGTGAGTATAAAAATAGCTAAGATGTGATTATCATCATTAACAATCAATACGATTGCAGTCCTAAAAACAATAATAGTCAAATTACTATGTTTACCTACATTCATAAAACTTAATAAATCTAAGCGGGAGGGAATGATTTTAATTCAATTCTATTATTATTTTGTTCTATTAAAGTTTTATGACTGTAGGTAAAACTAGTAATTTGACTGTTATTGTTTATAGGACTGCATGATAATCACTACTTTAAAATAAATAGTTATTTTTATACTCCCCCCCCCCCCAATCCCTTTTTTTATTTCTTGCCCACTTCAAGTTGCTTTAGTCAAAAAGGTTATTATCACAACATTTGATGTACAAAACAAGACCTTTAAAATGATACCTCACTTATCCAGATCGAACAAATTTAATATTTTTCAAATTTTTTATGTCAAAAATTATCTTAGAATAGAAGAAACTTATTTTTATAAAGAATAACATTTGTACCTTTTGGGTACAGGGTACATGGTACGAAATTTTTAATGGGATAAATCTTCATTCCAAAACATGCAGGAGACTTTATAATTATAAAGAATGACGTTTCTTAGAAAAATGATTTTTTTTTCGCATTTAAACCTATAGGTAACTCGATCCGAGGACACCCTGTATAATATAATGGACATATTAATCAAATGCATATTATTGCACTTTATTGGTTAAAGTAAGTAATTTTTTTTGGGGGGGGGGGGGGAATTGCCTATGGGGCCGGATCTCCGGGGGGCCCGGGCGTTTAGGGAGCCGGCCCTGGATTTTTTACAACCAAAAAGGCAAGAAGGATTGTGATCAGTGGCGTAACTATGGGCCCGAATTGCAGGCGGGCCCTAGTACCAGGGGGCCCCAAATCCATAAAAAACATAAAACTACTGTCTTTGTACCAATGTCGATGGGGGCCCCTTTAGAGCATAATAAAATCTAACTTCGAATTATTCTTTTATACCATTGTCAGGGGGCCCCATTCAGTTCTGAACGCACATTTTTTTTTTTGCGAGGGGCCCCAATGCCCAAACTATGCCACTGATTGTGAAGAACTTAAAATTATTCCTAATTTTTCATTAGTATGGAAGTTTAAATTCTTGTGTTTTATTTAATTACTTAGATTTTTGTGATGTTTCATCTTATTCAATATGGTCAATTTTAATTTACAGGAGAGAAGCTAACAGACAAATCATATTATTAACGAACTGATATTAATAACTTATACATTTTTACTTGTAATGCAAGTTTTGTAAATAAAATGTGTAACTTAACAATTTTGATTTGTTTACTCATAATCTCACTATTTTGGCAAAAAATTTATATTATGTTTTATTTTATATTATGTATTATACAAAGTGTAAAAGAAGGTTTTTAATAAAACTTTCCAGCTACAAAACAACTCAATTATTTGTTGTTTTTTTAGCCCATCTTAGTTAAACTTCAAAATTCATTCTCACCTAACATCTTTTCCTGTAAGGACAAACTTGTCCTCAGAAATCCTTAAACTCATCTTTTTGCACTTAAATTATAAAAAAAAAATCCGCGGGGGAGGACCCCCCGCCGTTATTTGTTCAAAGGGGCCCAAATGCTAACTTGCCCAGGGGCCCGGATGGAGTGACACACTAACCCCGTTTTATCCATCACATATACACAGACTGTTACGTCCCAGAGTTAGTTACATAAAAGTATAAAATTTGAAATCTTTTGAGATGCATTAGGTTTAACTCTTACAAGTTAATAACACTTAAAATCCCTTAAAGCTCCTACTAATAGAAATAAATACGTACTATCATATAATTCAAAGTTTAAGCAAACATTTAAATCGTCATTTATAAAGATCCAGGCTTTGATTAAACCTTTTTATCTACGATTGATACGAAATATAAACATTATATCTCTGTTTAGATGCGTAGAAAGTGATTATTTACGTACTTGTATTCATTGGGCATGCGCGTCTCATAGTTCTGAACAATTCCTCTTCTTTACCACGCTAGCGCGGTAAAGAAGAGGAATTCTTCAGCTTTACGCACGATTACCGAGTTTGTTTACATTTAACAAAACTAATTTGCTATTCTTTTATTAAAGTAACTGTTTATATCGAGTTTTTAGTGAAAAACAATGAATGAATCAAGTGGCTTTGACGAAAATGTAGAGAATAATACTCCTCCAAAAATAATTAATTCGGCAAAAAATACAACTCAAGATTAATGTCATCTTTATCAAGAAAAGAGATACGAACTTACATACAACAAGTTTATTTTGTTCTGTATTTATTATTTAAATCTAACAATCGTAGATAAAGTACGGTACGCAACTCGTGCGAAAACGGCATTTTGCATTGCTCGTGTGGTTTTACTACCCTCGCTGTCGCTCGGGTGTAAACTCCACACTCGCATGCAAAATGCTACTTTCCGCACTCGACGCGTAATTCACTATTACCAAATAAATAAATGACAACTTTCCTATTTAGCTATTTCTTCGTAATCATTTATACGTTTTAAGAAAAATAATAATAATAATTTATTTCCACCATAGAAAAACAGGTATTTTTTATAGGCATTACAATAATAATTGGTAAGGGCCCAAGTAAGTGTTAAGCACCTAGACTAGATAGGGGGCCTCGTCTCTAATACTTTGTTACACTTTTTTAAATTTATTATTTATTTCTTAACATTAACATTTATCTCAAATAATAATTAATTAATATTATTAGTATGGTTATTAATATTACACAACTATTTTTAATTGTATTCATTATAATATATTTAGTGTTCTTTTATAGTTATTTTGGTTTTATTTATAGTTGTTTTTATTAATGTGTTTTTTTTTTAATTATATCTGATTTAATAAATACTCTTTTTGAATGAGTTGAAATTGTCTACATACAGGGTTCCTTTTCACTTTTTTGAATTATGTAAATTGCACACACTTTTGCTGATTACAGAAAATGTTCAGCATATGTTCTGGAAGTGCATTTACAGCCATTATATCGAACCCTGAAAACCGCATCTTTCTATCTATCACGATTCAGGAGATATTTCGCTGTTCCATATTAGCTGGGACACCCTGTATAATATTAAGAGCGGCTGGTAGTCTATTAAATAGATGAGGTCCTATATACAAAGCAAGTCTTTGTTTTGTAGATTTGCGGCAGAGTTGAGTTGTATAAGTATTGTGTATTGTATTTGTGATCTTGTTAAGAAGTTATGGCATAATATAGTAAATTCTTATTGTAAAAATTAATTAAAATTGATTTATCAAACAGTAATGTTATTGGTGGTACCTTGAATTCAGAAAAAGTTAACAAAAAAGAAAATCTTTTGGGTTTTCTCAGTGCAATTTTTATAATAGTTTTTTGGATTATATTAACTAGTTCTATACTGGTTGGGGAAGCCATTCCCCGAGCTAAAATACAATAATTTAATAAGGATTCTACAAGGGCTTGATAAAGTAATTTCAGTGTCGATTTATTGGCAAAATCTCTAATTCTGATAAAACTGTAACTGTTTTTTTCGGATTCGTTTTACCATTCAGTTTACATGTTCTTTCCATTTTAAACTATTGTCTATTATTACCCCTAAATATTTAATCGAGTTAATTCTACAATATTATTTCGTTACAAGTTCAGTTCGTATTGTAGTGCACATTGTTACATGTATATTTTTACTTGTAACCCACTTGTCGGTTGTCCCCGGAAGTCAAGCAAAAAGCACATGTATTTTGCCTTAGTTAAATTTGAAGTAAGGGGGCTGTCGTTAAACCATTGTTTTCCTCGTTATTCTCAAAGAAGCATTTTGAAACACTTGTTCTCTCGTGGTTCCCCTGGAGTATACCCAGGTATCATCAACAAAGGAAATTATTTCCGAGAATGTATTTTCGAAATTAAATTATGTTTTAAATACGAGCACTATTTTTTTTTAAATATTTTAATAAGTGGAATAGAAATTAAGCTGTTATAATAAACAAAACGAAAAGTGTTTCTTGATAGACAGGAAACCTCGGGCCCTTAAAGCGTGAAGAAGCCGGCTGTAATATTAGTTCGAGTCGGTATAAAAGGAATTACAAGAAAAGCTCAAACTACGGTTGGAAAACCTTAGAAACATCGGCCGACTGACAAGCGAATTAGCGAAGAAAGAGGCGAGGGACGGGACACGGACATTGAACTGAGCTCTGCCTTGGAGTGAAGCGAACCTTCCCAACAATCTAATCAGGGTCGTTCTCACGTTTCCCGAGGCCAACAAACGCTTTTCTAATTTACTTCCTTTAAGATTATTCAAAAAGGTAAGAGTTGTTAAGTGGGCTAGAGCTCAAGCTAATGTCTTATTTACTCGTCCGATTCTTTTATAATTGTTTTCTTATGCTGTATTTCCCTTCCTAGTTCTGAACCTAGCAAACGACATGGAATCTAATCGGTGTGAACACAATTAGACTTTACGGGTTTGTAAAGGCTTATCTCATGATGTATCCTTAACCTAGAGTTTATGTGGATCGTTATTAACGTAATTATCTCTATTTGCTTCATACATACAGAAAAAACAAACATTTACACGGTAAAACCCACGAGTTCTTAACTGTCGTATGTCCATAAGCGGATAACATAATATTATAAGACGTTGTACACACAAGGACATATTTCAACGTGTGTAAAATGTCGCGTTAAGTAGACCGTTACGAAGAGATTGTAAAATGTCAAGAAAAAAGAACTTACAAACAACGTTAAGTGTAATGGAGTCGTCCAAAGGCGGAGCTTGTAGGCTTGGATTTATAGCCTGGCACTTGAGGCTGTGTCCGTCATCTTCAGGAGCCGGAGAAAACACCAGCTTGCTTATAACTACCGACTCGTTCTGCCACACCTCCACCTGAAACATACGACAAAATTCTTTTTATCATTCACCTCTTCCAGAAAGTAGCTTTCTAAGATCCGTCGGCTTTTTATTTTTCCTTGCTAGAAAACCAAGAATATATAATTAGTTTAATCCACTAAGGCCAACATTAATATCGGACATCCTCGTTAAGATATATTTTTTTAAAGATAAATAATCGATACAATAATATCGATTATTTATCTTTATCGATACGATAACAATTAACAATAAATTAATCGAATTTACTCGTTAATTTGGTATACATATAACTTGTATTTTGTTGAAAAACCCTGTTCAAAAATATAAAAGAAATAAACGATACCAGATTTAATCAGCCACTCCAACACATTTTACGGAAAGTGTTTTGAACCGAGTATTTTGTGGACAAAAAAAAAATATTTTGGGATAAAAAAATCATATGTAAAGAAAAAAAGATGTATATTTTGTATCAAAAAGATATGTATTTTGGGATAAAAAAAATCGGGTACGGGGTACCTCAGAACTTTTCCTCACTTCGGAGGCCACCAAAGTGACCTCTCCTGCTGCTTCACCGCTGGAGGAAGCAGCATTGGGCGTGGTCAGTACTTGGATAGGTGTCCATTTTGAACTAACTGATTTTTTTTTCAAAAAACATTTTATACATTATTTTTATTTATTTTATTTCATTTATTTAATTATTTGAATTTTGGCGGTATTTTGAAACAAGTAAACAAATTTTGACGTCTAACAAAAGTATCGCACTAATTAATAATTATGTTCCCTTATAACTTTTAAACTAATAAATGGAATTTTATATTTGTTCCTTTTTTTATCGGTTCCAACGATATGCTATATGTCAAAAACATATTTTTATATTTTCGGTATTATTAAACGTCAAAGTTTCACAATTAAAAAATCGATAACTTCAAAATGGCGGCGAATATCAAATTAAATTGGATGAATTTGGTTGACATAAAGAGGTACATTCGTGCCAAATTTCAACTCGATCGGACCATTTTTCGATTTTTTTCAAGTTTTGCTGACTCAACAAACTAGGTTCAAGATGGCGGAAAATGTTGATTTTCCGGGCAGCACAACTACATGTAAGGACTGGTTTTTGTACCAAGTTTCAAATCTCTAGCTTAAAAACTGTGGGAGTTATTGACGCACAGACAGACAGGCTGACATCCAGCTAAAACCACTCAAATCGTCTTAAAAACACCCAAAACGGATAATTCCGTAAAAATCTCGGTTTCGGATATTTTGGGTGAAAACAATACTTTTCCTGTATACCTTCGGACAAGGTGAGGAAAAGTAAAAACCCAAAGAGAAAAAATGATGCGTAAAAAAACAACAACACAAAAGCTATTTACTTGTTTGCTTACCACTTTACTTGTTTATGATGAGTTAATCGATAGTAAACAACACAAGTGTACATGGTTTGTATAAATTTTGATTACTGTGGTTTATTTGACGGTCATATGATTAATTTTGGTATTCCAAGTTTCTTCTTTTCATAATGATAAAATAGAAATCTCTAAAATAAACGTATTTTATATTGAAAAGTTTTTTCTCATTGAATTTCGGAAACAGTTTATTGTATAAGAACCGGAAGTAGATTTTGAACTGTTAGATCCAGGGGAAAAGTCAAATGACTGATTAAAGAGTACAATGAAAAAGAGTTCTAGTAACCTTACTCTTCCCAAATGACAGTAAAAGCTAGGTGCTAAAGAAATTCTCCTTAATACTTAAATCTTTGAAAGCTGATAAACTAAATTTCGGTAGAACGTAAGTTAAGGGTTTAATTAAAAAAATCTTTAAAGACATTTCTTCTCATCGAGATGGTTAAATAAGTAAATGAAAATGAGACATTTTAGTTTATAGTTCCACTTCTTATAAAAAATAAAATAACTAATTGAAATATTCATTACATATTGGGAAAAACGAGAATAGAATTTAATTTTAATAAATGTCCAATTTAAAATGACAACTAGTTCTAAAAACGCTGATAGCGTTTCTCAAAAGGAAGAGCGATTTTTTTAAATATGCTGGAAAAATGAAGAAACAATTCCATTTTTAGGATAATTAGGGTTTGGTTATCCATAATTATAAAGCCAAAGGTTTGAAATTAAATTTTATTTTATTTCAAACCTTTTTTTTAAATATAAGCTAAACCAAAAATAACAAAACAAAAAGAATGAATTTTTCTTTCTTAAATAAATTCATTTTCGTCGATAATTTCATCATAATCTACTTCATCAAATTCAAAACCAGCATACCCTTCAAGAGGATCATCACCAAATAAGTCATCAATTACCATAGGATTACATGCAACATAAGCAGTTAACACCTCACGCCATGCAATATTTCTGGTACAGCGAGGATTTTTAGTACTCAGTAAAACTTTTTGGTTGGATTGACGTTTCACCCGACTAAATGCAACGTATAACTTGCCTGTGTGAAAAAACTGCAAATCTTTGGTCAACTCAAACTTTCTCTAAAGTTTGTCCCTGTGACTTATGGACAGTAACAGCAAGTGCTAGTCGCACTGGGAACTGCGAGAGTTGCAACACAAACCCTAGCCCCTTCTCAACAAGTTGTATTCTAGGGTTGTGAGCCTCCTTTCCAGCGTGTTAACCAGTCAGGATTCCAGTCTTGATTAGGTTATCACAAAGTTCTTTTTTTATTTAATTTTATCAAAACTATACATTATAATTATTAACATTACATTTTTTATTTGTTGTGTATTGAAAGCTGTCACTTTTCGATTATGAAATGTAAACAAACAATGCGCTTTCTTATTACGCTGACCGTCCCGTGTTTTTGTTTATCCTAGGTAACCGGTTTCAATTTTCTGCATCTGTACTTCTTTACTTATACACGACCAAGGCAAAAACCTTAACAACCCCCACGATCTTGGGCTCATTTTTCTTCTCACACCGTCCCCTACACGAGGGCATATCGATGGCATAGATTAGATTCGGTTTTGGCGAGATCCCAGTTACAGAGATTTGTCCTTTTATAGATGAAAGATTCGACAAGTGTTTATGATGACCGATTAAAATTGTCTGACTCAATTGATATGATGTTGCTAATGTTGTTCGTAGATAATCAGACAGGATTGTTTAGATTTGCAGGAGATAGTTGCAAGTGGTTTTCAAAACTTATAAGTAACGAACGTTAATGCTATGAGATGGTCCACACGTTCCATATGCACTATTTTATGTTCGAAGTTCGAAGATGCTTTACACGCGTCATATGCACTATTTTATGGTTAGAGTCATATGCAAAATTTTAAAATACGTGTTATTCTTGGGATTCGGTCGAGGAAGTCGTCTATCTTAAGTAAACTTCGTTTAAAAAAAATCCATTTACTTGTCGGTGTAGATAAAACGGTGTGTGACATACGTTTAAATTTTCATATCAATGCATAAGTAAGTTGTCTTGCACACAACCTTCATATTTACTCACAACTCATATTTATTTTACTCATATATACTCAATCTAGATTTTAAAAAACACCGGCTTTAAACATTTTTTTTTATTTTAAATTCCTCCATTGAGTGTGATGGAAATTCCACGGGCACTTGACGCGGATTAGTCGAAAAACGTAAAATGAACTCTTCTTTGACTCACTCCTTTAATTATATTCCGACACCTTATAGCATCTGTTGCTGCAGTTTTCTTTTTAACCCGTGGTTTTGTTTTAAGTTGCAATCTAGTTATCTTTCCGGAACATTTTAAAGATCCGTCAGGTTTACAAGTCAGTCGGGAGTAATTCCAATAAATCTGCTAACACACCAGTAAAAATGTTTTTGTTTTTTTATCCCCCCCGTCCAAACTCCGCTTAATAAATGTATTTCTTTTTCCAAAAATTTATGGTCGCGTATTATTTAACTTGGGCTGGATCTTTATTGTCCGGGGTGGACAAGGGACAACAAGCGTTGTTTATTACAGAAGAGGGATAGCGATAAACGATCTCTCGAGGTTTTTCTTCTTAAAGATCCGGTCGGGCGGAGTGAGAAGACGCCCGACTTAAAATAGCGTTTCTCTATTATCTCGAGTGTTTATTGCGGTGTCAGGAATTTCGATATCGCAACTCATTATTCTTTGAAAAGGACTATTAAGAGAAAAGGGGGAATCCTTGAGAGATAAAGTTGATAAAATAATTTCAAGAGATAGGAGGAGTATAGGTCGGTAATATGAAAAGGTATAGATACCGAGGAAGGGAAGAGAGAGCGAGGCAGACGTGGCAAAACGCTAACTCGACTAGTACAGAGCCGCTACCAACTGCCGACTCGAGCCCTACTAAATGTTATTTAACGTTCCCTTGAGCATTCCTTTATGTTATATCATTCGATTTCTCCAGGGCTCTTCCCCTTAACACTATCTATACTCGACGAGAAGGCTTCACTTATTCCTCAAACAAAACCCCTCTTCCAGTCAACCACTAGAACAATCTCGGCCAATTTCCTTTAAGAACTTCATGGTCAAAACAGCGTAGAACAACTACGCTTAACTAGAAGTCAAATTTTATGCCTGGATCTTTTCTAAAACGATTCAAGTTATCCGCATACGCATGTTACCCTGTTAAAAATGAGATTTAGCAAACTACTCACAACAACTATAAAAACAACTATATTAGCTAATGTTTAATGGTGTAGATAGGCAAAACACATCAGTTAATTTTTGTAACTTTCAAATAAAATAATGAGTCAATATAAGAAAATTACCTAAGTATTTGTTTAGCATCACAACAAGTAATTAATTATTCTAATATTTACACCTTATTAGAAAACAACTGTCTCAAAAACCTCAACAGTGTTGAAAAAGTTAAAGAAAATATCATTCATCACAATTGAATTTCCACCAATTTTTGCACAAATTTCTACTCAATTTATAAATTCTCTACAAGCACTTTGAATGTTGAGAATGCTCGAGGGGAATATTGGCGACGACCTATGTTAACTCTTTTCATTAGCTCATCAACGCTAGTAACCGATGCCGCGGACGGCATCTATTTTTTTGTATTTAATTAAAATGGTCTGTACACAATTAGTTATTGTTGTTTATTGTTTATTTTCAGAAAACAAACTAAACTTTGATACAAATACTTGATTTGTAAGCAATTTATATTATTTCCAAAATGGATTAAAATTAAATCATATTTAATATTGATACATTTTTTTTTGCAATTCTGAGCTACTTTTCTAAATAAGTAATATTTTTCAAAGGAAATAATGGTAGTTTACTCTTGGTAATTTCTTAAAGTTTTCAAGAAACTGAACACCCTGTTCACAAAATGAAGAAAATATTACCATTTTACTACGTTTTTACTAGCTTGCTTTCTTGTTTGTGTGTTCAGTACAAATCTTGCAATCGACTTTTAACTAACTTCACGAGTAGCTAGACATTTGAAACTATTAGAATAGCTCAGAACACGATGGCAATGCATTATTTTAATACTTTTAGCCATCTTTCAGCATAATTTAATTCTGCTGTATGGAATTTTTTCTGTATGGAAAGTTAGTTCGGAAAAATCCTCAAGTAATTTTATTTGTTTTGGTATGACCCATATTTACGATCTTCATTTTGACGGGTTTCAAATTTATTTTGGATTTCTTATTTTAGTACCTGGTTTGGCTGATATAATTGTTAAATTGTTCAAGAATGATTATATCAGGCCTTTTTTGTTATGTAAAAACTAATTGTATTTTTTATTAAGGCCGGTCGTCCACTGGAAGCGACTACGGGCGACTAAGCGACCAGGCGACTACAGGCGACTTGAATCAGGCGACTATGCGCGACAGGGGTCGTCCACTGTAAGCGACTTCACGCGACTGTCACTTCACATCTCTGTATATTGCTCGATCACCAAAATTTCGAATTTTAGGGAGACAATAACACCTTTGGAACGTCTAGCGTTAACTTCCTCAGCAACTTTTCCACACAGTTCCTGCAGAATATGACGAGGGAATGATACAAATTATTCCTCATACATAGTGGGGTTTTGTTATAAATTTCTCTATATCCATAGTAAATACCGAGAGTCCCAGCCAATATGGAACAGCGAAATATCTCCGGAACCATGATTGATAAAAATATGCGGTTTTCAGGATTTGATAATGGCTATAAATGCGCGTCCAGAAGAAATGCAGAACATTTTCTGTGTTGAGCAAAAGTGGTGTGCAGTTTACATAATAAAAAAAAGTGAATAGGAAGCCATATTTTTCCAAATTATTCCATGCCATCCAAATCCAGTCTAAAATGCATACCTTATTTGTAACTGTTTCTTGCCTAAAGAGTGTCAGTAAGATTCAAAACGTGAAAAATTTACCAAAAATGCATGTTTTTAAGAATGGATTTGGATTTTACGGCAAAAAATAAAAACTTTTTTTATTGTAAATTTTTTTCCCCTAAATCGATTAGTTTAGCTGAAAAATGGACTTAAAGTTTTAATTTTAGCAGGTTCAGTCCTCTCCAGATAGCAAACTAATGCTTGGATCGAAAAATTTCCAAAAGAGTAAAAAATTCTTTTTAGCCTCAGAATCCAAATCTAGTCTAAAAATATGGCTTCTTATTACCTTTTTTTTTTTTTTTTACACACAGAGTGGGTGAGTGCCCCCAAAAAAGCAGATGCTTGAACCTGGGGGCGGCCGCTAGTTTTAGCTATGTATTTTAACAAATATAAAAAATGTTTAATCTTACCTCTTTTTACTCAACAAAAAATTGAACAAAAAAACAAACACAATATGATGTTAACAAAAACAAATTAAATTATATTACATTGGCAACAAATAACATTATAACAACAATAATTAGGGCAAATGATATTGATATCAATTTAAATATGTTTATAATTATGTATTATTTTTAAATTAGTAAATTTTAATAAATATTAAGTAGTAAAAGATAAAAGATGAAGAAATTTATCTAAGTATACTAGTAATAAGAGCTAAGCTTAGAGAAAACCAGGTATTTAAGCAGGCGACTACGAGCGACTGTGACTAAATCCCATTTCATTGGGACAAGTCGCTAGTCGCCTGTTGTCGCCGGTAGTCGCGCATAGTCGCCTGTTCAGGGTCGCTTGCAAAGGACGAGGTTATATGGTACTCTATATATTCGGATTGGTCGCTCATAGTCGCCTGTAGTCGCCTAGTCGCTTAGTAGCGCGTAGTCGCTTCCAGTGGACGACTGGCCTAAGAGATAAACATTGAATGACAGGGGAACAGGAAAAGTAAACAAAGTAATAAATTAATTCACGTGTGACAACCAGGTTTGTTTACACTTGTGTCCTAAGTATCGGTTTAGTTTTTCTGCATCTGTAATTCTTTAATAGTAATCATTTTTCTTCTCTTACCGTTCACTACACGGGGGCATATCGATGGAACGGTTTAGATTCGGTGTTGGCGAGATCCGTTGTACAAAGATTTGTCCTTTTATAGGTTTAAGATCAGCTGTCTAGTTGGTTGTCATTTATATGAAGTAAATAAATTCGGAACTATTTTTTTTCACTAACAGTAACAGTTACATTATCAACACTACATATTATTCAACAGAAAATTTAAAAACGTAGTATATAATAATTACTAAATAAAAAGAACTCTTTATATACTAGGTTTTTAAATTTTGTGTCATAAATAATAAATTTGAAACCCGTCAAAATGAAGATCGTAAACATGGCTCAAAACAAATAAAATAACTTGCGGAATTTTTCCGAACTAACTTCCATACACCAAAATTTGCTGAAATCGAACTAAATTCTGCTGAAAGATGGCTAAAAGTATTAAAATAATGCATTGTTATCGTGTTCTGAGCTATTCTAAAAGTTTCAAATGTCTAGCTGCTCGGGAAGCTAATTTAAAATCGATTGCAAGATTTGTACTGGACAAACAAACAAACAAGAAAGCAAGCTAATAAAAACGTAGTAAAAAGTGCTTTTTATCTTGTAATTACTTAGAGGTATAAGAACAAGCAGGAGTTTTGAGTTTTATTTATTTCTTTTTTTTTGTAAAGAATTAATTTTTTTGAAAACTTACATACAGGATGGCGAAGCGTGAATGACCACATTTTAAATGGTTACCATGTGCTTAATATCAGAGCTAAGAGATTGAAATAAAGCATTTTTCTAGCAATAATGAGGAAGTTTATTGGACATAAGTCAGATTTTCAAGTGTGGAAGATAATTTCAAATAAATAAATGACGTCCTTATCGATTTACACATTCTTAGAGGCGCTCAGCGAAGTTGCGCATCACGTTTTCTAACATCTTGACAGGAATTCGAGCGATTTCACGGCAGATAGCGTCCTTCAACTCGGCAAGGGTACGTCGTATCGACATAGCTAAGTATTTGTCGACATAAACTTCGACCTTTAGATATTCCCATAAGATAAAATCCCACGGGCTGAGGTTGGGCGTGCGTGGCGGCCATGGAAAGACATCATTCCAAAAAATCACATGACCGAGAAAAAATTTTCGGACGCGATCCATGGTGCAGTGGCTCCATCTTGATGGAACCATATGTGGCCAGAATCCATTTCGTTATCCTTTGAATAGGGGGTGAAAAAATCTGATTCGCTGACGAGATGTTGGAGAATGTGATGCGCAACTTCGCCGAGCGCCTAAGTAAATCGACAAGGACGTCATTTATTGGAAATTATCTTCCACACTTGAAAATCTGACTTATGTTCAATAAACTTCCACATTATTGCTAGAAAATTTGCTTTATTTCAATCTCCTAGCTCTGGTATTAGGCAAGGCACCCACTTGCGATTTCTAATCGCGCGATTATTTAGTCGCGTGAATAGAACACATGGTTTTAAATTGGAATGCACCCGCACCCATATGCAACTAAAAAATCGCGGCGATTAAAAGACGCACCCAGACCTATATTTGAGGCGACCCGATTGTATCTCTTTTGGAATGAGGCACACTGACACTGACAGCCATGAAATAGCACTTACGACTGTTTAGTCGGACTTCCGACTCTAGACTCAAAACATTCGAAATTACTCTGGCAGAATGATTTCATCTTTCCTGTCGTGTGAGTGAATTTTTTTAAAGGTTTTCTTTTTTAAAACAATGTCAGGCAAGCCAAGTGATGAGTCTTGTGAACAAGGTGTCATAAACAGTGTGATTGATACAGAAAAACTCATCATTGAAATATAAAAAAGGCCCGTAATTTACCGTACCTACCTCAAGGTTACTGATAAACGCTCTTTAGCGGGTATTGGCTTTCTCCATTTTGTGTCACAAATTATAGATATGAAATTTAAAGTACAAGCATTTAGTTTTCAGACCCTGCAAACCCCATATCTCTATCTATTCCAGAAGCTGAGCTATAAGTGCTCCAAAAAGTGCGTTTTTTTTTTGCCCACCCTGTAAATAAAATGGTGACTTTTTTCTATTTTTTTTTTTAAATCTATAATTGACTGTAGATCCGCACGAACAATATATCTATTGACAGTAAAATATAGCAAAAAGCTAACGTATAATTAAATAAGTCTAAGCAAACGACTTGCTACATAGAACAAGTATCTACTTTAGGAAAGAAAGATCGAGGGTAATAAAGTTAGTTCATTTAATGTTTTGAAAGCATGAGAAAAATGTTGAACATTTCTTTACTGCTGTTCGCGTTTAACAGCAAACTTTTTTAATGCTCTTAATATTTTATGGGAAAAACATATTTTAAAGAAGATAGTAAAAAAAACTTGAAATAGTTTTTTTTTATCTTGGATTATAAGTGTAAAATAAAAGATTAAAAATCATAAATATATATTATACAATGTGTGTGTGTTTTACCTCTTTACGTAATTTCAAGTCTATAACTATTTAACTAGAGGGGAGTAAAAATTTTTGTTTCTCCTCTGTGGAAACCTTATTACTTAAGTCTCTAGCTACAGTAAAAGCTGAAAGAAAAACAATACCAACTTTTTCATTTCGGCCGAGACGTCAAATCCGAGGCATGTTTCAAATACTTTGACACTTGTTCCTCCGTCTTGGACTTAATGTGCGATCTTAGCGGTTATTACATTTTCCCATTATTTAGTTTCTATTACTAAACAACGTCAATTTTCAATTTCAATTTGACTTCTGTGCCGCATCAATAGAGCTTCCTTTTTACTTCCCGACGTAAACGAGCAGCATCAGGATTTTCGACAACACGAACTAATATTTTGTCCTTAACTTTCTTTTTCTCTCTTTATTGTTTATCACGACTACAATTTTAAATGTCTGTAATAATTAGTACAGTTAATATTACTTAAATTACTTGGTACAACATGAAAAAGAAGTAGATAAAATAAGTCTATAGTCTATATATAAATAAATGAAAGAATTAGAGTAGATAGAGTAAGGGAATCCAGTCTCTTGAGGCGTTGAGGAGGGTTATCTGGATTGGGAAGAAATGAGTTGAACTAGGATAAGGATGATCTAGTAAGGATTCATAGAATGTGTGATATTGATCTCGAACGAATGGAACGTTAAGATCATTGTGGAGAGTGAGGTTGAAAACATAGAATGGAGCATCAGTGATAATTCTTAGGAGCTTGGATTGCATGATTTGGGCTTGATGCTACCTTGAAGTAAAGATATTTTATGCATATTTTTATAGATGTATGTAAGTATGATAATAATCTTAAAAAAACTATCAGAAACTATCGATAGTCTTTTCCCTGGATGTGTAGCAGCAAGAACACATGCCTAAACAGTGGAAGCTGTAATCTGCCAAGTCTCTACAAAAGAGACTTTTTCCTATTGCAGAAAAAATTATTGGAGAGTGCCAGTGTGAAGTTCGCCGAAACCGCTCAACTACGGATCAAATCTTTACCTTGAGGGCAAATTCTAGAAAAATGCTATGAGTTTAATATAGAATTTTACCATCTTTATATAGATTTCAAGAAAGCTTATAATAGCATATTCATACGACAACTTTGAGAAACCTTAAGAGGATTCCAAATACCGTCAATGTTAATTAGAAAAATAATGCTAACCTTAAGGCAGACCAGTAGTAAAGTAAAAATTGATGGTCAGATTTCTGCCTCTTTCTACATTAATCAAGGTCTAAGACAAGACGATGTCTTATCAGCGACGTTTTTTAACTCGGATAAATAGCAAGATCCAAAACATCCTTAAATGAGGAATACGTAGAGCTAACGCAAGCAGCATATGAAATAGGCCTGGAGGTTAATCAAGTGATGACAGTGTACATGTTAATGACTCGCTTAGGCTGAGGCAAAACTCGGTGAAGAACTCAAATCAGTTTAGTTATCTTGGAGCACATTTAAATAGCATCAACAGCGTTACACAGGAGGTGCAAACTAGAAAATAGCGGCTGGGAACAGATGCTATTTTTCACTCCTAGGATTAATGAAGATCAGTATCATTAGCCGCGATACCAACGCAAGAGTTTACATCACCATTATTTGACCAGTAGTATAGCACTACGGCTTGTAGACATGGTCACTGACCTGAACAGTAGAAGAGACATTGTTATGCCGATGGAAAATTAAGGTATTGCCTGTAATTATGGTCCAGTGTGTGAAGAGGATCGATGGACCAGACGAAGGAAGGCCGTAATTGACCCGGTTTGGTCAGTGAAATCCGTAAAGAAAGATTGAGATGAATTGGCTACGTAGAAAGGATAACAGAAGAAGAGCGGTGAAAAAGATATATAATGGAAATCCTGGGGAAAACACTTAAGAGGGCACAGAAGACTGAGTTAGACAGACCAGGTGGAGGACGACCTCAGACATTTAGAAATCAGAAGACAGAGGACTGTAGCCCAGGAAAGAGACCTCTGGTGACAGAATGTGTTGCAGGTCCAGGCTCTCCCAGAGCTGTAGCGCCAGGGATGTATGTTGAATATCAGATAGTTGAAAAAAAGAAAGGAAATGCTTATTAACGAGATTTGTATGATCAAGGTCTATACTATCAGGACGAGGGGAGAAGAGCATAGTAGAGTGTTGGGCAAAGACCTCAACTCTTTCTGAATCAGACTTTGCCCAGGAGTTATCAGGATTTTGGAGAGGAGAAGTTAATGGTTTATGGGATAGAAATCTTCGAGTTGTGTTCCATAGTGATCTATCTTTGTCATTAAAGGTTGTAATAAAGTTACCAAATTTTTCTTTGTAATAACATCTAAGCAACTTAGTTAGTCGTCTTCTAATAGTATTGTACGTTGGTTTGTCTGTTGGATACCTAGTTTCATTCCAGGGGGGCCTAACCTATATCCGTTATTAATGTTCCTGTGTCGATGTCGATTGGCTAGTAAGGTCTACTAATATTGAGTATGTTTGTGTCAGGAAAAGTTGAGTTCCTAACTGAAGTATGTATATCGTCTGTAAGTAATCTAACGTCATTGTCTGTTGGGGTTTACAATAATATACTAAGGTCTAGTCTTTGGTCAAATAATGTCTTAAAGTTGTTCAAATCAGCACGTCCGATTATGATTAGTCTAGGATTAGGAGGAAGGATAGGAGGGTTGAGGTCAAGTGCGAGAAGGACAGGATAGTGATCTGAGGATAGGTCATCAAGAATTGAAGCCATGGGATGAAGGCGAGCAATGGTAGTATTTACGAAATAATCTAGGAGGTATTTTGAGGCAAGGCAAATTTCGTCGCATAGGATTCCGTGGTGGAAAAGTTCTAGGTTTTGCTAATTTTTGGTCGAAGGTCTCACTGGATGGCAGGATGGCTTCTACATGCTGGTGTCCTTCGCTTCCAAACATGGCAATTTCTAAAACATAAACTACATTATAGCGCCTGTAATGAAGTGGAAGCCTACGTGACTAAATACGTTTTGCTACGTCACAAATAAGTGCCTTAAATATACCATTCGTCAATTATCACTGATGAAGCTCGGGTTAGGATCTCAAATACATTTAATATTTATCTCCGTAACCTATTTAATAAAAAAAAACCCTCAATATAAAAGCATTAGTTTCTTTCAAGTAGTTTTTATTCAAAAAAATAAATTCGAGTTGAACGGTCTAGATGTGTTTAAAGTAATAAAATTCTGTGAATATGAAGGAAAATAATTATTTAACTAATTACTTAATTTTATCCCTAACTCTACAAAAATGTTTTATAATTAAATCAAGTGTAGTTTTATTAGTAAGGTCAAGAGCTAAGTATATTATGATTTATACTGGCTATACATCACTCTAGATTAGGGTAGGTTTTACGCTGATTATAGTTTTCCGGCTAAGTATCTACTTATACGGTAATATTATTATTTATCGGTATCATGTAACTTCTATGTCGTTATAAAATACATAGTTATAAGGCTAATTCGACGTTAAAGCTTTTTTTTAGCAGGGAATAAATCCAGCACTAGAAAATACAGGAATAATAGCAGGGAGTAAATAAACAGTTTAAGGCACCGATCGGAACCTAGGATAACGCCAGATATTTACTTTCTTGTTTGAGTTTTAGTTTTTCAATAAGAAAAAAGTATTTATTTGTCAAGAGTATATCGGCTATCGGCGTGGAGTAGTATGTCGCCGTGTTTCAGGAATACGGCCTTAAATTTCAAAACGATTAATTTAGCGTCGTGTTTCTTAGTAAGTTTAAATGTGAAAGTAGAACCGTACATTTTCTATTTTATGTTATTTTTCAGCTCAATTAATTCCATATTAATTGGTCTATAATTGAGTGGATATAATCACTGTAGCGTAACATGACTCCTTGAGCCGCCCACTTCAGTTCCACCGACTTCCAGTAATATTTAATACACGAACTGCATTACTCATTATGTTTCTACATTCACTTGGATATTCTAATGCGTTCACGTCTACCAAATATATTACCGGTATAGGCAATTGTGGACGGCAGGGGTCGGTAATGTATAAACGTAGATACACGTATAGATGAGTTTAGAGGTATAGATTTATTTAGGTGTGTAGAAGTAAGGGAAGCGATGAGTTATAGGTTTTATCTCTGTTTATTTTACATTGACGGAGGTTGTTTGGGCTGGTTGTGAGGCCACTCTATTAGGACTGGTGGAGAACAATATGCAACAAGTTCGCTATTTTTCCCGAGGTGGCTTTTTACATTGTTGCCAACTAACGGGTGGCTTTTAGTCCGCTCGCCCAGACACGGGGTCCATTTCATTTTAAGAAAAATAAAAAAACATTAATAACGACAATCTTTTTACTAATATTAAGTTAACAGTATTAACTAATAATTGTAGAGCTATTGAAAAGGTTTTCTATATTGAGATAATACGAATAAATCGATTACAAAAAATACGATTTCCGACAATTTAAACTAACTCTCAACCTATGCTATCAAGAATGAGGTAGGTAGAATTAAATCGGCACGTACTCGATATAAATATATAACAAATAACCCTGAGAGCGTTCAGTAAATTGAATTGCTATGCAACCGACAAAATACAACACTGGAGCCATTACAAAATTAAATTTAACAATTTAAATTTAACACACGAACATTTCTGGTGACAGTTCAAATTCCAGAGATGTGACACATGTTTCACATCTTGTGAATGTGTAAAGTGACCTATCTCCCGTCCTGACATAACGTAAACAAATCTAAAAGAACTGATAGAACATCGGTAGTCTAAACGAAGATACCTTCGTATAGATGATTGGAGGTCGCCAGACCTAAATAGGCAACATTGTAGGTCCTGTCCGTGAGTGTAGAGTCTTACATCAATCGAAACATGTTCACCAAGAGTTCACCGTAGGATGATCTAAAATTTCTTCGTTTTTTAAAACGATAAACGTTTTTTAAAACGATGAACGTTTTTTGGATTAAAAACGATGTCACAAATTAATAGATATTACAGCGGTATATATAGAACAGAGGTCCCTAGTATTTTATCGTGGGCCAAAAAACATTGAAAGCGGCGTCGGTAGTTTACCTAAGCGGCAGATTATTCGAATACTACCACTACTAGTTTCGAGGCCAGCACAGTGGAGTAAATAATGGAAAGCGGCCCGCGAGCGGTATGTCGGACACTCCTCATAAAGACGGATTAACGTGTATTATATACAGTTATCACTATCACCATCAAAGTAATATACCTTGCCTCTCTGGCAATCAAACTTTGATGTCTATAATATAAATGATGTAAGTTCAAATGAAATTATAGATACTTAATTAAAGCGAGGCTGTTAGACATGTCTATACATGTTTAAGCGTAGGAAATTAAGCTGAACGTGCTGTGGAATGCCAAAGATTAAAATAACAAGAATTACGTTGTGTTATTATGAATACGGTGGAACCTTAATTAATTTTCATTAGAGGACATTCCAGAGCGGTATTGGACGGTGTGTAAGCACACGATGTTCATATACGGCCACCTGCAAATATTCACCTTCGTATTTCCTAATTAAACGTTATTCGCCGCTTCCTCTATAAAAGAGGCGACATGTTTTTTTTCTTATTTCAGGCTAAAATCTGCTGACAATCTTAAACTTATTAATTTACAATTAATATGATGAAATACACGTTTAGCGACGAATTTTATAAATAGTTGTAACAACTTCACATATATCAAGTAAGTGGAGCTTATTTCTATTTTTTAAATGACATCTCATGGTGAATAAAATTATAGAGATGAATTAATCACTTAATTGTATAAAAAATACTCAGTAGCTAATTGTCAATACATACCGGTTTCCACTTCTTTAGTCGGTCATTATTAGTAAACAGATTAAAAGCTTATTAATTATTTCAAGACCTATTTTACAAACTAACCAACAGGGAAACGAAAACATAAGGTGGTCCGAGAATAAACTGAATTGAGAATAATGGACTGAAAAAAAAAACAAAAAAAAACAAAAAAAAAAAACAGAATGAATACTTGAATTATGAAATTTTTTATTATTATACATCACATGCTGAACATTGATCTCCTTCACTCAACAACTTAACAACATAAAAAAAGGTACGAGACAACTCAGATTAACTTCCTCATATAATCTCGATCCCAGATCCCAGAAAACATGAATATATTGTTATCTATACGCGTGTCGACCTGCTAGCTGTAACTGTGAACCCACCTTTAGGAAAGTTACTATAGAACCTCCCAAGTGAAGTGAGAGTCCCAACCGGTACTATCGTCTACTCTAATCATCTTTTTAAACTATAAACTCATCAAGATTAACTATGTATTTGCTTAATATTAAATATTTATTGAATTAGGCTTGCTTCAATGATAAACCTACGCGATGCTTGGTTAATATATATTATTTAAAATGTATTCAACAGGTGGTTGTTTACTTTTTGTTTTCGATTTTCAACAAAATCAGATTTATTTTCATCAATATCTCCGAAACTATTTCGCCTCGGGGTATGATTTTTCTGAACATGCTTGCCAAATTTCGTCAAAATCGGTCCTGTAGTTTAGGTTCCACGCGTCTGCACAGACGACAGACAAACATTTTTTAAAAACCACTCTTTTGGACTCAAGAAACCTCAAAACATTTAAGTCCATCAAAATCGAATTTTCGCGCCATCACATTACTTTCTCTTTGTATGAGAAAGTAAAAAGGGAAACTGACGTGGCACAGAGAACACCAAGACTTTGGAGAGACAGAGGGCAGACTTTGGTGATTGCTCTCTTGATTAGCCCTGACGATATATGCAAAGTCACGACTCGAACCCAACCATCTGCTCCGGGGTAAGTCTGGACGATACGCCCAAGTCACCAATGCATTGAGGAATGTTTTCTTCCTTGATAAGTGCCAAAGTATCTACCTGAATGATCGGCTGAGATGTACGCCACTTAGATCGAAGTTGAAGCTCCTGAAGATACTGCGAAGTCCATCTTGATCAGAAATGTTGAGCCTTGAGTTGTAATTGCTGCTATTTGTTTAAGTGATTTTCTTCAACAGCTTGAAGTTTAGGTTCTGGTAAGGAGGAAAGGATGTCACCTATAAATGAATGGGAAGATGTGACAACGGACAAATCTGAGGGATCTGAGGACAGAGGTATGAGACGTCGCAAATTTGCACCTGCTTCGATCTGAGTAAGTTTAGTAATGAATTGAGAAAAAGTGAGTTTTGTATTACTTAATTAGCCTAACTCCTGATTCCCATAATCCAACCTAAGATGGCGTCTTAATAGGTATCCATCCCCATGGTATCCATGACCTTCATGAGCTGCGAGGTTTCAGATAGATACCCTACCCTTACTGCAACAGAGTTGCTGAAGTCTTTGAAGGTCCTTGTTAGCTCCAATTAATAGTGCCTTTGTATTAATGCCTATATACCTCTTCTCGATATAAAGCGACAAAGTGCTGCTACAAATGATTCTGTTGTCATGTCTTCGACAGGCTAAATGAATTGCCTTTGTGGCAAAACACACAAACACTGAAATATTGGCCTTCCTTGTCGACTTTTTTTACGCAATGAAACCTTAAGATGAAAAGGACCACAATAGTCGACTCCTGTGTATGTGTGAAAGGCCGAGATTATTGAACTCGTTGTCTAGGTAATTGACCCATGAGCTGATGTGTGACTTTAGGTTTTGCCTTGAAACATCTCAAACACCTACAAACTCCAATCTGAAAAATCCATCTCCAATGAAATGTTGTTCTTGAGTTGCTAACATAACAGTAGCGTGAACTCTGGAACACTAGAGATGTCTACATCTGGTAGTTGGTATTGAAACCAAGTTTCTTTCTTTTGAAAAAGCCAGAATTTGAAATTATTTGATGACTTGAAATTCCTGTTTATAAAAAAGAGGAAAACTAAGATAAATTACCTAACAAAAGACACAGTAAAAAATACATTAAATTACCATGCTTCCCAAAACCACGCTGAGGAACGTCTTACAACTCCATGAAGTTACATTCGTGATATCTTGAATTAATAACGCTCTCTTTCTTACAAAGGAGTTCCATCGATTGGCGGGAGCTGCTAACCAAGCAAGGACAATTGTCGAATCAGATAATAAGTTCAAACTTGATTGAGCTGAAGAGACTTGATTAATTAACCTTGATACTAGAAGAGCACCACAAAATTCCAGCCGAGGGAATGAAAGGCTCTTAAAGGGTGCTACTCTTGATTTAGAAGCAATATGATTTACAGTAACATTGCCCTGAACATCAACTTTTCGCATGCATATACGCAACCCATACAGCATATAGAGTCTCTGACTCATCACAAAAACCGTGTAATTATATTGATAAAGCTTCATGTCTTGATGTAATTTTTCGAGAAACTAATAAATTGTTAAGATGAAAAAAATAATTGTAGAATATATCCTTTTCTTGGAGAAGATGACCAAGAAAAATCATCATCATTCCAATCTAATTTATGTCTCGAAATCCCAAATCTTTGCATTATAATTTTTGCTCGTAATGTCCCAGGTCTCAAAAGACCTAGAAAGCATCATTCGTTGACGTAGAAATTATCCATATCTTCTACTAAGAAGAAGGGAAATTCTGCGCCTCATATGCGAACTCTCAACAAATGTTCAGATTGTTGAGAGTTCGTGTTGACAAATACGGATCACATGCGGTGCCGTAGGTAAGGGTGTTGTTTAGCCCCATAATTTTAAAAGCTTAACCAAAATGATCTCGACAGATAATAAGTACTTCTGTGAGGTATCAACATTTGTCTAAAACATTTTTTAAACATGTTTCAGCAAAGGACAAAATAATATGCTTGCGGAAACGAATCACTATCACTATATTGATGAGCTCTTCTTGGAACAGGCATGAGTAGGTCCTTGAGGGAATATCCCCGGTCTTCGCGGGCCCCTCAAACAATACACGAACCTTGGTTGTGGTAGAGAAATCTTTGAAGACAGGATGGTGAAATATGAAATACATACTCAATAGATAATGCATCAATTTCGTCTTAAGAAAGTTCTGATATGTGTCCTAAAATTAAGGTCTTCAGTCTTCATGTATGAACTTTAAATACTCTAATTGAATCTGTTTATGTTTATTATGAGTTCCCTAATCTTCTTTCAAGAGCGTAGAATCTTTTTAAAGTACTCGGTTTTGGATCTCCTAATAAAAATGGATCTTGTCTTGGAGGCGTCTGAACTACATATTATCCATTCAAATCATTCAAATTGCGTTCTGTAGCATCTATAATGTATGTCTCACATATTTAATCTTCACCAGCAAGTTAAGTTGTTAAATCACATTTTTCGACATCCCAAAATTCACGTATGTATTTGATCATCAAGTCTCTTCATTGTAGATTAAAAACACGATGACTTTTGGGATGATTATAATTTATCCTAGTACCGTTTCTCTAAGATTAGTCACCATGAGCACCTGATAATTGAATCCTGTGCCTAATAATTCCCAAAAAAAGTATTCCTGGAAAATTGAAGTTTGGATTAGAAAGATCCAGATGTATGGGAATTATATGTTCTGACATGTCAATGTTTCTCTTCGGTGTCACATTTTATATTATTTAATATACATGAAATTTAATTTAACATAGGTGAACGTAAGGTTAAAAGGCTAAATAATAACTATAGGGTTAAAAATATAATTATTTAAGTTTTAATGTAACAATTTAATTTTTTTGCTTACCGTTGTATCGCGAAACAAACCGCGAGTGTTAGTTTAAAAATTAGTCGGAGAACATGAAATGGAAAATTTTCAAACAAAACCTTTACACATCAGGTGCGAAAAAAATAACCCGTGAACTTAATGGGCCTTCTTGTTTTCCAAATCGGGGTCGTGTATCGGCGAAACAAGCTCCCTTAGTGCAACTCACTATTCGTATCGGTGAAAAAACGGCGATAAGGAATCGTCGATCAGTGAGTTTCGTTCTTTATCTATACTGTTTTTGTTTTTTATTAAGGTAAATATATCGGGCGAATAATAATGGTAATACCTTTTAATGACACACTTGAGAGTATAATGAGATCGATTTAAATCCCAAATGCTACTTAAATACACCTGTGCGAGCGGGGATTTAGAGTCCTAGCCTTTCTTCCCTTCTTATTTACTTTGAATGGAGATTTTTAAAAGATATTAGTCCTAGTCTAATACACTCGGGAACCGGTAGATAAACTATAAACTGTAGTCATTAGAATCGTACGTAGGGTCCACATAAATCTTTTAATTATTCCGGTATTTCGTTTTTATCGGAGATTCGTAATTTCTCTTATTGGCGTAGATAATTATACTTATCGATTTGGGTACCTGGAAACATACACGATTCTCGGGACTTTTTAATTAAATAGATTTCGCAATGCTACAAATAATACTCGTTAGTTCATATTATCGTTTAGACTTATTTAAGGGATTATTTTAAATAATAGCGACGCCTTGTTTTAAATCGGATTTTCTAATTGCCGGTGAACGAGGTCTAAGATATTTCGGTAGAGTTTAGAGAAGTTTTGGGACTAGTGGATGGAACGCAGACGGGCCGAGGATTCCGATGAATACACAACTCCAGATAAGGGACGACCTTAGACGACCCGGAAATGAATCCCTCTGACTTCGGACTTGAGTAGATCGACTCCCTAATTGTTGGATGCGGTAATCTCGGTTGACACAGAGGATTACCGAGTTTTCGGCTTATAGAATTGTGAGCCAAAGGTATTGATCCGACTGCGTAATCGACTACTGAGTATGGACGTAGGTAGCGTCGAAGTCTGTAGCTTAGAAGGTTGTCTTTGAAATAGCCAAGACTTCTTGTGCAACTGCCGCTATTAAACGAAATGTACAAAATATTTCTGTAATATAACTGTAAAACCAGTTGTAACATAGATACTCTATAGTCTATAGAGTTTTTCCTAGGCTGAGGTAATTGAAGTTGCAATAATAGGATGACGGAGTAGAATTATAGGAGTGCAGTTTAGTTTTGGATCGGTAGTTAAGTTAAGGAATTAAACAACATATTTAGTGTGTAGCCATACGCCTTGGAAAATTAAAGAAATTAGGTAAATTCAATAAGCTTATGCGGAAGTACGTGTGGAGATACTCAGATGAAGGCTAGAAATAAAAGAAACAACAGTAGTTTTACAAAATATGAGTGCACTTTTATAGAAGAAGCTAAGGTAGGAGGGTTTGTACTACGTTGGCTTGCTCTATAAAAAGTAGGGGAATAGCTGCCACGAGGTACAAAGTGGAGGGAGAAGAAAGGCATTACTCACTTTCCCAGTATACATTGAATTCTAAGTAGATTAGTAAATAGTTTTTTGTGTACACTTTAGACACCAACACACACATAAATATTACAAATTACAACACACACACGTGTTATTATTATTTACAGTTACTTATCATCATTTCATGTTGTCAATTTAAAATTACTTCAGCTATAGCCTCCCCCTTCTTTACTTCTCACTACGTAGCTGTCATCTGTCAGTGGCAGGGCCTGCAAGCCTGACAATGGCAGAATCTACACACCTGGCCCTCTTCTACCACCACGCCGAGACATGCAAGAGAACCTGTGTTGAGTGTAACCTACCTCGAGCAACCGGCAACCATGATATATTCGTATACATTTTAATTTTTTTATTTAATATATTACAAGAAAGAACAGTTTATTGAGTGTTACGTCCTCATTATATATCTGTGAATTTAGTGCAGTGATAGTGATGGCATAGTTCTGCATGCCACTAGCCTATTCTCACAATACACCACCAAAGTACATCATACACCAAATTCATTCCAATCACTATTCATTCTTCACCATTCGACACTTACCTTCATTCATTCATTGCACCTATTTGATTATTATTTAGTCATTGCTCTTTATCACTAATTATAATGTAGTAACTATCCATTTGCACTTTGGTAATTATTATTGTAGTACTAACCCCTTATATATGCACTTTTATATTTATTATTTATTTCATATTACTTTACACGCAACTTGCGTCTTTGTTTTCTCTGCTTACAGTCTAATTCCTCTACTTATAAGTTAAGCTGATAACTTCGTTTTACCTAGGATATTTATATCGAGTATTACAGCTTTTATGAGGCCTAATCATAGTCATTTGGTCCCTTGTTGTTTTTTGTTATTATTTTTTCCTGTTTGTTCATTTGCAGTTGTTTTAAAAGTCTTCATCCAGTAACTTTTTATTGTTAACTGGAGCGATTTGTTTCATTCTTATACCTTGTTAAAATCGTTTGTTTATGAATGATTCACTGCCTTCTCTTAATTCATTTTATTTTTTACAGTTTTAATTAAAGTTGTGTTTCTGGTTGTTTTAGACCATCGCAGATCTCTTTCCGCATTAACTGTAACTATTATTTGTGACCTTTGTTGGAGCTTGCAGTTGTCGTTTTGTTTGTACACACTTCAGTGTATACATTTTTTTTTTTTACCTACAATCTTCTGATTATGTATTTCTTGTCTTGACAAGAACAAGAGCACTTTATTTTGTTTTTCTAATCGGATTCATGCTATTGCTGACCAATGCAGCATATTTCTTTACTGTCCTCTTCTCTATTCTTATTGGGTTCATGCTGTTGCATTCTAATTCAGCAAACTTGCTGTTCTCTTTTTAATTATATTTATTCTTTGGAGATTTTATTTTGAAATCTGTGTGAACTGGCTCACCAATAGAGTACATATTTATTTGATTCACTTTATTTATTGTTTAATTTTGACAGAACACTTTGAATGAACTTTTTATTTTGACACGTTTTATTTTCGGTAGGTACTGTCGTTGACGACATTCAGAATGCAGGTGCTACGAGAACAAGGTAATAAAGCAGAAATTAACAATAATGAAATTTCTTTGTTTAAGTGAATGTGTAGGAGGCTTACTGACCTGAACAACAAGTTTGAAAGCTTGAGGAATTAGCATATATGGTAGATGACGGAGGGTCACCATTCCATGAGAACAGCTAATAAACTAAGCCTACAGAGTCTAATGTTATTTTGGAAACGCTGCGCTTAGTGGTAGGGCTACAAGTACTCCGTTGCCTTTAGTAACTCGTCTTGTTGTGCAACAACAAGGCAGTTCTAGAGCTAAATCTAAGCTTCCTACAATACATTTTCATAGTTATGATGGTAAGCGGGATCAGTGGCCTAAATTTTAGTTACTTTTGAGCTCTCAACCTCAAGCTTTTACTTAACACAAGATTCGTTGCTTACCAACATTGACAAATTTCATCTTGTTTCTCTACTTAAGGGTCCTGCTCCTTATATTATATCAGGAATTTATTTATCTGAAGATAATTTCCTGGTAGCCTGGAAGCTACTTACGCCTTTTTTTCTCTATTTGCAGTCCAATTCCTTCACTTATAAATTAAGCTAATAATTACAAATCCAATGAGGCCTTAACATATACTAATGACTGGGAGCCCTAGAGAACAAAAAAAATCACAGCATATTATAATCAAATAAACAACAATGATAACATATTTCTTGCCATACCTGAACGATACAAGTATTCAATTTTTAGATTGGGGCACAGATGAATCGTCATGAAAATCTTGTTTAGTCTGAGCAAATTTTAGGAAAGTATATTTATGTATGTTTCTGCGAAATGCTTAGTATAGTCCTAGAAAATGTATCCCAGAATGTAGTAGGAGTGAGGAATTTTCTCAGAATACCTGACCAGAGACTTTTATTTTTAAGAGATACTTGGTATAAGTTTATTAGAAAAATGTTACATTTCCTCTTTATGAATTTTATTCCTTGCATAAATGAAGCGAAAAAGGGGAACAAAATGAATAAATAATAAGAATACACCTATTGCATTTGTATGGAGTGATAACAGTACTATTTTAACCTTTCAAAACCGAGTTTCTTTCAAGAGGAAAAAATGGTAGGGCTCCTTTTTGTTATTTCTCGGAGAGATCCTAGAAGAAGGGCTCACTAATGGAGCGGCATTATGCAGGGAGGGCAAGAGGACACTACTTCGTCTTACGGCCATATTTCACGGGTGATAGCGCCCAAAGAAATAAAAAACCTTTTTTATTTGGACACTGAACGACAAGTATCTTTGAGAGTCAAGTCTCCCGTTAAAGTAGAATAATTGTTTGCATAAGACCGAAAAGGGATAATGCGCTTTGAATGATCTTCTACTATACGAATTCGCTTATGCCAGTACGTTTGTGAATACCATGAAAAATATTTAAACACAAATCTATTTTCAACATTTATTTTTAATGTCGATAAATATATAGTATTGGAAAGGTCTTGTGTGTTGGCTTTCTCTTGCATTTTTCTCTGTTTTTTATTCTATCGAAAGCTTCACAGTATAATAAAAGAAAAGACAAAAGGAAGAAAAGTCCAGTCATGCACCATGACTTAATGAGCGAATTTTCAAAGAAATCTGCGTATTATTGGCTTATGATAATGTCGGACATTTTTTTAGATTTGGATGGGTGAAAAAGAAAAATTGGTACACAGGGGTACGGGGTACAAAATAGTATATACCCTTCAAGATGCATGTCGTTGGAAAGCTCTTTAAGAGTACAGTAATAGTTGTTATGCACACTTTTTTCATATAAGAGGGGGTAAAATGGAAAAAACACGTTTTTATGCTATTTTTGACCCTAAATTGTCAAAATTTAACCCCTAAGTGGACTCCAAAAATTTTGGCCACCGAACTCATCCTTTCTTTTAATATTATTGAAATTTTAAAATTTGTTTGGATTTTTTAAGTGCATCCTAGGGTGAGATATCGTTTGGAGTGACACATACATATATACATACATACACACATAAAAAAAATTAAACTTCAGGAATCGATTAAGAAAAATTAAACTTCAGGAATCGACTAAGAAGTCTGAAAAGGATTTTCATGGAGAAAATTTTCAATAATTTGAAGCCATTGCAATAGCTTAATTTTCTTCGAAAATACGCTAAAACCAACAATCAAAATAACTGATAACATTTATTTAATAATGGAAAGTCTGAAGTGAAATATAGTTTCAAATGAGAAAACTAACTAAATGTGTCGGTAAGACATACCGGAATAGTAACAGAAGATATTACAGGAAATGGATGAATTTACACACCTTGACCAAATTATTTCTAAAGAGGACAGCACAACAAAAGAAATTAAAAAGAGGGTTGGCCGTGCCTGGAGAGCATTTCATAGATTTAGAAAAATTTGCTGTGGAGGATTATTATTGTAGAAGAGAGTAGCTCTACAATCTATATTGAGAATAATGTGAACAGATGGTACTGCCGTTGACGACATTTAGAATGCAGGTGCTACGAGAACAAGGTAATAAAGCAGAAATTAACAATAATGAAATTCCTTTGTTTAAGTGAATGTGTAGGAGGCTTACTGACCTGAACAACAAGTTTGAAAGCTTGAGGAATTAGCATATATGGTAGATGACGGAGGGTCACCTGTGATTGGTCTTCTTGATAGCCACCATTCCATGAGAACAGCTACTAAACTAAGCCTACACGAGTCTAACGTTATTTTGGAAACGCTGCGCTTAGTGGTAGGGCTACAAGTACTCCGTTGCCTTCAGTAACTCGTCTTGTTGTGCAACAACAAGGCAGTTCTAGAGCTAAATCTAAGCTTCCTACAATACATTTTCATAGTTATGATGGTAAGCGGGATCAGTGGCCTAAATTTTAGTTACTTTTGAGCTCTCAACCTCAAGCTTTTACTTGACACAAGATTCGTTGCTTACCAACATTGACAAATTTCATCTTGTTTCTCTACTTAAGGGTCCTGCTCCTTATATTATATCAGGAATTTATTTATCTGAAGATAATTTCCTGATAGCCTGGAAGCTACTTACGCCTTTTTTCTCTATTTGCAGTCCAATTCCTTATTGTAGAAGGGAGTAGCTCTACAATCTATATTGAGAAGAATGTGAACAGATGGGACTGGTCTAAAGTGAGATTTGGCTCTATAAATAAATAGTTTTTTTTTAAATAAATAAACATTATAAATACATTTAATAGGTCTCATCAATATTTATCACAGAATTAATGTTTGTTGTAATAATTGTTATGTAAATTAATTGTGATGTAAAATAAAATTATAAAGTAAAAATAAGAAAAAAAGTAACTTATTTGTAGTATAAGTAAAAACATTAGTTTTTTTCAATACTAAAGACTCTACCAGGGCTGTTTCTTCACTCCTTAAAAAAGTACGTTGGTTTAAATTTAGCAAAAAGTACCTGCTTATCAAATTTTGTGTGAAAATTATTTGAGTTGATTTGTAATCATACAATCCACCCTTACAAACTAAGTAGGGCATAACTAAATAAATGTACTTGTTTCAAACTATAATTAAAGAAAACAAAGGGAAGTATGTACTTGCATAAAAGTAATTTTTAGGCTTTCGTAGGTCATTAAGGTGGTTAAGCATATATTATGTACCTTACATTATTATGAAATTACATTATTTTTATTTCCACTTCCCACATTTTATAAAAGTAAAAAAAACACAAAAAGAAACAAATTTAAAAGGCCCCAAAACACAATAAAAACATAAACCAAGTGGAGTAAGGGGTCCATTGATTCCTCGGGGGGCCACAATGTTTTCTATCGGTAATAGCGACAAAGTAAATCAGGTTTTTTTTTGGTTTTTTTTTTTTTTAATTTCATCGCTATTTTCGGTATTAGCATGACTTATTTCAAAAGTTTAGGATTAGCTGTTATAGGGGGGTTAGGGGGGGGGGGGGGGGGGGGTTTGGAAGAAAATTTGGCGCTAAAACGCAATATTGGCGGTAAATAGCACAATACTCATAAAATATTAAATATTTTTAAATATTTACTCTTCAGTAGCTTTCATTTGATTCCCCTCTCGAAAATTAAAAATAATAAAGTTTAATTTAGCTTGTTCAAGATCACAACATAAGAACTTATATCGATTAAAATGTTTAAATTAATATAAATATGAAGAAAAAAATCTGATTTAGCTGACACTGGTTTAATAAGATGGTTTCAAGTCTAGTACAAGAAGGTAGCTAGGTAATTTAAAATAGATAAATAAGATTAAGAATGACCAGGTTTAGGTTAAGGTTTAGCTTTTCTGTCAACTTATAAAAAATCTAATTTTATTTAGAATTGGACAAAATTATGTTGAAGATTAATGATATATATGTATAGATATGTTATATATATTATATATATATATATATATATATATATATATATATATATATATATATATATATATATATATATATTATTATTATGTATTATATATATGTTATAAATATTTTTTACTTAGTTTTCCTTTTAACAACTGAATTTCGTCTTTAAAAACGCCAAAAACATTATTTAACATTTTCACTGCCGTTAGAATATCTTTTTTTTAAAAATAATTTCTGAGATTACCACTCACTTTAGTAACATTTTCCACCAAAACTATTGCACCGCTGACGGAGTCGTCTTTACTCCACGCCATCTTGTTGAACCCTCCCTCATTTTTTTGGAACGAAGTTCCTTATCCTGGGAGTGAATCCGAAAAAACGACCAAAATCACCGTCACGCAAAATCCGTCACGAAATCTACAGATGACGATAACTTGAGTAAAAGATTAAAATCAAAATTAAAATAATTGGCCAGGTAGGTAGAAAACAGTCCTATTTCAATCTAAACTCCTTTAACAAACATACTCTTTCACTATAAACTCATCATGATCAACTTTTTTCTTATATTCAATATATATTTATAGTAAGACGCTTGCTTTAATTATACAAATAATGATTTTCTTTTAATTTTGCCTTGGTACACAACTCTGCTAGGTACAAACAGTTGGTTACTTTTAATTTTGTCTCTTTTCTAACTCCGCCATGTATAAGTAGTTAGCAATGTATACGTACTTAGCAGTGTGATTTTATAATTTATATTTAATGAAAAATGTAAGGAACTTCGTTCCTACCGGGTGTCCCGCGACACCACACGTATTTTTTTTTTTTTTTTTTTTTTTTTTTTTTGGTGTGTGTGTGTGTGTGTATGTAGGTCTGTGAAGGTGGAAGACAGATGTAGAGAAGGGTATATGGAAAGCGCTGGGCTACGGAAGGAAAAGGTAATAAAAATTAAATCTACAATAGTTTTATTTGACAGGGTATGTTTACA
Organism: Gerris lacustris; assembly: GCA_951217055.1. NCBI lineage: Eukaryota > Metazoa > Arthropoda > Insecta > Hemiptera > Gerridae > Gerris > Gerris lacustris. Next base: position 17,216,434 of record OX578285.1, read on the forward strand.
CACCTCTAAACATTTAAAATATCCAGCTATAAAAACAAAATCAATAATTGAAATTATGTTTCTTGCTATTAAAATGAAAAGATTATACTTTTATAAAGGTAAACTCTTCGATAGGCGCGAGGGCTCAAGTCTATAAAATGGTGGCACGGTGCGGTGCGCCTCGTGCGTTTTTTAAGGCTAATCTTTTCTTTTGTGGTTTTATGGTTCTATGAATATTTAATATTTCTATATAAATGGAAAGTAAGTAATGTAATATAAAATTGGAAAGAATAAAATTCTACATTTAATATAAAAAATGTAAATAAGTTGAGTGGAGTTTGTTTCGAGAAAATTCGAGCACAGCTAGAAACAATATTATAATATAAATTAAGATAAATGTAGAAGACATCTTTACTGCATGCCTGATTCTGCTATAAATATTGATACAAGAAAATAAATTAAACAAGAAGACAATGACTGCAAAAAAACCCAAGTTTGAAAAGTCTGATATTTTATAAGTAACAAAATTAGGGATAATAAGTAAACAAAAACAAAATTGAAAAAGCTAAAAACAGTTTTGGACAGCACTAGCTACAATAAAAGACTAATTAACTTCTTTGTAACATTCCAATAGTGACTATCTTATTTCATTTAATTTATTGAAAATGTATATATTTTAGAAATAATAGGTATATTAATGAACTTTTTTGTAAATCGGCATTTAGCCGTGGCGCACGGATTTGGGCGTGACCATCATTAACAGTCAACAGTAACAATAACTTAATGTACAAAATGTCTCTTCGAACAAAACCCGTTCCTTGATTATCGCTGTACATTGTGTTGTCGTTTAATCTGCGTGATTATTATTTTTTTTTTCCAAATCGTTGTGCCATTAGGTTAAGATAGTAACACACATAATTGTGACAGAAATTGTTGAATTCACATGTTTATACCATCATTTCTATTTAAAAAACTTATAATTTCATTATTAAATCGTTTTATAATCTCGTTTTTGAAGTGAGGACCGGTTGTCGGGGAACTTGTATTTTTATGTTAATCGAAATTTTTTGTTCCGTCGCTTGGAAAATAAAAACATAAATAATAATAAAAAATTAAAAAAAATATATATAAAAAAAGCCCGGAATATTGTAATAATGCAATATTTAGTCTGAGCGTATTCGGATGAGTGGTTATAGCGAGATAAAAGGGCAGGGGGAGGACATACGTGAGGGCAAACTAAGCCAGCTTTGAAAGCACGCTTTAGAGATAAGCTTGTATACCGTGTTTCATCCCCGCTTAGCCTTACAAGATTACCAGGAATAAGCGTCATACCACAAATATGCTTATCTTAGGTCATACGAATAATATCACAGGTCAGTTACGTCTGCCACCTCAAATAAAATTTCTCATTGAAAACCAAACTTGAGGGCTCATGAAACTTAGTCAGTCATTTTTTTTATTGTTTAACACAACTACAAATATATGCAATTACATTGTAATAAGCGATATTGATGATTATTGTTTAACATGGCGGGAGCAACAATAAGAAGAAGTAGTCCACTGACAAAACTTCCTTGGCGATTTTTATATAGTATAACAATTATAATAAAAAAAAAATATTTAAATTATGATAAAGTAAATTAATAATGTATTTATATAATAATAATAATTATTTAATAGAGGATTTATAGGAGTAGATCTCTAGGCCACTGCCTCTTCAGACGTCTTGGAAGGTTACCCGGAATATGTTGAGAGGATAGGAGTTGTATAAGAGGATTAGGTGGGATAAAGATTCATGGATATTTTAATGTTGGACTTAGGATGGATTTCGGACAAAGGGAAATTCAGGTCTTAATGGAGAGTAAGGTTGAAAACATAGTAAGGAGCATCAATAATTGGTCTAAGAATTTTTGACTGTAAGATTTGGAGACGGGAATTAGAAGGCTTGGTGCTGCCCTACGCCTCCAGACCGTAGGTCCAAGCTGGCTTTAAGAATACATTGTAGATACGAAGTTTGTTATTTAAGAGAAATCTTAGACCTGCGATCCAGAAGGCCGAGCAGTAACTTAAATAGTCGTGTGATGTTAGAACGTTTTGTTTTAGTGTGTAGTTCCCATGTTAATCGACGGTCGAGGATAAGGCCAAGGTATCGGACGGACCTTGAATTATTTATCTACTGAAGGTATTTGAAATCACAATAGGCCAGGAATATATAAACTAATTAAAGTTATCTTCGGTTAAAACAGTTGATTCGAAGCATTGGAACCCAATGGTAACCCAATTATTTAACTTAACTTGCATTCCCTAGTAAACTTAAAAGCAAAAGGTGAGCCGTGGAAGATATTGTGAATTGAAGGAGAGTTGGTACCTAAATTGATGGTGGAATGGTATAAAGTACGGATAATTCTTCGGACAAGGGTAGATAAGTTAATTGAAGAGAGCTTCTTACATTAAACAAAATATGTAACCTGTGTGTTCGTCTATTTGTTTGTTTGTCTACAGTGGCGTATCCAGCGGCTTGGTCTGGGAGGGGCACATTCTCAGTCAGTTTAGATAGAAGGGGGGGGGGGGGGGGGGTATTTGAAGTGACAAGAAAAAGGAATTAAGTTGTGCAACCAAAAACTTGCGAAACAAAAATACTTCCAGCCAGAAACCTAAACAACAGGAATCATTCTGGCAAATATATTTTTCTTAAAACAATTTTCAACTTTGCTTGACTAAGACTTATAATAAAGAATAATAAACAGACTGTTCTTAGTTTGAATAAGGTATTTTGATATTTTAATTTAGCTGAATAAGGTTAATATTCAATAGACTTATAATTTATTATATTTATTTAATATATTAATCCACCATGGGAATTTAATTTACCAAGAATGATCCTAGTGTATTTGGAATAAGACTTCTGAATGTTCTGCCGGGTAAATTAAATTCTCTCAGACAAAAATGCTTTGATAAACATGAAATCAATATTAATTTATATTTCTCCCTGCAAGGTGAAATATATTTTTGCTAGTCTCTTAATGGAAATTTAATCAATATTTTTTAATTGTGACAATGGAACACAAGTCGAAGTATTATTATACTTGTTTGTAACTCCAGCTATTAATAAATAAATAATTAAATAAAATACTACATATTACTCTTAAAATACACTACATCTTCACTTTATTAGACAAGAGTGACAATTATTAATAATTCAGTTGGTAGGGCTGTAAAAAAAAGAAACTTCATATACATTGTCAAACGAATTATTAAAATAATAGTACATTACTCGTCTTATGCGGAAAGTAGCATTTTGCATGCGAGTGTGGAGTTTGCACCCGAGCGACAGCGAGGGTAGTAAAACCACACGAGCAATGCAAAATGCCGTTTTCGCACGAGTTGCGTACCGTACTTTATCTACGATTGTTAGATTTAAATAATAAATATAGAAAAAATAAACTTGCTGTATGTAAGTTCGTATCTCTCTCTTGATAAAGATGGCATTAATTCTTGAGTTGTATTTTTTGCCGAATTAATTATTTTTGGAGGAGTAATATTCTCCACATTTTCTTAAGTCACTTGATTCACTCATTGTTTTTCACTAAAAACTCGATATAAACAGTTACTTTAATAAAAGAACAGCAAATTAGTTTTGTTAAATGTAAACAAACTCGGTAATCGTGCGTAAAGCTGAAGAATTCCTCTTCTTTACCGCGGTAGCGTGGTAAAGAAGAGGAATTGTTCAGAACTATGAGACGCGCATGCGCAATTAATACAAGTACGTAAATAATAACTTTCTACGCATCTAAACAGAGATATAATGTTTATATTTCGTATCAATCGTAGATAAAATGTAAAACGTGTTTCTAGTAACCCGGCATTAATAGTAATAATGTCGTTACATTTTACTCCACTTTAATGGCGGAAGCGTGCCAGCAAGTATTTATACCGCTCCATGTTCTCACTTATCCCCCCCTCCCCAATTTCTAATCAATTACCTCACGCAACTAATGTAAAAAGTATCCGAAATAATGCAGCACCTATTTTTCTCAGCTACTTGCTCGATGTTGGGGTTTAATGTTTTTTATCCGACTTAGATAGATGGACTGCAGGAACAGAAGTGAACTGTGAGTAACTAATCTTTCAAAAGTCCCCAGATGTGATCTCTAAACCATTAAATGCTTCTCATAAATTACTGCATATTTTAAATACGACTTCTTAACACTTTGCCTTGGCACATTTTAACCAATAGGGCTGATAAATCACTACCAATTAGTCTCTTCATTTTTTTCCCCCCAATACAAATGAAAATTATACTTATTTCAAGTTATATGTAGATGTGTTACCTCAGTATATTTTATAAATAAAACTAATCTATATCCGTTTAATTTGTTTATTTATTATTATTTAACGTTTGAATTATCAAATTAATCTCTCCATCCGTGCGGAAGCTTTCATGAGATTAAATCATTTCTACATCACTTGGAATTTAATTTAAAAATAAATCCCGTCAAAGTGCTTTTGCGTTTAAAAGTTTACTACCTAATTTTAAGTAAAGAGGGAAGTATATAACTCTGACATTTATATAGTAAAGTTTAGACACCGGCTAAACTACTTCCCCTACGTGTTATTGGCCTATTAAGATTAGTGGGACGGCTTCTGCCTGCCACCTGTCAATCGTCCTGTCTAGTTTACCACAGACTACAGCTACTAAAACAATATTGAATAAACTCGATGAAAAAGTTACGACACCCTCAAAATGTAGCAACTAATAATTAATTTTATTTGTATGCCATTGCTACTAATTATTTATTTGTAACGAGAAGTAAGTCTCGACACACCTGCATAATTTAAATTTTAACTTTTTCAAAGAGTTGGTGTAAGGAAACTGGTTTGTCTCAGCTACTGTTTTTAATGAAATCAATGTTTAATTACCTATTTAAATACATAATTTCAGGGCTAATATACTGGCTTGCTCAATAATTCCGTAGCCCCCGTCATTTTAAAGGCTTTGTCCTCTTGAATTATGACCGCTTATAACATTTTCCTTCGTAACTAAAATATTCTTCATTTTGAGTTTTATCCGTTTGACAATTATATTTCTTATGTTTATTACTATTTTCTTGTGTTTTACGTCTCGATTGAAATCTTCGCTTTTCAGTGAACGTCCCGTTGAAATATATTCTAAAATTTAAAAAGGTGAAAGAAGCCAGTGAAAAAAAAAAGGAAGAAACTGAAAAATGTTAAAAGGGCCAACTCATGTTTACAATTTGTAATTAGGGTTGTATATTAGTTAGAATTACAACAATAAATGATCAATAAACATTTGTTAAAGTATATAATAGATGTAAGTTTTGATACTGTTACATTTGATTTATGTCACATTGATTAGTAGCTTGTATTAATAGTAATCAAGCTTATATTTGTATCTTGTGTACATATTGGATCCTATGTACATAAATGTAAGTATATGTGTATATTAATATATATATATATATATATATATATATATATATATATATATATATATATATATATATATATATATATAGTGTAGAGCATCTACTAACAATAAACTGATTGCAATGGAATTAAACGCTATAGTTGTAAGGTATCGATTAGTTGGAGATACTCGTACAGCAGACAGTTGACTCTATAGGGGGACAACTTTGCGCTACACTAGAGAGTAAATCCAATCTAGAGTGAATAGATGACCCTCACCTGTCCAGCAATATCACTTTCTCCACAATTAATTCTACCCTCAGCTGACTCACTTCTAACTTAGTTTCTAGGTAATCATCAATATTGACCATGCAGTAACCTGGTAGACCCTACTTGAAGTTCATTCCATTCATATAAACGTCAAATCTAATCAGGGTTCACTGCCCGCTTCTCAACACTTAAATAAGCTAAAGAATTTATCAAATCAAAACTGCCATATTCAAATTTATTAATAATCACATCTGTTGAGTTACCCTTTGCTCTGCTACCTCGTAATTACCTTTATACACGAGTAAATTAATTGAACTATAATATTATGAAGATAAAGTTTTGTAAAATGATTTACTGTGATTAATTATCGCATACACCAAAAGAACACATACATTTTTCCTCTAGAATATCAAATAGAGCCAGAAGATAAAATTAAATCCGAGGTAAAATGGTGGTACCGAAGGATTTGAAAAATAACTCTAGACCAGGTCCTGATGATATTCAAAATCATTTGTCTGTATAATGAATTTGTATAGAACCTACCAGATAACTGGGTACTTTACCTAACCACCTTATTCAACAAAATATTTAATAAGTATCATTCTAAAAGTCGGTCTACAATCCAGACGGGATTTTTTTTTTTTATGTAAAAAAAGGCTGATCCAAACCATCTAAACAATTAAAGAGAAATAAATCTTATAAATTGTATAGCGAAGATATTCATTTCAGTAGTCAACAATGATTTTATATCTTGGCGTGACAATCACAATATCATCCCAGATATACAGGTAGGTTTTCATAATTTTTATTCTTAATTCAGTAAGTCAAAATCACCTACGCTTACCCAGAAGTAAAATATACGCACATTTATAGACTTTAAAAAGGAGTTTGATAGAATTTCTCATTTCAAAGGATTAGGATTAAACCATAAAATACATAAAGTTATAAGCTATCTCTACTCTCGAGCATTTAAAAATATTAAACTCGATAACAAAACATCAGCTGATATCGACCCGGTTATTCAAATGGTTTTTTTCGTCTAACTTAAAAAAGGTCGTAAAGGAGCAAAAAGGGTTAATATTGTTGGGGTTAAAGAATTAATTATTCTTATCACGCTGGCAATTTAATGTTTGCAAATTCGACTATTAATATGAACAACTCTTTAACTCTATTGCATGATTGCTGCAATGAAAATAGCCTGCAAGTGAACACAGATAGAACCAAACTGATCATTTTCAGTAAAGGAATGCTTTCCAACACAGCTTTCGAACACATGAAAAACAGGGCTATGCAATGGAAATCCAGTGAATCAAGTATTTTCTTTTAACTACCTAAGATTGTGCTTCTCACAGAGAGCAGTATTTGAAATGGCATGAACACAGGCGATAAGTCGTGGTCAGATATCTTCTAAGGTTTGAAGAAGTAGGCCCGACCTAATTTAACCCACTGGGTTTTTTCGGGCCCAGCAAAGCCTGAAAAAACCAAGAGCATTATTTCAGGTCATACTTATGTATAAAGTATTTTTTTATATCCTTACTGTTAACACCTTATCTAGAAATTACATAGTAGGCCATTTGCACTATTAGCAGTCAGTTGCCAGAAAGTGATATTATTACCTAATAACTAGATAGTGTTTGCAACCACTAATAACCGAAGACTGATGAAATTAATATTATACAAAACGTTCAATTTTCCTAAAAAAAAAATATATGAGTACTTTTGAAGATATAAGTAATTAAATGTATCAGCAATATCATACGGAGTTTGGACACTGCAATAAGCTACTGACTTTGTGTGAGTGAGAGGCACCAAAGGATGTGCCACGCAAGCGTGGCTCATAGGAACTGTTCCAAGATGTTTTGCCAGCCAAGCAAGTATGGCGGTATGAGAGCATGCTCGTCACTGATAAGCCCAATATCTGATATTCTTGATCTGGTATAGATATTCTTGTATATTCTGATATTCTTGTCTGGTCTTGATCTGGTATAGAGTTGGGTGGGCATCGTCGGGCCCCTGATGAGTCGGACGCGACGAAACGATGCAGGACATGGCGTAATGCCGAGCCAACATCTTATGTTTGAACAAAATATAACAATATTATCTATGATTAAACAGACCCTAGACTAGGGACTAGATAACATCACAGTTCTGGATATATAGTCACAATTATAAAAAACAAAATACAAAAAGAACTGCTATTATGAAGAAAAGTGTAGGAAATATAACGTAGACAGTGATTGATTATAAAAAAATATTAATATTACAATATATAGCATACATTTACTACAGTTTAAAATAATTTACAATAGTATTTGCTTTTGTCTTTATTTAGAAATAGTTTTCAAGTAATTCTTAATTATTGTCTTAAGTATTATCCTTTAATTGTGCAGATAATATGTCGTAGAAACTATCAATGAAGCAAGCGTCAATTTATTCTACGGTAGCATAGCAAAAATTAGTCAATAGTAGAATTTAGTACTGTTAAAAAGAAACTTTTAATTTTTGAGCAAACAAAAACTGATGCTTCGTGTGCTTGGGGTACACCCGAAGCATCAGATTGATCTGAATAACTATTGGCAGAACAAAGTGGATGGAATATAGCGTGTGCAATTTCTAAACGACCCATCTACTTTTACACAAGCTAAAAGCAGGGCAATGTTTCAGACACATACGCAGACAGACACACGAACATCACCTTTTCAAGAAAGATAAAGTAGAACCAGCTTCAAGTATGTTTTATTTTTTAAGTTTTTGACTTTTTAATTTCTTTATGTTTTCTAAAAAAATAAAAAATAAAAAATCCGAAAACCCCCAATTAAACCCCAAAAAAACTTCTTGCATACGAGTCCGCAAGACAGTGAGACATTTTCATGTTTTCGCTCTGCGTAAACTACCGACATAAAATTAAATATAATCGGCAAATTATTCAAGTAATTGATAAAAGTAGATGGAAGATCATTTTTATTCTTATCTCCACACCGGCACTGCCGCGGCTTGATTACAAACGACTGAATTCAAAGGCGCCGGCCCGCATTCTACGAATTGTTAATATGCCTTCATACTAGGTAGGCCGAGAGGGCTGAGAGTTGATGGCAACCTCCGGTACTTTCCTAACTCCCTGTCACACGTATAAATCTTTTCGGATTTCTTCGGCCCTACGAAGCGCGGTAGGGGAAGGCACTACAGCTGGGGACTGGATTACAGACCTCCTATACCTATCTAACTCCCTGTTGAGTTTTTAAGCTAAAAGTAACGTAACGTTTATGACTTATGTTCCATAGCCTAAACATGAAAATGTCAAAACCTTAGGTGGGCTGGGTTTTTGCAAAACCTAAATCTTCCGGTGTTTTGTGAGAGACTTGCAAAATAGATCATTTGAAGCAGTATCAAAAACATGTGAGGTTTCAACCATGTTTTTAAAATGGCTATTCTCTTCAATTAAATGTTCCTCATTATTGAATAAAGGCAGTCAACTTAACACCGGTGTCAGTTCATACCACGAAGTAGCTATTTAGCTGGTTTAACTTACATAGCCAGGAGGATGGTAGTATTCTTAGAGTATGTTTAATAATTGACTCAAACAACTTTACAACTCCCTCTCAAGAGTTGTTAAAAAAAAACAATAATAAGTCATATTAATGATGTTGACATTGATGCCCATAACCAGTCAATGTGCTCAATAACAACATTGATAATACTCTTTAAACAGAACCGTTAGCTGTCAACCCGTTATGAAAATATTCTTATGCAGAGGAATTGAACAAGAATAGCATTGCCAATACTATAAAATCTTAAACTGTAACGATGAATATCTGCAAAAGTGAATATAACAAGTTCGGACATCAGGTTTCGCTTTACTCGGAATATCTCTCAGAGGGATTAAAACTCAAGAATTGTCTAAAACGTGCAATTTAAGCACTCCTGAGAACCTTCATCATTCTCGAACACTCTTTATGTGCCCACTTTATAAAGTATAGGGATACAGTATCTGCTTCTTAACTTATCTGACGATAACAGTTCTGCTGAAGTCAATACCTCAACAATGATTTTGCCGGCCTCGAAAACAGTCAAATGCCTATTTTATTATTACTTAATGAAAAAAGAAACATAATAAAACCTTTACATGAAGTTATTAATTTACAGGAGAGTTAGTTTTATTTTAGGTTTGTTAATTGACTGTGTACCTGTTTATTTTCGTTTTTATTTTTTTTTACTTGTATAAAAGAAAGAGTATAGAAAGTATTTAATTAATATTAACAGTGTAAATTTAAACAAAGCAAGAGATAAATATTTGTATGTTACATTTTTTTTATTTAAATTTAATATTGCTTGTGAGGTAGAAATTTTGTAATGCATTTTTAATCCACTTTCCAACTACCTAGTAAGCTAAATTTCCATGCGTTACCTATATAATCCATAAATGCATTTATGATGACAGTGCAACTTCATAAAAATATTTAAAAAAAATTAACAAAACTCAAGTTCATGTTTGGGCACATCATTAAATAAACAAGTAAGGCACGCTTCACGTAAGTACGTGTACGTACTAAAAACTTTTTTTAGTCACCCACCATCTTAAAAATATTAAGTGTGAAATTTTAATAGTTGCATATTCTTTTTCTACAATTCAAGACCTTTAAATTGATGTATAATATGTCATGGTGACTAAAACCTTTCTTTTAATCACCCGCCATATTGGCCGCCATCTTGAAAATATTAAGTGTGGAAACTCCAAAAAGTGTACAGTGATCAGTGATCACTGATCACAAATGCCGAAATGGACCTGTGTGTCGGAATTTCATGTACCTAGCTATAGTAGTTTATGAATTGAAACATGCCCACGGACATACGCCAACGGACAGACAAACAGACAGAGCCGTTATATATAAGGTTTCTTTTCGTACTTCGTGCAGAAACCTAAAATTAAAGGATTTTGTTAAGCCAATTTTTTCGGCTATAAAGTCGGACCTGCACCGTGATGTAGAACTACAATGTTTGTATAACAATAGGAACGTTTAAACTAATTTTTCTGCACTATAACATTCCTAGGATTTATATGAAGAGGCGCCATTTTTCGACATTATACTGAAGGGATTTTTGGGAAATGAACACCCTACTTATTGATACAGACTAACAATATTAATGAATATAATTAGTTGTGTATGCAATAATTTTAATGTCAGTATGTAACATATTTTTGTTTCAAAAAGACGAGTGAAGAAATAATAATAAAAATTACTATTAAAAACAAGGTCTAATGTCTGCTAAGGAGAGTAACTTTTTAAAAGAAGTTATTTAAATTAGTGTTTCCACATCCACTATTAGAAGAATGTCAGCTTTATAAACGGAGCGTAAACTCAATTGGAATCTAATCATATCCGTTTTAGAGGAATGTCCAAATAGAAAATATAGATATTATACTACGTAGATTATCTAGTGTTTCAGTTGCATAGTACAGTAATTATAATTAACGTAAAGTGTCATAATTTTAATAGCCACTTTGTAAAAAGAAAACATTCAATGATTTATTTAACTGTAGTGAATTTGACTCACATAAAAAAAGGAGATTGGTTATAATTATGCATGTATTTAAGGAAAATCTTTTGTTGACGAGAGTGTCATGTCTAACTGACAGATGCAGATTTATCAACATCAGGTAAGCCACTTCCTCTCTGGAGAGGAAGGTGGAATTAATTAGGCAACAGTCAATTTCATGCCAATCAATCAGCTCCCATTTTCCATCTATATATCTATACTATACCCTCTATATAAACCACCCTTGCTGAAAACGTATCTCTGCAACGTTGCCATATTTTCTCCTATTCTGTTTTCTATACATATTACGTCTTTGAACACAAAAAAAATCATTCTCAGATTCACTCATGGTATATCCACAACTCAACTGCCTTTGCTTCCCGAACAGGAGTGTAGGCACTCACGTCGACATCGGATCGGGAGAAATACGGATCCTTTTGTGAATGTAGTATCGTAAAGTAATATGAAATTGTAAATTCAAATAGAAAATTTTCATAAATGTGTGCAGTGGTGTTTAGGTCATGTCCTCTATGGATATTAGCCTCTATGATTAGAATCTACGTAATCATAATATCAGTTATCTCTAACGTATAACTTAAATCTGTCCACATCACTCATAGCCTGAACTGATAACCTGATTAAAGTGCTTTAACATAGACATTTAATCATTAAACAATCACTATTATGATTTGAAAATTAATTAGCAATTTGTACTTTTCGAGTTGTATTAAAAATAAAACGTCAGAAGGTAAATTACGCTTGCTCAGAGCCCAGGTTAACAATTTTTAAAACAGGATAAAAGGGGGTGCTCTATCTTATATTTTATAAATTGGCCGAGGTAGCCCGGTCTTTTTAGTGAAGTTTTTTCAACGTTTTCTTTTATTCTATAGGGAGAGAATGGAATCACCGAAAACAAGAGGTAAAGAAAAGAAGAAGAAACTAAATTAAGGTCATAACATCAATTTGTACAAGTTGAAAGAGGGCTTTCTCTGGGTCGAGCTGGGGATCAAGGCAAAGATGGCGCCCAATTAATCAACTTTGTTTTTAGGCTCCGCTCTGTAATTCAAAGCATAACTTGTAAACTGTTTGTCCGATCGAGACCGGACTCGTCTGCAGGTCTCTCCCTCCTCCGTCAGTCCTCTGTGTTAAAAGCTTTTTAAACGCGCCTGCTTATATCGCTCTAAAGGAGGTTCGGGGCAGAACGAGACCTGTCCCGACAAAAACTTTCCCATTCACCTGAAACCAACTGCTTCTAAATTCGTTTAAAAGGAAAACGAAAAATAAAATTTTAATAAGATTCGGAGAAAAAGCGAAACAAACGCGAGGCGAAGTTTTCTTAACGGATTTCCGACGAAACAACTACCATCAACAAAGCGTGCTTAACACCGGGTAACTAAGAGTTACTACTTGACGATTCAACCTTAAAATTATTGCTCTTTATAACTAAAGTGTTGTAACATTAGCGCTCTACAAGCGACGAAAATAAATATTCGCGACTAGAAGTAAACTTGAGTGCGGCACCTAGTTTTCACAACTGTTATAAGATAGACGAGCCCTTGACTGTTTCTCTTAACATTTCATTGTTTAAGCTAGGATATTTATTATCCACTCGGAAACACATGAAACTTTTTGCATTAAAACTAAACTTTAGGGTACACAACAAAGGAAAAAACCCCTATAATCGCGAATCAAATAACTATAAAATCATTTTTACTAGGCAGTAAAGGCCCGCTACTGTCTATTTCATCAGGATCTAGTAGTTCAGTTAACAGAGAAAGGTTTGATCGCTTGGCTTTTAGTAACAAATAGTTCATTGTTAAACTTGGGCAGAAATATTACACACCAGAGGGAAAGGACAATAAATTTGTGGGCAGCCGGGGAAGTAAGAGATATTAAGAGGTGTTTAAAACAATGTATTTTTGCTTAAATCAGTTCTCTTGAATGTATCAAGTAACGCAGCCAGCATTCCCTTTGTTTATTAAACAACCTCACTGAGCAAAATGATAATATTTTGCGTCAGAGTAATTTTTGAACAATGCAGATGAGGGTTTTACAACACTTGAATTTTGCCGAAACTCGCACTACAGAAAAGCTATTTTAAGATGAAAATTTCAATAAAATTGTGAATACATAAGTAAAATCAACTTAGAAACGGGTCGGAGTCGAAGTTATACGAGTTGCAGGATTGAAGAATCAGTTGAAGAAGCGACTCTAGCCGTACGGCTCTATCCGCGCGGCTAGAGCAGTCGCTTCAGTCGTCGCATTGGCACTCTACCTTTAGTAAGTCTAATCTAAAAGCATTTCTCAAATTTTTAGAATTATCATTTATTTGTTTTTAAAAAATGGTGTGTGTTTAAGGTTTTTAAAATAATTTTTTATGAACATGTTTTTTTTATACTTTTCAATAAATTTTGACAAACAATCTTTTGTCCACTCCAATAAATTTTAATTAAGTAAAACAAACAAACTTTTAAAGTTTCTCCACGGTAGTAAAACAGTAATCGGCCACTAACACAAATTCCTTAGCTTTCAGAAAAAACTAACTGTCAAGAGGCCTGATGTTTCACGGATTCAGTAGGTCGGGCAACACTAACACGAGATAAGGAGTGAGTGATTTGATCGGTGCCGGCCAAATCTTTGAAATATCCCCTTCGTGTGTGCCTACCTATTAATAACCATCAGCGAAAAGAATTAAAACTACATTTTGTTAAATATTGGCTGTACTAAAGTCTAAAGTACATTTTATTTTACGTCAAAGTTTCACATGAAACTATTGCTTAAAGTTCCTATCGTCTTTATGTTTTCATAAATGTGTGACCAAACTACTTAGCTAAATTCAGACTTATATTTTTTAAAAAAAGTTTTTAATCTATTAATAATGTAGGAAATGGTTGCGCATTCTACTTAGTTAAAAGTCGTAGAAACGCGCATCGGGAGAAGTGTCGCGCCGGTAAAGAGGCAGATTATAAAAACAAAAGGCCCAGTAGAGTATCCCTGAGTTAACTCTAGCCTAGGCGAATTACCCGCCGTTTTATGTTGTATACTTCAAAAACCGAGGTGCTTTTACTGCCTGTAACGAGGCTTTTATACACGCTTAACCGTCCTACGTACCAACTACTTAATATACATACGAGTTAACTGATGTAAATGATTTTATAACTTATTACGGCCTAAAAACATGAGAGGCTGTAGAGAGAGGGAGAACGTTTGTTTACAAGCCTTGCTCTAATATCATTAGCTCTTTTATCCGTAGGTCCTCCCCCGGGCCTCTTTGCATTAGACTAACCGGGCTTAGTTAATTTTAAAAAATGGCTCCTTTCACTCCTTTCTCATTTTTATACTCCTGCATGAGTGTGAGTAAATGATAAATTAATTCTTTAGTCGGGAATCGTCGGCTTAAGAAGAGAGAAAAGTTTTAGTTTTTTTTTTTTTTTTAATTTCGCGCTGACTTTAATTTTTTTTCGATGAATACTTAGATGGAAATGGGTGAAATAATGCTATTTTACACGGGGAGCTTTTTATTTTTTACGTCGGTTTAATATAATTTCACGTCGTGGATTTAGTGCTAAAGAAACGGTTCAAAAAATTGTAAGAATACAATATGTTTTTTCCCCCGCGGGTTTTTCCTCCGTCCTAAAAAAAATGGTGTGAAAGCCTCGGCTCAGAGGCATTTTCCCCCCTCTAAAAATATATAACGAAATCCACTTCTTGCTTCGAATTCAAATACCGAGGGGGAGAGCGAGGATATAACTTTATTACATTGGTCGGACCATTAAGCGGCCCAGAGTCGAATAACATCCATTAACATAACTAAATACCAGGAGTGGAACGCTCCACCCTCTACAAAACAAATCAAATTTGTGGATCCACTTTTTTGTCGGTAAATGTAAATACTTTTTTTTCCGAAAGTATTCACTTTTTAGTTAAATACTCTAACGGAAGATCATTCTGAAAAGAGAAAGTATTGTCTATTAAAATAAAGTTTTTTTTTTGTAATAGTTGTACATATAAATTTACTGAAAAATGAACAATAAGTGAAATTTTACTCTCAGGGAAATACTGAATAATACACAATACGAAATAATTATCCTGCCGCGGGGTTCCGCTAGCCGAGCGAATTTCCATTGGAAATTTGTAGTCCGATGTAGTGTAGTTTAAACTTCTTTCATAACCACTATGATTATGTTCAACTAAGCAGTATTCTAAAAACCCCAATCCAAATAAAATCTTTTTTTTAAATTTTCTTAACTTAAAATAACACACACAATGGTAGTAGGTATGAAGGAAGTTTAAACTGCACAACATTGAACTACAAATTTCCAATGGAAATTCGCTTGGCTTGCGAACCCCGCGTCAGGATTATTTTTTAAATATTTGCTGACTCATCAGGAGGGATTAATGACGTCATAAATATCCCATTTTCAATAGGGATCCTCATCTCAACAACCTTGATTTTTTCGGTCCAAGTTTCATTTTGATACGTCAATTCGTTCGAGAGTTATCGTGCTTACAAGAAATCCACAAGAAATTATAATTATTACTATTATTATTATTATTATTAAATTATTATTCGAATCGCTATGGTAACTCATTTTTTTAATTCAGGATCCCAAAAAACATAAGAAACGATACCTCACTTGATTTTTTGTAAAACTTTTTTAAATCTTTGCTGACTCATCAGGAGGGGTTAATGACGTCATAAATATCCCATTTTCAATAGGGATCCTCATCTCAACGAACTTGATTTTTCCCGCCATGCCAGTGGCTCCATTAGCGAATTTTTTCCAATGGAAATTCGCTAAAAATTAAAGTTGATCTATACCCGATCTTCTGATGGTGAAGGAGACAGTAATTAAATCTTGATAGCCCCTATAGTTACGTCCCTAGATGACTGCACATTCAACTCAAGGATAATCACCAGGTGTATTTTAACCTGTACGGCGTCGGTAAGTACGAAATCGCCGTTGTCGATCAATTAAGTGAGAGCCTACCTAATGAAATAATGATCACACATTTAAAGAAATACTGTTTAGGCCTGTACCTAAACCCTTTTATTTATTGTTCATTGTCATTTAATGAATAATAAATTTCTGTTATATAAAAACTATATATATATATATATATATATATATATATATATATATATATATATATATATATATATATATATATATATAGTTGAAGTACTGTTTGAAGTACTGGTTGTATCGCCAAAACAACATTGTTATTTTCTAAAGCATTAGTTTCGATAAAATTCATTGATGAAAATTTCGTCATTCAAAAGAAATAGACGTATAATTCGGGTAAACATCTAATCTAGATACCTGGACCAAAAGAGTCTTTGGGTCTGGGCCCTGTTCGTCTTAAGACTACCCTTATCCTCTCAGTAAATGGGTAAGGAGAAGAGTGATACAAATTATAATGGTTGTAAGGGGATTAACTTTTCGAATACGTCCGACCAGCCTTGGGCCTACTTTCTCCTTTGCCAGTTTGTTCTGTCCTACACTTTCTTTGTCCACGATATTCTTACTAACTCCAAAACTCCTTGCCGATATAGTCTTCCGAGTCCTTTTACCAATTTTATATTCTCTGGGAAACCATTTTGTTATCCGTTTCAGTATTTAATTGTTGTAGGTGTCAACGCAAGGAGCATCTTTCGAATTATGTTCAACGCAAGTAAAAATGTTAAAATGTTATCTTTGCTTGTTAAAATTGTCTTTTTCTTAAAACAACAAGATCCAGCAGCCGTTGAGCCACAGTGAACCTATGAAATATAGGTATGATACATAAGCTCATGAGACTTTATCATGAACTTGACAATATCTAATGTATTATAATATACATATACTTATTTTATATATATATATATATATATATATATATATATATATATATATATATATATATATATATATATTCTATGATTAAGCTAAATTAGATTGCTTTCAATAAATGAAACCCATTTAATAAATATATATTTAATGTATTTTATTTATTAAAAGCAATCTAGTTTGCTCCAAAACTAATCATAATGAGAAGTGGAAAAAATTAAACAAAATTATCAATTTAAAAATGATAATTTAAATATTTATTATTTACTTTGACTGTTTGTATGTTTAATGGTTCAATTGTGTAGCGAAAAATCTATTCAGCAGTTAAACTCAAGTTGGAGGGAGAGAATAAAAAAAAAAAATAGAAAGTAGAAAAACATCGGTCTAGATGGCACTAGTAAACTGGATTTGATATAATTATTTTTTAATTCACATTTAATGTTTTAATTTGAAACACACGGTATCCTGAAACTATTTTCTTCTTAATAAATGAAATTATAACAAAAAAGCATTGAAATCTAAGAAACACCATCAAGGTACAGCGATAATGCAATTATACAATTTATAAGTTATAACATTAAATTAACTATCACAAAATCTTACCACTTACTACTGAAAGTAGTAGAACGCCAAATAAAAATTGTTAAAATATATGTAACCATGAAAATCCAACTACAAACTAAATAGGTTTGATAAATTGATGCAAGAGTCGAAAGGCAGGTAATCAGTTGTTGAATGCATTCGTCACAAAATGTGATGACACCGAAATCTTAGATGTTTAAAGAACGCCTTAAATGTATAATTGACTCAAACTTCAAATATTCAAAATAACAAATACTCTCTTTTCTTACTTAGTTACTCTCTTACTTCACTACTTTGTTCTAGGGAATTACATGCATTCATAAATAATATATTAAATCCTTCTTCAATAACATACACGGAGAGGTCACATTGGTTAGAGGTTGTAAGAAAGTTTTGTAGGAACGAGCACGCTAGTGGATTGATAACCTCTACGAATGGTGATCTCAGACCTTATCTCGAAATATCAGTTCTGGGGATTCCGATGCTTGGAGTGCTGGATTCTAGTACCTCAAGGACTCTGGTTGACGGAAAGAGATGGGAGATGTTACAGAGTCTGTGTTTCGAGCTTGAAGAGTCAACAGATGTTAAGTGTACGGTAGCGGATGGCCGACGTTGTAAGATCCTAGGTAGTGTAGTGTGGTGTCCCCATAACACTGAATGGTAAGCTGAAGGTGATCTAAACCCTGGTTGTTCCAGCGATTCCCTCCACACATATACTAGGATTAGACTTCTGGAAAACCATGGAAATTATCCCGGAATGCAAGGGAACATTGATGAATCCAACATGACCTCTATCAGAGGTAATCAAAAGGTGCAGGTATCACCAGAGATGTATCCTCTTTGGGCTATTAACGAAGAGAAGTTGTACGCCAATAGGTCCGGAAAGAAGAATGTTGGTGAAAAAAGCGATGTGGAAGATCGTGGTACCAAAGGGGCGACGCAAGGAGGTGATAGATTGGTGATCACAAATCACCAATGGTGAGTCATCTGGGTTCTTTTAAAACGAAAAAGAGGGTGATGGGAAGATATTGCTGGCCGGGTATGGCAGCTGATATCTCTTCATACGTGAAGAAGTGTCACATCTGTTTGGCTACGAAGAGTGAGGCAAAGAAACCAGCTGGTTTGAAGGGTCACCAGAGAGATCCGGGAGCGCCGTGGTGAATGATCAGTGGAGGTCTGATGTTTTACTAGTTATTGCATTTTAAGTAATAATATCCAAAATGGGTAGCATGTTTTGGGGTTTAAGGATAAACCTAGTAAGAGGTACAGCACAACTGTCGACAAATCGTTCATATTTCGATGGCAACAATAGATGCTCAATCTGTCAACAGTGATAATGATTTTATAACTGTATATTGTTTTGGGGTTTAGGGATGGAACCTGGTAAGAGGTACAGCACAACTGTCGACAAAGAGTTTCATATTTCGATGGCAACAATAGATGCTCAATCTGTCAACAGTGATAATGATATTATATCTGTAATATTGGAAGAAGAAGGTGGTGGAATATTCCACTTAACCAACCTAACAGATTGAGATACATTTTGATTTTTTTTTGGATATGATTATGATTTTTTTTTTTTTTTTTTTTTTTTTTTTTTTTTTTTTTTTTTTATTAGAAAGAGTGAATGTGTTATGCTTTTTTTTTTATTTATTTATTTATTTTTTTATGGCAACTCGTTTTATGATGCTCATGTCATTTTATGATTTTAAATTGTTTTATTAGTTTCTTTTCGGATGTTTTTGAGAACTTACGTCCTTTTAAGGTATGTTTTTTTAAGGGGAACTTACTTTTATTTTTAGAAAGTCTTTTCATTTTGAGGGGAGCTCTAATCTATTAGGGGGACAATAGGGGGGGGGGGGGACAAGTGACCAATTTATGGTCAGACTTTATCAGTTCATTAAGTCAAATTGATTTGAATATTGAGTTAAAATAATTAGATTGGTGATTAGAAGCGAAGCGTCTGATTGCAGATCTTTAATAATTCTTATTATGGAACATTGAGAATAAACTGACGATCGTTTAGTTTTGCAATTCAACTTTTGTAATTAGTGGTGCAAATAAAGACTGAGGTTACAAAATGTCGAAAGGAGCAAACATTGAATAAGGCAAGGGAAACAAGTGGGTATAAGTGTGAATGGGGGGGGGGGGGGGGGGGGGAGAGGTTATTAAGGATAATATTTATAGGGTTAGTGGTGATTAGTTATTAGAGAGGTAAGGGTATAGGGGATGGGATGGTGAGCCTGTGTTTTATAGGACCCGGAGGTATGCTCGCTTTGCAAGAGACAAGCCTATATCATAAGGAATAAACGGCAGATGGATTTAAGGGGGCTTAGTGGGAAATTATTGACTATGGGCAGAGGCCGTAATCCCCGGTATATAGCCTGAAGGATTTCTCGCAACGCTATTAGAGGTAAGGGCGTTCCGATAAGGTACCGGCCATAGGGGTGGCTAATCGGCTACAGCTATTCCTCCGACGGGCGGACTACAGGAGGGCCGATAAGGGTCGTATCGGTTATACCGTGTGCCGACGTCTCGACTGTAAGACGGAGTCCCGTCTTCCCCCCTCGTCTTCTCTCACGTGAAGAGTGGTTTTACAACCCTTTCCGCAGGTCTCGCATCCTCGACGTAATGCCGTCCCGCTCACCCCTCCCCAAATGACTTTTCCGAACTAGCAGTATCCTTGCGAGCCACAGATACCTCTCTTCCATCCCGTCTTTTTTATGAAATGGATTGCGTGTGAGCTCCGATATTAAACCTGACGGAATGAAGCTCCGCTCCACGTCCTTTATTATTAACAATACCCGTGCAAAGCCGTCGAGAGACCCAGCTATACACCCGCATCAAACATATTCATTTTTACCAACCACATCACCCGACACGTTTATTATTATAACTTTCTCAGAGGATAACAAGGACTCCTTCTCCAATTCCTTCGAGACAAATCGAGGGTCGTTGGAAATCTGAAAATCTATTATAATAGAAACATCTCTTCACAACACATACTATCTCAGACGGAGTTGAACTATAATCAAATTATTATGGTAAATAAGATAGAAGTCTATGCGATTTTTTTTTTGTCTCATACTAGCTAATTCCGTATTGATCGTTAAGAGTTCAGGGTGGGAAAAATTGTGTACAAATGGGCTAGTTAGAATTCTATAATTATAACTTTAATCTTACTTGTTATTTCTACAAATATAAAAAAAAATACATGACCAACATTAAATATTTAATAATTACGTTAAACATTTAACGATAAAGTTTAGAGCCTAGCTAACTTAACTAATAAAATAATATACATAATAAGAATAAAACAGGACACCTTCAAAAATAATAAAAAAAATAAAACAGGACTTTCGAGCTATTCAGCGTTCCCAATTTTTATGTAAACATTTTCATGATATAAAAACATAAAGGTTCTGATTTTTTCATTTTTTTAATGCAAACACTGTAAACTGCTTCTAGACGACTAGTGTCACGAATGTATTGTGTGATTCCTTGTTCTCCCAGACAACAATTTTACTATGGAAACGGCTTTTTCCAATGATTTCGTCAGATAGCTTGAATCAGAAAAAAATGAGGGGCCTATTTCAATGTTAACAAAAAGAATACATGAACAAAATTATAACAGTTATCTATATCTATACATATACTAGCCTTCATGCATCCTCTATTGCTTACGTACTTCATTATCGTGTAGGCCATGTCATTAAATATAATTCTTTATAGCTAATTATTTTATTAGTTTAACTACAGAAAATGGCACTGCCTGGCTAGAGAAAAACAGACTAAAATTGTTTCCTTACACTCATTAATTTTCTGAGTTACGCTGCCCGTAATATTGTGGCAGCAATATTTATTTATTGTTCTTGTTCATTATTTATTTATTTTTTAATATTTATTTA
Source organism: Gerris lacustris (assembly GCA_951217055.1). Taxonomy (NCBI): domain Eukaryota; kingdom Metazoa; phylum Arthropoda; class Insecta; order Hemiptera; family Gerridae; genus Gerris; species Gerris lacustris. The sequence goes on from OX578285.1 coordinate 17,237,966, forward strand.
GGTCCTTGTTAATTAGGAGCCCTCACTAAAAGTTAGAGGTGGTTAGTGGTGGTTTCTTTTCCTACCTCTAACTTTTAGGGAGGGCTTCAATTAACAAGTAACTTTATTTATTTTATTTGTTAGTGAGGCTGAGGATGATAGGGGATGAGGTAAATTATTATGAAGGTCGACAAACGTTTTGGTTCACTTCTTAGATAGTTGTGACGTGGCTTATTTCTAATTTTAAAACGAAAGAGAGGCTGCAATGAATTAGGAAATTAAATTTATGAAGTAATTAAGAGCCAGTAAGGAGGTCGAGAGATCCTACTGCTGTTAACCATAATTATTATCAAAGAGAATTGTAAACCGAGTTAAAGAGGTTTCATTACTAACTGTATATATTAATTTGTTGTTGACTATGCAGTTAGTGTACTTTCAGGTATTAAAATATCAAAATCACAGTAAATTAACATCTAAATTCTGGGTAGGGGGTCGGTTTCAAAAGCTGTCTACCGATAAAAAAACGGGCGTGTGGGAGCCGAACTGACCCTGTGACAGATAATGAAGCGGCAAACTCGGATGTCACCCTGCGTGCCACGCTTTTCACGGCATCTCCTAAAACGTGCCAAGACGCCCTATGAGGGTCGATTCTTTTCCCACCAAAACCCAAAAAAGGGGTTTCAGATTACGTCTGTCGTTGCCGTCCCGACTTTAGGGGCTCGGTTGACAGACACCGAAAAAAGCCCTTTTATACGCCTCGTCCCTTCACCAAAAGATAACTTTACTAAAAAAGCGACTTCTAATTTGGGCGTTTGATAGTACTGAGCGGGAAACCTCTTAATGGTAAGAGTCTACAAATTGAAGAGTTGAAGAAGAATTTTAAGTAACAACTTTTAACTAGGTTCCGAGCCTTTCCTCTCCCCCGTCCTCTCTCTTCCAGTTAGGATAATTTCATTTGGCGCCGGTTTCCCCCAAAGAAAAAAGACCGCTCTAATATTTGAAGAGCCCACAAAAAGATATTAATCAAGATAAACGATAACCTCTACAGAAAAATGTATGAGCATGAGCCGCCTATTAATTTTACACGAATTTTAACTTGTATTGAGGGAGGGAAAAGAAGTCTAATTTCATTTAACTGGTTAGAGTGTTTTTCAAGTTTTCCTTTACAGACTAAAATAACAAACTCTAGGTTTTTTTTTTTGTGATTAGAGTAAAACATGTAGCTGCATCAGCAAAGATACAAAGTCACTCAAGAGTTTTTTGTACGATGAATGTACAAATTTGAATATTTCTAGGGGTTGTGTATAAGGCAACTCATGGAATTTGATGGCGTTGCAGGAAGCACATAGCTTACAATATTAACTCAATCCTTTTCTTTCTCACCAAGCAAATTCTTAATAAAACGTCAAGCTTGATATTTTCAAAACCTTTAAACCAAAGCTAATCCCGTTTACATCTTAATTAATATGAATAATTGACCCTGTTCTGTCAGAAATCAAGCAAGAACATCAGAAGCCACGCGACTTTAATTCCAGTAAAATAAGGCAGAATTAATAATTGATTGGTTAATATGGAGTTACAACATTTATTTTGAGTTCATTCAAAAGCATTTATGCTTATTAATAATGTGTTCAGATTTTAATTGATCTGTCTAAGGTACATTATATCGTGTATTGCGACTGAGGTTTCTTGAGTGATTTTTGAGATTATAAAGAAATTTATTTATTTTACTAGAAAATATAAAATACAAATAAGACCGAGAAAAGAGGATGTTTCTCTGAAAAAGGGATAAAATAAATACACGCATTTTGGAACATTTGTGCCTCTTTCTTACTCACTCTCTTACAGTGTTTCCTTAGTTTCTTATCATTGTTATCTGACTTTTCAATTTATTAAGAATAAATTCCTAATAGTTTCAACTAATTTAGAGCCATGAATGTGGCATCTCCAAGTTCACAACATTTGAATTTATACAATATCAATATTCTATAGTATAATTAACAAATATTAATTACAAATGAACTATCTTGTGAACCCAGGCTTGGTAATGATCCGTTCTTTGGTCTTGACGAAAAAAAAGTTGAGTCCCATCAGCGCCGAAAAACTAAAATAAAATCTATTCGACAAGCCGTTCTCATATTCATAGTAATACTGAATTTAAATTCATTAATTAAATAACAAATCTGGAATTTAGGTGCCACCAAAATACTTTATCCCTACATATCTTACACATAAAAAATGTTAGATATGTAGAGCGTATATGGAGGCTAAGGAAAATATTTCAACATCATATATGACAATGACCACTAAAGTCCTAAAACTTTAGTCACTACTCTCCCACGCTTTAAAGTTAAACGAGCTGATACTCTTCATTAGGCTGGTTGCGGTCGTCCACTGGAAGCGTGTATGAGAGGTGACGAGCTTCACGCAACACGAGCGGAAACAGGCGTCTATGCACTGCAGATATCATACGTATAAAATCAATTTACTCGCGTCCACTACAAGTGACCTTGAGCGTGGCTTGGGTCTCAGTGAGATAGGATCCGCTTGTAGGTGCGTCACCGTTACTCACACTTACGTCACACTTTACTTGTTCTCGTCAAATTGCCAAACGTGATTAACGTTTTTATTGTCTTTTTTGTTGTTATTGTCTACCGTATTGTTTTTGTCTACCAATATTTTTGTGTGTTTTGTGCGCATTGCTATGGAGAACACTAACTGTTAATTAGATCAATTCGTTGATATTCCCCTCTGTGGGATATGAAAGACAAGAAGTATCATTTGCGCGTGTGTACCTAAACTGTGGCAAATTAAATTAATGGAGACATTTTCTTAGACTTCCTAGACAGAAAGGAGACCTGATTTGTTTAGGGTCGTAGGCAAAAATGAGGACCCTTATATACACTCTGAGCTTGTTTGTCTGTGACGAACCTGATTTCCAAAAGCACCCAACTCAAAAGTTTGAATCTTTGCAGTCATATGTAATAACCCAATCACGGGATAATTGTATGGAAGCCCCAAAAAATCATCCCTCAAAAACTAGGGGTTGAAGTATAAAGGGTTGACATTTCTTAAGGGAAATGCATCATATGGGGTGCTAAATGAAATTGGAGGATGCCCTGAATACATATACATGTTTGGTATTGTTTTGTACCATTTTTTTGCGCCTTTTCTCTTTGAAAATTGCGTTTTTCATGTCACCCCATAATTCTTATAGCAAATCAACGAAACAATCTTTGTTATTCTTTAAATTTTTATATTCAAAAAATAAAAAAACCTTTTTAAGGCATTTTTCATACATAGTAATTGTGGGAAAAAATGTTCCCCTCTCCCCCAATCTTAAAAATTGATTATCTTAAGAACGGATTGGGCTAAACACATTGCGTTTGAACAACTAAAATGCATGCAAGTAGTTCAAAAGTTGTAGCTGAAACAAACTTTTAAATGGCAGTTATCTTGATACAGCTGGGCTGATTATGCTGGTTAAAGAACTCATCCTATTTGCTAAATTGCCTATGGCCTCTTTCTGTGAGCTGAAAGTACATTCTTCGGCAATTTATTTAATTTATTAGTTTATTTTTATATTGGGCCAATTACATTTGAAAAATATTTAAATAGTTCAATTTCATCACTACATTACCTAATAAATTATTTAATTAATGAAATGATTCTACCTAATAATATATTAACTTTACTTTTGAGGGTTAAGAAGATTATTTCTTATCTTAGAGTCACAGGTCTTCCTGAAATTGGACCATCACCACCTCTTTGGCGATGGAATTGAAAATATATTTGAACGTCGATGGGTTCATGTGAATATGGTCAAATTCTTCCAGACATTTTGTCTTTTTGAAAATTGGGTTCAGCCAACAGAGTTGTCGCTTTTGGACTGTATCAAACGCCCCGTTAAGCACCGATTTTCCAAAAAGGAAATGTCCTCTGCATCAATTTTCACTCATGGTTCGCGGTCAACTGAGCAGGTGAAGCGCATAGTCGCCTACAGTGTAAGACCCATTCGCTTATTGCCGTTAGCCTTGTTGTCGCCCATGTAGCGCGAACTCGTAGCCGCTCGTACTCGCTTCCAGTGGAATACCAGCCTTGAAGTCTGGAATAGAACTCGCCGGTTTTCTCTACTTATCGGTCCACAAAACAATAAGACAGAGTATTTTTTCGAAAAATCTTTGTAGATGTTGTCTATAATGGAATCTAGCTATACATCAGTCTTCATTTGCAACTTTAATAGTAAATTATGAACTTTATTCAAATTAAAAATATAACTACGACTATATTTAGAGTTTTATATAGTCTATAATATAAATAATAATTTCAGTTATTCTACCGTATTAAAAATTCATATTTGAAGTTCATTTTAACATCATAAGTTGAAGCGAAAACTTGATTAATTGCCGGGGAAAACTACGTCGAAAATTCCTAACTTGAGGCGTAACAAGGTGGATTTAGCTTGGTCATTTGAAAACCGACCGGGCAAAATTTATACCTGGACTCAACTATCCGAGAATTATAAACTTCCGTCTAAAACAAGACAAATTAAACACCGTTATTTCATAACATCGTTCGTAATCCTGAGATAATCGGGGATCTTCTCGGAAAGATACACTTTATTTTAAAAACGGTAAACAAAGTAGGGAAACTAGCTGGGGATTGTTAGAAAGTCGTTTGAACTTTCGGTGCTTTTCTAGAGCAAGCTTGCCCTTACGTTTCGACTCTCGACGAAGGGCCTGGATGAAGAAACGACGTAAAAGCGAACAAGGTTTGGAGTCGAGCAATTACAACCAACTGCAGACTTGTAGATTCATTGAGCAAGCAATCTACTGCTTGGAAATGGAATAAGCATTTAGTTGGTTTGCAATTCTAACAAAACATTCTTATCTGCGAGTTTAACTCTTCTCCACGAAACTTTATATTATTGAAAACAGACAGCTTTCTTAAAGCAAACTACTCAATAATAGTCTACATATATTAAACTTACTTTCACGAGATCCTACACGAGATCCTTACACTGCAATTAAATTAAGTATGTTGTTTCAACCAAGATTCAAGATTTTATGAAACTCTAAGAGAAAAATTGATCATCTACTCTTTAATAGAAAAAAACAATTGTTTCGTATTTATTAGAGATGTTTTTATAAGTCTCGTAAGGAGTTCATTAATTTTTATTCTTTATTCTGTTAAAAGAAGTAACGTAAATGTATAGATGATACATAGTAGAAGAACTGAGTGAGACCTAAATTCTTAACTAGTGCTAAAAGAATAACTATGCTTAGTTCCCAGTGCGTCATTCGCACTTACTTTATTCAGTAAAATTCACCACTTTAGTCTCGAAGGACCGCACTTACTGTTTGTATTATGCTTAAAAACCCTAGCGACCACTTAAATTAATCATTTTCAATAAACTAATAACTTTTATAACTGAATTAGAGAGTAGAGGAATAAAGGAAGGGAGAAGAAGAAAAATATTGGAGGAACAAAGAATAAAGGGTATAAGCTCTTGGAGATATTGAGTATAGCTGAGAATGATTTTAATAAGGAATTTATGGTAAATGTGGTTGAATAGACAATAAGGATTTTAAAGTACTAGGTTTTTATACAAATTGTAGTTAAGGATTATGTCGATAACAATTTTAATTGTTACTGACCATTCGGCAACGCCTTAATGTGTTTGATGTTTTATAGAAAGAAAAATTAATTATCGCCTATGAAAGCTTTAAATATAAAAGTTGATTGGTCAACAGGAAAAATAAAGTTTACTCGTATGTAATAAATGTATCAAATTTTTGACGGACTTTTATCTTTAAAAATATTTTTAAATTAACTGACGCATCTAATATTCTTTAGGTTATAAAAATCCAAGCTTTGAAGATATATTGTAACTTTCGCTAAGGCAATTGGCATTTTTGATTGGATCTGGTACAAGAAATCTTTAAAGCGGACCTAACTAAGTTTGTACATAATTATTTTAATTTACCCTTCAAGTACTACAAGGACTTATATATGCTTTCTGAGTACGGTCCTAATTCCAAATGACTAATTTATAATTATATTAATACTAAAAAAGGGTCCCAAATAAAATGTATGCAGCATAATATTGTATATATATATATATATATATATATATATATATATATATATATATATATATATATATATATATATATATATATATATATAGAGAGAGAGAGAGAGAGAGAGAATGGGATAGAAGAAATTTAATAAATTTAGCTATGCTAAGGGCCACTTAGCAAAAAAATAATATTCCTTACTCTACATGACCCTTTTAGAAGTAAGTGTTCCATATGCTAATTGAATATCGATTATCTTTAAAATACGCATATGACGAAATTTATTTTAGGATAAAAAAAAGAATTTATTAGTAGTATATTGGTGCAAGGGGAATAGACAGAGTTGTAATATAAAAACAAACCCCTGTCAACAAATATAACTTTAATTTTAGTTTAAATCAAATTATAATTATTATTAACTACTCGGTCTAGTTTCTATGTCATTAATGTTGACTTCTATGACTTATGTGGAAAATTGAAAACTTAAATTCGGGACAAGGTATCATTAACGTCAGAGAAACTCATTCTCCTGCGTAGCTTAGTTGGTAGAGCGCTATACTGGAAATATAGAGGCCCGTGGTTCAAATCCCGGCGCTGGAGTGTATTTTTCTCTGTCTGTTTCCCGTAGTTAATAATAATTATAATTTGATTTAAATTAAAATTTAATCTTTCTGTAGTATGAATACTACCAAAATTGTAAAATATGAATTTTTAATTTTAGTTTTAGAAAAGGAAACAATGTCAGTAAGATAACCTGAGCTTATTAGACTTTCTTATGTCTATCGGAAAGGATTTGGTTTAGTCAATTGTATTCGACTTATTTTTAGTTATAATGCATTCTGAATATCTAAAGTCTTCTAGTTTATAAGCCTAAGTGAATTTTTAGTTTTTAGAAAACTGAAAATATTAAAATTAACTCCAATTAAACGGCGGGGAGTGTCCTCAGGGAGAGCAGGGACGGAGGGTAAAGGTTGAAGCTTGATAGGCCTACTCGGCTATTTCAACAAAGGCGGGGTTTAACAGCTTTTCGAACAACCGGCCTCGAGGAAATCTGATTGCGAGCCCCCAGGCAATTTTCTCTTTCACTTTCACCTAGCAGCTTTGTATTAAAACCGGCTCCCCAACAAAGGCTACTGTTTACACTAAACCATAATGTTAATATACTTCGTGCTTTCATCTTATTTATTTATTTATTTATTTCAAGTCAGCTACAACCTGAGCAAATCGAAACAGGAAGGAGGGTAAGCACGTGCCTCTCCTTCGAGTATTTCAAAAAATCGTAGAATGTTTATTTTTTAGAGAACAGCCAGATATTCGGTCATATTAAGGTCACCATTATTGGTCGATATGGAGTATTGACGACTTCTCAACTTTTCGGTAAACACCAAAAGAGAAGAGATTATATACATTTTACATAAGTAATAATAATAATAATATAATGCGTGATGCAACAGTCTGCAGGTGATTTGGGTATTCCAAACGGTGTATGCAATCATATCATAAAAATGATAATGTGAATGGTTAATGTCGGGGTATGATTAATGCCATAAGAACAAGTGGTAATGCTAAGAAGACAAAAGTAACATTTACTCTCAAGTGAGTTGGATTTGCGGGTTTCATTTCAAGAGCCCTCGGTAGAACCGAGTAGAAAGTTAAACATGTTAATGTATACAGTGTAGGTATGGCTAGGCCCGAGTAGGCCACATCATACTCACTTCCTGCTTCCTCTAATTTGTTTCTCCTATATTATTTCACTTTGAATAAAGCATAGCCACTAGAACACTTATTTCAACGTTTCTCTGTTTGTTCCAACTGTCTGCCCAAATGTTTGTCCTACTTCTGATAGCATAGATGATTATTACCACTAGTTCTACAATAGATAATTTGCTTATAATGCGAGTTTAAGTTATAAAACAGTTGTAGTACTAGTGGCCAGCTGCTTTCTCTAGTAAATCGTATTGTTTCTAATCTAGTTTCTAGACGTGTATATATTTCTCAGGGTTTTAAGTTTTTAGATAGAATACCTGGTCAAAAATATAAATTATTTAACCTACGGTGGACTTGCAACAGCAATTATTTTTCTTTAAACAATTAATTTTTTAAAGATCGGGAAAAGTTGCTCTTTACATATATATCTCTAAGAAAATAAAATACTGTATAATTTCAGCAGATAGTTTACCCTTATTCATAAACAACAAATCTTTAAAAAAACAAGAGAAATAATTATTGGAATGAAATTCCTTATAGCACGTTACAGCGTCTCGCCCGGGAGTGAATCCGAAGAAAACCACTGTCACAATAACCGACCGTTACGAAATCGACCGATGACGATAACATAAGTAACACCGGTTGACAGGTTCAGTTGAAATTTGGTATACATGTTCATTTTACCAATGACCAGGACGAGTTCTTTGGTCAACATTATCCGCCTAAGCGTTCGCTCTCAACGCTCGTAAACGTAAGTTTCAAATGTAAAATTGGAATTTTAGGACGGAAAAAATTCTAACTTCATCTATTCAATGAGATATACAACTTTTATAATATATTTTTTTTTTAGTAAAACCAACACTGAAACCGCTATGAAGTGTTAAAGTTCGTTAAAAAACATTAAAACGGACCAACACGTTTAAAATAGATAAAAACAACGTTTTTACCGATATCTTACGTTTTAACGCAACGATTTTAATAAAACTTCATCAGAGGATTAGGGAGCAGTCCTGTTCCCTCACTCTACTACAATCATCCTCTTAACCATCATCTCATCATGATTAACTATTTTCTTAATATTCAATACATATTTATAGCACGCTTTTTAAGACATTTAAGACGCTCGCTTTAATGATAAATATATGCTATTCTTTTATTTTTGCCTTAACTCCGCTAAGTACAAATAGTTAGTCGCTTTTAATTTTATCTCTTTTTTAACTCCGCCATGTATAAGTAGTTAGCATTATATACTTAGCAGTGATGAGATTTTATAATTTATATTAATGATAAGCGTAAGGAACTTAGTTCCTACAGGGTGTCCCACGACGCAACACCATAAGTATTTTTTTTTACCTTTATCTGTGAACTTCAGTAGAATGTTTACATTTATTCGTAACAAAAATACTAATCTTTTCTAGTAGTAATTCTTTATTCGAAAAAGATTAACTAATTATGCCATTAAGTTTTCAGCTTTCTTGTGTCACAGAGTAGTAGTAATTTTTGCGTGATATGTGCAACAAGCTAACACAAATCAAAATTCGATTATGAGTCATATTGGAAAGTCTATATTATTATGAGTGAGGTCTCTTTCAGAGGACAATATTCAGAGTCAATATTTTAGAGGACAATGCTTTGTTGTTGGTCAGTGAAGTCTTTGACCGAAACAAATTTTTCAATTCCGTTTCAAAAGACAGTTGTCAGACAAAAGCGTCGAAAAAACACCGCTTTCACGGACTACATACAAAAACTAAAATAATGCAATGGCCGTAGCCTGACTTGTTAAATGAAAAAAAGTCAATTTCACCTACAGCTCGATTTAAATGCAAATAAAGTCGGTTCTAACATATAACGTAAATACAAGATAAAAAGGATTATATATATATATATATATATATATATATATATATATATATATATATATATATATATATATATATATATATATATATATATATATATATATATAACGTAAATACAAGATAAAAAGGATTATATATATATATATATATATATATATATATATATATATATATATATATATATATATATATAGATGACGTCAACTCATTGAGTACTCAGGCAGGTTTATACTAACGGCAAATCGCACTAAACTTTATAGTCAAAACTATAATGCAAAAATGGCAATAGTGTAACGACTTATTTTTAGATTAAGTGCGCATTAGCACTTTAAAAATTACCGTTTTTGTTTCAAAACAAAATGAATATGATGGTACATAATATAGCAAAGAAATTGAGATATAAGAGTTTGTTTTTTATACATCCTTAATGAATGACCCACTATCAACAACAACACAGTAATTATTGAGGGATCACCATTCATCTACGATATAAAAATATTTTATTTTTTTAACAAGTTATTAAATAATAACTTGTTAAATAATACTTGTTACTCAAAAATAAAAACTGTTGACTTAGAATAAACGAGTAGGGTTGCAAACCGAATAGACGCTCAAATCTGCAAATGTAAAAAAAGTTAAAATTACATACTTAGATTAAAAAAGCAAACAAAGGAGCAGGCGATTTGATCTCTCTTAAATGGAATAATAATAAAATACTATTTAAAACTTACTCATCGGCAAATATAAGTGATACAAGTTTATCATCAAAGTTAAGATAACAGGATTTAGACGGAATCTACTTAAAATTACGTAAAATGATTAAAGTTTAGAGTAAACAAGAATTTCTGTTAGTCTATTTGGTAGCCGACGCATCAGACTATCAGCAAACTTAAGTGAATCTAATTTATTCTAGAACTGTAGCACTATTACTTGCCCGTAATCAGCAAACAGATGATCTATTTTAGAACTGTGTGAGTAATTATTCAGTTTGATTAGTAAACTTATTTTAAACTATAGTAGGAATTCTTCTCCTTTACTGGTGAACAACTGATCTCTTATAGAACTCCGGTGGCAATTTATCATCTCTATATATAAACAAGAAATGTTCGGTAGAAGTAAGTCGTACTCGATCTTTATAAATACGAACAATCCGTCGCATTGTAGGGCCCAACAAGAATAGACAAACGCTAAATCTCCGGCAGAATATTAGAGGCGTATTAAATATTTTTCACCAGCCTTTAAGTAATAAAACCAACACGGTAAACGAACCGTTATAGAACTAATTCTGTAATTGTTTACCTTTATCCGAGAATAACCTACCAAATAATTTTTAATGAACTGGGTAAATAATTATTTATTACGAATATATTCAGGGTAGGCAAAAAAAAAAAAAAAAAACAGCACTTTTTGAGCACTTATAGCTTAGCTTCTGTAATAGATAGAGATATGGGGTTTGAGGGGTCTGACAACTACATTCATCTACTTTAAATTTCTTATCTATAACTTAAAAAACTATAGGGTGAAAGCCATGCAATGACGGTTTAAAATAGGATCTTAAAAAAAGTCGTTGTCCGGGTAGTAATCGTTGTCTGGTACTATTCTTTTGATAGAATAAATCACCATAATGTGGTGGAGGGGGGGTTCTTTGTAGGTAAGTGGGAAGAGTGCCTCAGAGTTATAACAAACATTGAAGATATGTTAAGCACAATGTTTCCTGAAATTGAAGATCAAATGCAAAATTACATGACTATGCAAGATAGTGCTTCGTCCCATCACTCCTTGCAAACAATTCAATACTTGCAAGAGAATTGACCAGACTTCATTACTTACCAAAATCCAATTTATTACTCTGTCTGGTGTTGGTAAAAACAAAGAGTGCACATGGGAGGCAGAATAAAGGACGTTGATGAACTTCGAAAGAGGATTCTTCAAGAATGATATGCTTCAATCAACTATTGCTGGGGCCATATCCCACTAGAGAAGGAGAGTGCAGGCAGTCGTAAATGAACTATGAGGACATATTGAACCATACAATAAGAAAATCTGTAAAATAAGCATTCGTTTTTTTCTTGTAATTTTATTATATTCATTTTTTAAATACTTCTATTTCATGAAAACTACCCGGACGACTTTTTTTAAGACCCTAATTCAAACCGTCATTGCATGGCTTTCACCCAATAGTTTGTTAAGTTGTAGATATGAAATTTAAAGTAGAAGAATGTAGTGTTCAGACTCCTCAAACCCCATGTCTCTATCTATTATAGAAGCTGAGCTATAAGTTTTCAAAATAGTGCGTTTTTTTCCCCACCCTGTATTTTGTGAAATATTATAGCTGTACATTGTTATATCCTCATAGATAGTAGAAATACATTATTATTACCATAACAAAGCCGATATTTATTATAAACAATGTCTTGAAATTTACAATACATATTTTTAAAAAAGAAAGAAGAATAGGCGTGTATTATATCTTGTTTTATATATTTTAATTGTGATTCTACAAAACAACTCACAAGTAGCTTTGAATATTCGAAATGAAAGCAGATGGAGAATAAAAAAAAAAAAAAATTGTTTTTAGTAAAAGTCATGGATTGACTGACCTTCCCTCTGCGGAACTTGGAGTTTTCCCTGAGCCAGGTGAGCTGTGCTTGAGGCCTAGATCCCCATGCCTCGCACACCAAACTGTATTCGTGTTCAGCCACCATCACCGTCGGCTTCTCTCTCATACCGACCGTAGTCGGTTTTACTGAAACAAAAATAATATAATTTTAGTACTTGATAACCTTCTGTCGAAACTATATAAAAAGCGTCATTTCAGTATCAACATGAATCACGTAGTAAAGTGGAACAGTGAAATTCATGACAATCGCAATAGCTTAGTTAAACAGAGCTTCCCTTATTGTATAATAAAAACAAAAAAAAAATAAATAAAAAAAATAAAAATATTATTAAGTTGAATTTTGGCCCAAGCAATCAATTACTGTTATGAAAGCGCATGCTAAAATGTCAAACCGTCTCGATAACCTACTACTGATCGCACATTGAATATAAATCTAGTGACAATAAAAACAAATTCCCTTTCCTGTCAATAAAACTCGTTTCTCTCAATAATGACAAAAGCTAAAATTTCAACCACTAAAGCAGCCCTAAAGTAAAATTGAGAATAAATATAATTTATGAAGCGTTACTTATCCTAATGTCCTTTTAACATTACCGAGAAAGAAGAATATTAAAATTAAAATCAGTCAAACCATAATATATTTAAACCTGGCAAAAGGAATTTTTAGGCACTTTAAACATCGAAGGAAAATTAGTTCTTTTTTTTTTGCTTTTCAAATGTTCTATCTATTTAAGAACAATTAAAATACTTTTACAAAAATATGAGATGTATTAAATTAATCAATTAATTTATAAATTACGATAATTTTAATGAATACATATAATTAAATTAAATTGTATATACTTGAGATATTTAAGTTTTGGATTGTTAGAGGCATTTGTTTAAATTTTAACTGTAATACATTAATCTTACATTGTCCGATGAGAGATTGCAACTTATTTTTTATAATATTGTAACAAATGGTTGTTTAGGTACATAGTTTTTTATTTTTTCTCTGTTTCTTATCAATTTAATAATTTCATGAGATGTGCATGGTGTTAGCGTGTTAAATTTCGAACGACTGTAGTGTAGACATCAAGTAATATTTCAAAAGCAGTTGACTCACCAGGTATTGATACCATTATTGTTGACTGTTGGCAAAACTGTCAGCCAATTGCCACAGGACAATATACTGTCAAGTGGTGTGAGAAGGTAGAAGGTCAAACTCTTAATGACATTGTGGTCTATAATATTAGAAGTCAAATTTATGGCATTTATATATTTTTTATTTCATTATACCTATTGAAAGTGAGCAGATGGTCATGAAAAACTCGTAAAAAAAAAAAACAATAAATCTTGAATGGAAGTGGCATTGTTTTGGCTATAATAACAATTTTAGCAATTCTTCATATTATTTTAGTAATTTTTCACCAATTTTGGCAATGCTATAATTTTCTATTAAGCATAACATTATAGTAAAATATAAATAGTCATGTAACACGACTGAATAATTAGTAAATACTAATATGTAAAAAAGTACATTTGGTACCAAGAACAGACGAGGTAAAATAAATAATAATAGGACACTACGCGTCTAGTGCGGAAAGTAGCATTTCGCATGCGAGTTTGAAGTTTGCACCCGAGCGACAGCGAGGGTAGTAAAACCACACGAGCAAAGTGCAAAATGTAGTTTACGCACGAATATCGTACCGTACTTTATCTAAGATTGTTGGATTTTAATAGTAAATACCTACAGAAAAAAAAAAATGTAATAAACTTCCTGTATGTAAGTTCGAATTTCTCTTTTGATTAAGATGACATTAATTCATTAGTTGTATTTTGTGACGAATTAATTCTTTCGGGAGGCGTATTATTCCCTTCATTTTCGTCATGATCACTTAAATCACGCATTGTTTTTCACTAAAAACTCGATATAAACAGTTACTTGAAGTAAACAAACAGCAAATTAGTTGTGTTAAATGTAAACAAACTCGCTAATCGTGCGTTAAGGTGAAGAATTATGAATGCGCATGCGCAATGAATACAGATACGAAAAGAATCACTCTACGCATCTAAACAGAGATATAATGTTTATATTTCGTATCAATCGTAGATAAACAATTTTAATGATTGAAAAAAAGTCATAATTTTTTTAAAACTTTTTTCTTTCTAAAATTACAAAATGGCCTAAACTTTTTTGTTATACAAAACAATATTTGTTATGTAGTGTGGTTTATTATAATGTTATTAGTTTTTTTTTTTTTTTAATAGATATTTTGGCTATAAAAAGAGCTGTAACTCATTCGAATTCGAAAACGAAAAAAAACACGTAAATAGATCTTTTTTCCTCCTCTCTTTATATTGTACAGGGCTTTCCTAACTCTTCCTATTGTATAGGGGTCTCAAATGAGTTTAACCCACCTAAAGTTGAGAAAAACTGGAATACAACAACAATCGTGATTTTTCGCAAATTCCAACGTGCTATATCTCGGTCAATCTATATCCTTTTTGGACAAAACAGACAATAAATCGCATATATTTGTTTTGCTACAAATTTGAACTCTTATTATATTTTTCCACTTCAAAATAATTAGCAACCACCCCAAATTATTGCCTTCTTTACCCCAGAAAATGCAGGTGAAAGTATATTATTAACCTCATCGGTTCATGTTTCTTATTTCCCTAGAGTAACTTTTTCACATTTTAGAATTTTTATGCGTTCATTTTTCAATGCACGAAAATGGTGACGAATTATTAAAATAGTAAGAAGAATAGTTGAAATTGTATTATTGGCCAAATAAATGGCCACTTCCATACAAAACATATTTTGATAATACCTTGTATTAAAAAGTAAAAATACTAACGATAATTATATTTTTTTATTTACATGAAGATTAGGGTTTTTTTTGCAATACACTCAGTAAAAAGAAAACGCCTTTTTTTTTATTTATTAAATTAATGATTAGATTTAAAATTTCGTTTGAATGGTTAATCCAAATTAAATTAAACAAATTTCAGTGCAAATAATGTAATTGTTGATTTTTCTAATGTATATTATTGTTTCCTGAAATCACCGAGAAGTAGAAAATACAATAATCATGTTTTTTTTTTTTTTCAATTACAATAAACAATTATTAGTGAGTCAAGAATTTATCAAAATAATAATAATTGAAGATAGGCTAGGTAATTGTAATTAATTAGGTAGTAGAAATAAATAATTGATAGAATATTAAGGGTTAATAAATTAGGTAGGTTTATAGATCAGGTAGGGTAAATTATACAAGTGATAAAATATTGGGGGTGATTAAATTGGGTTGCTAAATCAGGTAGGTTAAATTAATGAGTAACCGATTAATTAAGAGGGACAAATAAATAATTAAATAGATTAATTAATCAAGTAAAGACATTGTCAACACAATTGTCTCTCACTGATCTCTCTTGTAGGTTTATAAAAAATAGATACTAGAGTATTATTACATCATTTTGAATATCTTTCATCATGGTAGTAGCTTGTCAGCAACTAATTATAATAACACAAATTTTCCTAATGGCACATCCTTAAATAAGGTTTTACTAGAAATAAGACAATCCCTTCTTTTAACATTTGTAAGAGCTAGAACCGTAAACTTTCACAGTAATTTTCCTCAAATATATCTTGATTTAATTACTTTCAAATTCAAAAGTATGTATACACATGTATTTGTATACAATAAAAAATGCCATGACCGCTTGAAGAAAAGTATTATTCCCAATAGTTGACCCAATACACAAGTTATTGCAATGGAATATTTAAAGAAAAAAAAAAAAGGAAGGCAATTTTGTGTCAATACTTAGCTTCTGGCTGGCCAACTACCAACTACCGTTTTATTATTAGTAGACCATCCTACCTTTTCTCTTTGATATTTTATTTCTTGGCTTTTTTTCCCCTACTAATTAAATATAAATTCGAACTATAAGTATATAATATGTATAATAATCAAAGATGAATAATTAACAATAAAATATAATGTACTAGCGTTGCGTTAAGCAAAATATACAGGATTAGAAACAAGTAAATAGTCGCATTATGATATCGCAATAGAGTTTTTCAATAATATCAATATGTGTGCTGTATTAGTATCGAATACAAAAAAAAAAAAAAAAAAAAAAAAAAAAAAAAAAAAAAAATGCTATGGGCTATGAAGAAAATTATTATTTCTAGTAGTTGACCCAATGCACAAGTTATTGCGATGCGATATTTAAGGAAAAAAATTAAGGCAATTTTATGTCAATACTTAGCTTTTGGCTGGCCAATTACCGTTTTATTATTAGTAGACCACCCTACTTTTTTTTTTATATATATATTTTATTTCTTGGCTTGTTTTCCCTACAAATTAAATATAAATTTGAAGTATATGTATATAATATTATGTATAATAATCAAAGATAAATAATTATCATTAAAATATAATGTACTAACGTTGCGTTAAGCAAAATATACAGGGTAAGAAACAAGTAAATAGTCGCAATATGATATCGCAATATCTTTTTTGTAACATGCTCAATGACTATAGTTCTTATTTTGTATAAAGGACTTCTTTTATCTAGATATACTCTAACAAAAATAGTTTTTCAACAATGACCTCATTAATTTTGCATTTTAAGTTTTTTTCACTAGTAATGGAAAATAACCATGACGATATGATACTTTATAACTTATATATATATATATATATATATATATATATATATATATATATATATATATAAATATATATATTTGGATTCTTTGACAATTAAATATGATATCCTTTTGTTTGTCTATTCAATAATAATGAATAATGGTTTATTTTTATACAATAATTACAAGGTAAGGGCCCTCAATAAGTGTTAATCACCTAGAGCGAGGCCCCCGTCTCTAATTATTTTAGAATGAATGGTTTAAAAAATTTGATTTTTATATTTTGTCGGATTTACACGTTTTGAGGACCCCTGAGTCCAAAAACGTGGTCTTTAAAACATGTCTGTCTTTTGTCTTTCGTCTGTGCAGACAATTGGAGCCTAAACTACAGAGCCGATTTTGATGAAATTTCTCATTCAGGTTCCGAAAAAACACACCCCAAGGTGAAATTGGTAAATGAATTCTAGCTTTAAATTTTGGGGCGTTACCGTCGAACAACTCTGAAAATGGTTTCGATAATTTTGATTAAATAATTCTAAAATGTAGTTATTTAAATTTAAATGTATCCATATTAGTCGTTTTCCCCGGAATAAATCAAGTTCTAGAGTTAATGATGAAAATAAATTTGATTTTTCTGGAAATCAAAAACATGAAGTCAAACACCACCTACTGAACACATTTTAAATTTGTTTAATAATAAATAATTTTAATGAGAAATTATAGGATTTAAATACAGTATCAATATCTATGTGAAAAGGATTTGTTCGATTTATCGAACAAATCTCTGTCGATCGATCGGCGAACAATTTGTTACGTTAACACTATTTCCCTATAATCTTTTAATCCAAAAATATATTTTGAAACTGATGCTCCAGCAAGTTAGGTATTCGCTGGTTCGCGATAAAAAAAACTAGATGGCCTAGAAAATGTTAAAATTGAGTTAGGGTAAGGATTTGTGAAAAAATTAAAAGAGAGGAAAAAATGCTATTAAGTTTGATATTTTCCAGTGCTTTACTACTATAAGTCTACCAAAAAACTGCCAAAATATTAAGGATGATGATATTATCTATTGGCAGGTATTAGAAAGTAATGGTCGTCATTTTGGGCACGTGGTAACTCTGACGTGGCTAGTCATTCTTTAAATATTATTGCTTACATCAACAAGCCACACCAACCACTAACGAAAGATACTTGGATTGAATGAAGTTGCCTTAATTAATAATTGGCTACAGTAGTTTAAAAATTACCTTATATATATATATATATATATATATATATATATATATATATATATATATATATATATATATATATATATATATATATATATATATATATATATATATTAAGGTTTATTTAAAACACTTGGTTTGAAACAATTACATCTTTGAAAAATAATAAATAGTAACAGCAATAATAAATTATGTTTTCTTTATTATTTCTACACGAAAGTAAATGAAGCTGTAACAAGGTTTTCGTTAAAAAATGTTTTAGGGTTTTGTATATGATATTGATTTAACATTTTAACCAACGGACAAAAGTAATGGGTTAATGCAAGAAGGTTAACCTAGGAGAAGTTATTCTAGGATCTTTTAGCGATGGCTCCATCTCTACATTGCATCTAATCTCATTATAATAATTAATCGACTCTTCGTTATTCGAGTGAAAAATCAACTTGAAAAGCTAATAAATAACAGACTGGCTATTGGCGATACTATTTTAAGAAAAAATACAATAACATTGGTAAAGAGAGAAAAGGATTGGAAGCTCGGATGCGTAAAGTTTGTATAGAATCTAGTTCACGGAAGGTTGTTTACTTAAAATCCGATCCTCTGCATCTCTACCTCAACTTGTAACCGCAATCTAGAACCTTCTGCAACAAGCAAGCAATAATCTGCCACCCGTCTACTTAGAGGCACCCTTTTCCCCGTTATCCGTCCTTTGATTACTTGTCGCAAATCGTTATTAACCAGATTACGGGTATTAAAACGGATGGAGACGGCCGAGGCACGATGTCGACGGTTTGAAGCCGGTTCGGCTGCAAAGTTTTATTTGATTTTCCGGCTAGATTAATTTGAATAAGAACTCTCCTTATCTCTAAATACTAGTTTGTCTCCGGTCCGAGGTTTGCAAGTGACCTGGGAATCCCCGTCAAGTAGCGCCCTCGGTGAAATGCTGAGGTAATTAGGTAGGCAGTTTAACCCGACTAGTGTGACTCGAGAGATAATTACCTAAGCCCTCCTAATCTTCTTCAGCCTCATTACCCTAAAGTTCATTACCAACTTTCCTTACAGTTTTGATGCTTGGAGTCGGCGTTTAGAGCCCGTATCCAGGCCTCCTATTTCCCTTGGTATTTTGTCGTTCGGCCTTGTTGGTAAAGCGAAGGCGGACTTTATAGAAGTCATAACATCGCTAATAAAACGCGGAGTCGTAACGCGCTCTCCCAGGATTTCGACGATTTAGCAAACGTCGGACCAAAGTTGTAATCCCCCTAATAAATTGAATTATTATATTAATAATTTCTGCACGGTGAATAAAATGCAACAATTCACAACGATGACATTACGACGTGTTAAATCACATCAATGTTAAAAAATGGATGGAACGTGTGAGTTGAATATAACTAAATCGTGACCAAATCAATAGGAAAACACGACGTTATAGGAAAGATAACTTAATATTTACTACACTAATACACTATGGAGATATCTTGAAAACATTACTTAACAAATGTGAATTCAAGAGAAAACAAGAGTCCCCTCCCTATACACACACGGACAACAGTATGAGGAATATAACCATAGGCGACAATTTATTTATACGTAGAGTTTACTCTTCAAGTTTAATTCGACACGAGTAAGTTTTACTAGTTCCCAGTAAAAACAAGTGACTTAGTTGACGGAATTCAAAGTATGCAGAAATCCATTATATCAGAGAAATAATGTAAATCCACCCAAGAATTACGAGTAGACATAATGTAACAACTTCATGCCGAAATTTTTATTATTATTTTATACCTTCTCAAACTTGCCGTCACTCTCACAACCCTAGTTCTCTCATTTGCGCTATTTCAAAATGGAATTTACTGAAATTGAATATATAATATTCAACAATAAAGCGAAGAATTATGGATGATATCAGTACTTTGACTTGAAACAACAGTAGTCTTTCCTACCATCTTTAAAACCACCCTGACTGCATCATTAGTGCGATTTTTAAAAGGAAAATGAAAATTTATCGGTGCCGCGTTCTTAATTATTATATGGCTGATTGTCCAAGGTATGGGTGCAGTGTACAGTGTACACCTAGATAAACTTCAGAACAAATCCGATCATACAATGTTTACCAACAATAAATTAATTTTGACTCCAAGGCACTTATCGACGATTTTTTTCCAAAAAAGAAAACCGGTTCAAATAAGCCACAATTGACCAAAGCGAACAAGCCCAAAAATTGACGCTTCATCTTGATTAAAGCCGTTTAAAAACAGCCAAATTGCTGTGGTGATTTTTGCCACCGATTTAGCCCAATTACATCTAATAATTATAAACAGTGTGTTTCTTTAAGTACACTATAAGGCATCATATAAAGTTTTATTCGAAGATTAAACTTTATGAATTCGGTTTTATTCGTTCACCGCTTTTTGCATTAATTTATTACCCGTGTTCATTAAAATGTCGGTTTAAACTAGGCTCTCAAGTCTTGTATACTTTAAGGATATTATTTCCGAAACTCGTTTCACCTTATGTTGTAACTCATTAGCCTTGATTAAAGTCGGAGGCGTGAGTGCAAGACTTGATTCCTTACGACCAAACGTAAATACCAGTATATTCTAAAAGGGTTTTAACGTTTTCATTTCCTAATAAATTTAAGAAGAATATTTATCTTAAGGTAGTTTTCGAAACATGCCTGGGCCTGTTTCAGATGTACAACATGATCCCATCTTAAAACCATTACTCCCTAGACATATTTTCCACTGCTGGTCAATTTAACACACTGTTCATTCGGTAAGATTGCTTGGTTTCGATTTTAAATATTTACATCACTATTAAAGTGATTTTATAATACAAAAATACCCTATGAAATATCGAATAAGCAGAAATAATATTATCAGACAAGGATACGTTTATAAATTAAATCTGAAAAAAATTATGATATCCACTTACGGAACATTTCTAGCCTGACGGTTTTCTCCGAGGGCTGCATGAGGTTTGTATTGGAAGCTTGGCATTTAAAAGTAGTGTTGAGGTGTTGTCTTTTTACGGAAGTGACGGAGAGCTTGTTGACCAAGACGTTAGCCCCAGCTTTCTCTAATTTGCCGGAAACTGGTCGCTCGTCGATGGACCAACTCACTTCTGGAGCCGGTTCCCCTGTAACAAAATTTAATCAATTAGTATCAAATAAATGTAATATTTAAAGTAAAGTTTCTTGGATCCTAGCAAACGAAGTAGCAGATAATAAATATAAGAGCAGGGGCTAACATTATTCATCCGGGTTAAACGAATGTTCAGAAATGAATCTGGCAAAAGCTCATAAAGAGGTGGAACTAGAGCTTACATTGCCGGCGTAAGCAGGAATCTGTTTGATCAGAGAATATTAGTGAACAGTTAACTTAACCCAAAATTAAACCATTCAGAGGGGGTTCGCAACATTCGCAAACATAATATTGATCCACAAACCTTCCAAACCTACTATTTACCGTCTTCCTACCGTCCGATTACTCTCCTTCCTGTAATGAGGAAAATTCTAGAAAAGCTTCTACTCCCTCATATTAACCCTATTACTTCCCTAAATACCATACCCAACAACGTCCCACAATCCAACAATGTCATAGAGTTTTAGATATAATTTCCCCCTCCCTTGAACAGAAAAAGGACTGTTCGATGGTCTTCCTTGATAAGGCTCAGGGTTTTGCACGCTGGCTTGCTTTGGAAGCTAAAGGGCATTCTTCCTCCCGCATACACCTGGTCCTACAATCTTCCTTGAAAACAAATTATACCACGTTTCTTGTAATTTCTCCACCTCTTCAATCTCCCTGATACAACAAAATAAAAGTAAACACGCGACCTTTGCTCTGACACATGGCATCTGCGAACCTGTAATCTTTAATAACCTTTGACCAAATCCTTATCATTCTAGTACTGTCTGCTACCTTAGGTTACACCTTGAACAAACAAAATTTACAAAACCGTAATAAAACCCATATGGACAGATGACATCGAATTATGGGGTTGTACTAAGCGCTCTAACTCCTACCATATCGTATCCCTTCAGTCTAAAATCCTTAGGAAAATAACTAATGCTCTCTTCATTGTTACCAGATTCATTCTTCGTAACGACCTAAAAATGCCCTTTGTTTCTGACCTAACCACCTCCAGATATCAATCCTTTCATAATTTTGCATACTATCATCCTAATTCTTTAGTCAAAAACCTCTCTTCTTATTTGATTCCTGGAAATCATCCCCAACCACTGAAAAGGCAGTGGCCACGCGATTGTTGTGTGCATATTCATTAAATATGTCTTAGCCTGGGCGCAACAAACCCTAGCAATGCCTCTGGTTACGAAGGAGAGGAAAATCGATCTTGGAAAATAAAGCGTCCTGCCTTCGTTTACCATGACTTATATGCACTTGTCAATTTGCGATCAGCATTAAAAATATAAGCTACTAAATTATGTGGAATTAATATTTGATCATTTAGCTACACGCTGGCTATAGCTATAATAAGTTAGAAAGTTATCAGAAAATAAACGCTCGTCTTGAATAAAAAACTAGACTGAATTATATTTGACTTTGACATAATATAAAGTAAACAAAAACATTGACGTAACAATAACATACCGCAAATGAATCTGATTGGCTGCCCGCCACGAATCAAAATGTAAACCTATATAATTAATAAACTAAGCGGATAATTTAATAAACAGGATTTCAGAAAGTGGAGAAAAACAAATCTGCAGCAGATTCGTAATTGGTTGGTCCAAATCGTGATAATAATAAAATAAATAAGCAACATGCAAGTAAAGAATAATTGATTCTGGTAATTAAAGTATTTAATGTAAATTTATGGTTACTTTGAGATTAAAACAAACATTTTATACAAAAATTCGGTCTGTCTAAGAAAACTTTCGAACCGTACAATTTGTTTAAGTCTCTTGTGGTCTATTTAATGTGGTAAAATTTGAAAAATTGTTTGACTTAAGAGAACTGATTGATCTTCAACAGTAAATGTATATTCTCGAATAAGAACGAAGATAAATTTTCAAGTGGTGACCCGTCACTTAGAGAATTGGATCCGGCTACTCTAAGAAACTTTATTCTGATCAATGCCGTCAATTATGCAAAAGTTCTTTTGATATATTAAAGACAAATTTAGAGAGTTAGGATACTCCTAAAGATAAATACGAATGCCGAATTTCCCGGACTTTATCCGCCAATAAAAGCTAATAAAATAAAGAAAAAATACATATAATAATAATTAGAATATTTATTTGCCAATATTTTATAATAAATCTTAGTGCTTTCGGTGTGCCTTTACCTGAATGACTTTACTTAGGGTACCTGGGATCTGTATAAGCCAAAAATTTCAAACATTTTTAATATTCAGACTGTCCCAGGTCTAAATGTTGAAATTTAAGGAGCGCATTTAGGACGTCAAAAATTAACTTATTGCATCGGTTGCGTCTGTCTGTCTGTAAGTAACGTTTAAGCGTGTGACGATAACTTAAGTAAAAGTTGAGTGATTTAGATAATAATTGGTATAAGCTAGCCTTTACGAAGGCTAAGTTCGTTCGTTGGGCAGCGTTATCCGTCTAAGTGTTCTCGCGCAACGCTAGCATAAACGTGAGCTTCAAGTTTAAAATTGGGAATTTTAGCATAAGAAAATATTCTACCTTTGTCTATTCGATGAGACAATTTTTTTTTTTTTTAAATACATTTTCTTAATAAAACCCACAGAGACATACGAAGTGATAAAGACACAAAGTGATAGAGGGATAAGAGTGAAGTGTAGTGACAGAGTAAAGTGAAATGATAGAGACACCTCTATGAAGTGGTAAATATGGCTAAATCCTTTAAATCGAATCTAAACGTTTAAAAACATAAACAAGATTTTCTCCAATACCTAACTTTCAAACGAATAAATTTAAATGAAACTTCATATACATTGTCAAATGAATTATTAAAATAATAGTACATTACGCGTCTAGTGCGGAAAGTAGTATTTTACATGCGAGTGTGGAGTTTGCACCCGAGCGACAGCGAGGGTAGTAAAACCACACGAGCAAAGCAAAATGCAATTTTCGCACGAGTTGGACACCGTACATTATCTACGATTGTTGGATTTTAATAATAAATTAACTTCCTGTATGTAAGTTCGTATTTCTCTTTTGATAAAGATGACATTAATTCATTAGTTGTATTTTGTGCCGAATTAATTATTTCGGGAGGAGTTTTATTCTTCTTATTTTCGTCATAATCACTTAAATCACTCATTGTTTTTCACTAAAAACTCGATATAAACAGTTACAAAGGTGAAGAATTCTTCTTTTTTTCTCCACTAGGGCGGAAAAAAGAAGAATTATAAACGCGCATGCGTAATGAATACAATTACGAAAAGAACTACTTTCTTTGCATCTAAACAGAGATAAAATGTTTATACTTCGTATCAATCGTAGATAAATAAATAAAACATGTATTAAGAGAAATTACAATTTTGATATTGCTAACCCATGGTGACCTTTGAAGGCCTGAGTTTCTATTGAGATAGGTAAGTCACATTTTAACTTGATACAAGGAGAAGGTTTTGTGTAAGTGACAGTTTTAATAATAGTTGAAACGGAGCTGGAACTATAATCTAAACGTTTAAATCGTAAAAAAAAAAAAAAATGATTTTAACAATATTTACGGTCTAACATATCGATTTTGATAAAACTTAAAATATAGTGGCTAAACTACGATTGAAACCGGCATGTAAAATGTAAACTGGATACAATCAGAGGTTATTGTGTCGTGGTGTGATACATTTACAATTATGGTTAAAAGGATCGCGGTCAGTGTTGATTATGTTAAGCGAGGTAGTTTAGGGTAAAGTAGAAAAGCACCAGTGTCCCCCACTCTACTTCCCTTCTATTCAGCATTTTATTTCATTAAGCTCGCTTCAATAATAAAACCACGCGGTGCCTAGTTAGTAGGTACCACTAACTATGAAAATTACTGAAAATATATTGTATATGTAATATTTTATACAATGCATGTTATGTAATTTTTTTTTTTATCTACGATTAATACGAAATATAAACATTTTATCTCTGTTTAGACGCGTAGAAAGTGATTCTTTTCGTAGTAGTATTCATTGCGCATGCGCGTTTCATAATTCCTCTTTTTCCGCCTTAGTGCGGTAAAAATTAAAAATTCTTCACCTTAACGCACGATTAGCGAGTTTGTTTACATTTAATAAAAATCATTTGCTTTTTGTTTAATTAAAGTAACTGTTTATATCGAGTTTTTAGTGAAAAACAATGTTTGATTTATGTCATTATGACGAAAATGAGGAGAATAATACTCCTCCCGAAATAATTAATACAACTAATGAATTAATGTCATCTTTATCAAAAGAGAAATACGAACTTACATACTGAAAGTTTATTAATTTTTGTTTTTCTGTATTTATTATTAAAATCCAACAATCGTAGATAAAGTACGGTACGCAACTCGTGCGAAAACTGCATTTTGCTTTGCTCGTGTGGTTTTACTACCTTCGCTGTCGCTCGGGTGCAAACTCCACTCTTGCATGCAAAATGCTACTTTCCGCACTAGAAGCGTAATGTACTATTATATGTAATAAGGTAATAGTAAATCAAGAAAGTAATAAAAATCACACAATATTAGTTAGCAGTATTATTTAAATATCAATGACACAGTGATAAGTTTAAATTTCTAGCTTAATATAAATAGAGATCAATATTTATATACATTTATTACTTACATACAAAGAGAAATATACATTCACTAAGAGTATAAGGACAAGTTAAAACGTAATAAACTTTGTTTTATAACGGATGCATTGGAGGTAACTTGGAGAGGGTTTTTTGTACAGTCAAGTGTTTTTGAAGGTTAATAAATTATTTGAATAGTAAATGAAAGTTCCATCTCTCTTGTTCTCGGTGTAAGTAAAAGAAAACCATTATTCGAGTATTATAGTATATATATGATACTGAGCATCTTTAATTATAACACCAATCAATTAATTTTTTACACGAAATCCGCAGAAGCTAATACATAAAAATACTTTAGCCGGATCA
The DNA here is from genome assembly GCA_951217055.1 of Gerris lacustris. Classification (NCBI taxonomy): domain Eukaryota; kingdom Metazoa; phylum Arthropoda; class Insecta; order Hemiptera; family Gerridae; genus Gerris; species Gerris lacustris. Next base: position 17,264,153 of record OX578285.1, read on the forward strand.
TCTAATTCATAATGAATAACAATTTAAAGAGCAAAAAATTGTTTTATTGTTTAACTCACAAATCCGTTTATTGTTAATGAACATCACAAAATATAGTGTTTTATACATACCTGTATACTCTATGAATAATATTATCAACTTAAGAGCTCTAAAAATCGGTCTTAATTAATTGTTGCCGCAGTATGAATCAGGGGTGTTATTAAAGACACAGAGAAAACCAATTTTTTTAAAAACAGCACTTGCTTCTGTTTCTTCTCTGTGAGAAATATGACTTGCTTATTCAGGTTATTTTAGCTCGTAACCTTATTCAACCACGTTAACAAATGTTATCTGATCTAACCCTTGCATATGTATATTCTTTTTTTTTTCAACCCTACCTGATGTTTTTGTATTTGATGGTCAGGTCAAAGATATTTCCTGTTCAAAACACTTTAAACGTTAAATTCAGTGACAAAGAGCTGTTTCACTGATGTATCCGTGTTTATATGAGATACCATAAAAGAAATAATTAGATGGTAAGTGACCCTGAGTAGCTCATGTATTATGTGAAACATTCTACAATCTTTACCGTCTTTGATGATAATTACCTTTAAGGATGTCAAATTAAATACATTGTAAAGGTGCGTTTGATATCTCTAACCAGATTGACCGGGAAGTAACCAGTGCGTTCGGAGAGGACAACCAACCAACAACCCTGTGTGGTGTGTTTTTGGGGCCGACCGCTTCGACCGAGCCTGGACTTCGGTTAGTATTGATAACGTTACCTCCTCCTTTTTAGAGGTTATATAAAATTGTTTACTTCACACCCTCCACCTTTTTAGAAATATTTTATTATTTTTTACTCAGATACTTAAAACGATAAAGATAATAAAATTTTTAAACGTTGAGCACTCGTTGAAACTTCAAACTCAAAGCAAATGATTCAAGTTTGTAACCCGGTATAATTGCCTTGTTCGGCTATTTAAGCAGCTATAATGTCATTAACTACAAATAATCACCGGTCAAACTGGTCAGTGATTTTGAACACGCCTTAAGTGAACTAGAACAAAACTCATTGTACCAGTATGCTACCGTTATTTCGATAAACTACTTTTATGAATTCTGTTGAATAAATGTTGGCATACTCTGGTGATCAATTAATTGTGTGCCAGATTCTAGATATATATATATATATATATATATATATATATATATATATATATATATATATATATATATATATATATATATATATATATATATATATATATATATATATATATATATATATTTTTTTTTTTTTTTTTTTTTTTTTAAATATATTCTATCTATACATAAACACATATAATATTTAATAGGCACGAACCTTGTTTTTACCTAACAATGTAAAGAAATGTCCCAGTGTATTTAGATTTATATACCAAAGACGGTTGTGAGTGGAGCTCTCACGATGCCAAAGAAAGTGCTTTGTACGTGCCACAACTAAAGGACAGACAAATTGACGCGAGTTGAAACAGAGTTCTAGACGCGTGTAGCTGCCGGCCGGACTGCCAACTTGTTTATTTAGGACTGTTGATTTAATATGAATAAATGATTTGTTCCAATTGAAAATGGTTTGAGGAAAAAGTGAATAAAGGGATTTATTTTTCAAAAAGCCAGAATTAAATAAATATTATTTCACTCTCCATTCATTTTTATTTCTTTTTTTAAATCTATTTTATCATTCAACTCCAGTCATCCGTGTATCACGGGAAAAGACTGAGGGGCTTATTTTCCCTCTCCGTCCACTGTTAATTCCGTCGAATCAATTAAAAGGTGTTTTTTTTTGCAGAGGTTAAAAAGTAGCAGCATGGTAGGGCGTATGTCTTTTTGTAAACGGCGGACAGTGTTAGTAATCGGTGGAAGGAAAATTGAAACTCGAAGGCTTCGGTCCGATCAGACCGATTTAAAGAAACCATCTCCGTTTATAACCTTCTTATTTCGAGGGTCCGAAAAAATACCCCTTTTGTAAACGGCTCGAGTAGGATTTCTCCGGATACCTGACGATCCTTTACCATTGTTTTACTGCCGGCACTGGGATTCTTAGATAAAACCGTCCTTGGACGAGGGTCCGTCCACGTCTCATTTATAAATGACGTGCTCGGTTCTCCTTTTTTGATTTACGGACGCCACTCTATCGGACCGAGCTGAGCTCTAAGCGACAATGATGTATTACTTTGTTTTTCTATCAGTCAAAACAAGGGCAGGAAAAGGGACGCCGATTCGGTAGAGAGCCGGATCAGCCCTTTCCATATTTATATCGACGTCTTCATTGTATCACATACATCATTCCCCAGAAACCTCCCTCGAGACTCGTAATCAACTCTCCCTTCAGATTAATCATTCTACAATTATGTCATTACAAGAACAATTACTGATTTTTCAAAAAATCGGAAAGGAAGAAAAATATGATGAGTATGTTAAAAATATTCGATACAAAATCATCTCTACTTGACTTTGAAAAGTCAAGCATAAATGTTTTTAACCAGCAACAATTTGAAACGAGACTTTTATAACTTAACCAGATTGTTAGAAAGAACAGTGACTTCCTCCGTTGTCGAGACATACAAATGTTAACCTTCTATGATTTCGTATAATTGAATGTCGATGCCAACTGAATAGTAATTAATAGGAGTGGATTGGTCTGAAACCGTAGGAATTACGGCCATTAATACAGCGTGGTAGTAAGTGTAAAGTTTAAGATGGCGAACCCGGATGACTTTAGCAAGCCTTTCTGGGAATCGATGCTTGGAACTTAGGCTCCGATAGAATTTCAGCTGTAGGCCAGTTTAACCCAGATTGCTCTTTACAAGAGAATCAATATTCAATTTTCATAAAGCTGTTCCGTAATCACAATCGGCATAACATTATTGTCTTTTTCTTCGTTTAAACCCGTTCCTTTTTTTCTATCGGACGAGGACGGCAATAACATGGGGACGATCCGAGTAGTAAACCGAATTGTATTTTGCTTATATTACCAAAAGGGACGGAAAAAGATACTTTTAATATTCGGCAAATAAAAAGAATAGTCGTAAATTCCTTCTTGCAAATTACTCACCGAAATTTTATTCCGATTTGATACACTTTTATCCCAAGGACTCGGATTTTAATAGGGCTCCCCATGAACATGCATTCTTGTACATTTTATAATTGTACAAGGAAAAATAGAAATACGTACGGAACGGAAAGCCAAATTTCGCGAATAGAAGGCAGCATTGAAATTACAGTTACTGTTTCAACAGTATAATATAAAGTATGTCCTTGTAACAAGGGCGTACAAATATTTTGTTCAATCAAAACAAAAAAGTTAATAAGCCTCATTATAAACAGTCGAGTATACAAAGCTCTTATTTGAGCATATTGCAACAAAGGAAAAATTGCGGAACTAAATCGGAAAGTTTTCTGCAAATGTTTTCAGTATTACTGTATAACTTTTGAAAAAAAGGCCATGTATTAAAGCTGAAAAAGTTTCTTATAACAGTCTGTATGTTTTGCAAATAGAATATATTTTTCGACATGTCAACATTTTTTTTTTTTTAATTTTAGTTAAGAAAAAGATCCAAATGTTGAATTAATTAATTTTTTATTTTAATAAATAAAAGAAAGGGTAAATCTGCGTAACGACCCAAATTTCTTAATTGTGTTTTATAGTTCCTTTTTACGTTTTGCATTCGAGCTTACCGAATGAACAAAGCATTGTAATCGTTCAGCATCGTGTTCAGACATCAGGGATCATTTTTGGTCTCTTGTCTGGCTGTTTGTCAGACTGCAGAATGACTTTTTTCAAAACCATTTTTTTGAACACCATCACAAACGTGTAAAACCAATAAAATCTCAAATTCAAATATTTCCGCCCTATCACAATACTTTATGTATATTTATTATATATTACGCATTTTAGAAAGTAAAAAGTGTTTAACAGGTAATTGTTAATTCTTCGTTTTCAGATTTTCTGCAAATTAGATTCATTTTTATCATATATATGAAACTAGATTTTCCCAGGAAAACGACTTATATGGTTAGATGTTTATGAAAAAATTGGTTGGGCGTGAAGCCTCTCGTAGAAAGGGTTTCGTTGGTATCGTGAACATGAAATCAGTATAGGGGGGGGGGGGGGGGGGGGGGCATGCCAAATTTTGAATTGGAAAATTAAACACTACCCACAAGTATTATATATATTTGTAATCTACTCTTCAATACCTTTCATTTTATACCCCCCTGAAAATTAAAAAAAAAATTTTTTTTCATGTGACGTGAGTTATCCATCATTTTGGATTTGAACAGCTGATATCTTTGAGTTCGCTATATTTTTCCTGTGTGCGTGTCAAAACGATTTTTAATACTGGAAAGTTTCATGTTTTTATCTCTTTTTATTCAAACGTTATTGGAACCGTACAGAGTGACAGACAGACAGACACATGAACGAAACTATAAAGGTTTCTTATTTTGGTTTTACCAACGAAACCCTAAAAAGACTAGATTTAAGAATTTTACTTATTTATACATAATACATATAAAGAGAATGTACAGTGTTGGCGAAAATTTGATTTTGATTGATTTACACACTTGGAGGTCCCCTGAGTCTGTCTCAAAATATGTTTAAAACCAAAACAAGAACATCGATTTTAATTACCCGAAGGAACTTCCATCTCAAATTTCAAGATTTTTTTTTTAAATTAAATTATTATGAATTTTTTTAAAAATAACAAAAATGCAATATACATCAATTTTAAAGACTTCAAGGAACACCCATGCCTTTTTTTAATTTTTTATTTTTTTATTAGATTACTGCAACTAGAATACATTATTGTAATTAGCAATACAGATGAGAATTAGTGACTTGAAAAATGACATGATGTATGGAACTATCTAGTGATAACCACTGCCTCTTCAGGCGTATGGGAGGATTGTCAGGAATGAACCGGGAAAACAGACTGTGGACTAGAGGATTGGAATGGTCGGAAAGGGAATCGTGGAAGGATTTATATCTGGAAATGGCAGGTGCACGGACAAAAGGAACTTTGAGGTCATTATGAAGGACGAAATTAGAAACAAAAAAAAAGGTGCGTTAGCTATTTTAGCCAAATAGGAATTGGAAGGTTTGGTGCAGCCCCAGAGGTCTATGCCATATGTCCAGTCCATATTGGTTTTATTATTGTGTTTTAAATGAGTACTTAGTTTTGAATGTTGAGCTTATAGATGTTTTGTGTAAGAGTCTGTGTAAAAGTTTATATAGCGTGTGTTGCATGTTTGACGTTTATGTTTAGTGTGATGTGCCCATGTTAAACGACCGACGATCTAAGTGCAGACTTAAGTAGTGGACGGAACTGGAATGAGGAATAAGGATTTGCTAATGGGTTACAGGTTCGCATATACCATGCCTTTAAATAATATATATTTTTTTTTTTAAATAACAAAACTGTATATAATGTAATATACATCAATTTTAAAAACTTCATGGAACACTCATGCCAAATTTAAAATATAGAAAAGGTATAAACATATAACAAATAATTAAAAAATTAACAATTTAAACAGATTTTTGTGACGAAGCAACATCCACGCCAAAGAGTCTTCATGAGAGACCGATTACCGAAGCGGAGGCGAAACTTAGAACTAGGGGGTATCGGGCATAATGAATCACGAGGCAATGTTCGGTGTGAGAGCTCACTATATGAAAGTAAATGCGTCTATGTATTTTGACAGTATGTGTAATTCACTTGCTACTGAGGACTTAGGTGCCTGCGACTGGTACAAAACGTTGATGGAATTATGTATAAATATTCTTTACAGCCCTAGTCCAATAGCTTAAATGGGCTCAGTGGTATAGTTCAAAACTAGATTATGAGATCGATCATACGAAGCATCGAGTGATATGCACTCAGATTTTTAACCAAAATACGGTGAAGCTTTTATAAAAGCACAACTGCTTCGTGAAGGTAGGTGTGACAGTCACCCGGGTAAAGCACCCAGTTGGGGGTGGTTAAGTAGGGTACCGTGCCCGGCACATGCAGAAACAAAGTGGGACTGAGGAGGGGGAAATATGTATAATAAACCAGCAACACCAATTGTCAAGAACATCGAATATTTAATAGGGATACTAAACCCGCAATCAAAATTTTCAGATTACCCAAAATACATACTACTCTTATTGATTGGCAGATTTGGTAGACTATTTAGTTGAAGTTCCCAATGATTGAGGTTATTACTCGACTGACTTTAGCAGAAAAAACACAAGTTTTAAAACAATGCTGAGACTGTTGTTCGGATAACAAATATGTAACAAAGTATAAAACTTACGACAAAGTCGTGACAGACAAAACAAAGCATTTGTTACGCCCTGTCGACTTATAGAGGGAGAAAAAAAAGTAAATTCCTTAATCCCTAATGAAGTTTGTGTCGGCTCGGCATTAGACGAAGGAAAATTTAAACTCTTCTAGTCTAAAAGGAAGCCCGAGTTGGCCGACTGCTTTAACGTGGAAAGCCGACGGGGGGAGTTGATGGGCGCAGCGAGGCAAAGGCACGTTATTCTCCCTTATCCCTAATAACTAGAGAGCTCGGGAGGACAGTACTAAAGTGCAAAAACGGCTTACTACAAATGCTACCTAAACCCTAATAGCATCAAGTTTTTCACCTTACCACCGACAAACCCTAACTGTTTTTTCTTTACGACAATTCTTTGAGAAAAGAGGGACACAATTTTCTATTTTTCGGAATTTTCCAAAACTTATTTAGGATCATTAAAATTTAAAATTGGACTAATTGAAGCAGATTCCTAAGATAAATATGATTCATTTCTTGCTCAATTTTTTTCTGTTTTAAAGGTTTTTATAAAATCTTATTTTTATTTTTTCTCGGACCTTCTATCCTTTAGGAAAAAATCTTATATTTACTTAAACTATGTTGTAGATATAAATATTATATATATATATATATATATATATATATATATATATATATATATATATATATATATATATATATATATATATATATATATATATATGATCCTTTATTTGTGCGAATAAGTGAAAAGAAGAGATTCTTAATTAATTAATTAATTAAATTGAAACTTTTTTTTTTTTTTTTTTTTGAAAATATGTTTAAATTAAAAAAGTTTCTAACCCTTTGAAATAATAAGTAATTAGAGCTCAGAATTTATTAATCTGCAACGGCTGAGTGGATTGCGTCAGTGCTTATAATGTTTTTCTCATTATTTCAATACATTGATTAGAATTTAAGATTTTTACCATTCATCCATTCTATAAACTCGTTCGTATCTAGCTATACTTTTACTCAGGAACCGAGACCTAGATTCAATCAGAACTGGCATAATGCTACGAAGTGTAAAGTGTCTTGTTGTTGCTTCAGATTACACAGCGCCAGTCCCTCTTCTCTAATTTAAAATACAATTGGATTAAAAAAAAGAAATGTTATAATAAAATCAGTGGACAAAAGAGGTGGTGTCTATCAAGGTATGCGTAACTGGAGAAACACTTCTAGCACAGCCGAACGATTGATGAGTAGGTAGCTGAGATGTGTCATTCTAAGTGTCAATTGGGATTTGAATGAGGTACAAGAAAGAATAAAAGATCAAGGAAGAAATACAATAGAATAGAGAGTATTTTAGCAGGTACTGTAATAGAAAAGCTTTGAAATATAAAAAAGAAAATAATCGAAAGAAGATATAAGGTACACAATAAGAAAAATCCAGGGGATAAAACAATGACATGAAGGGAAAATAGTAGGAAACGAAGGACAGAGGTCTGATGACTTATGAGGGTGAAACTGAAGATGGTGGAAGTTTAAGTAGGAATCAAATTCATATTAAGAAGGGATCGGTCCGAGAAAACTCAGACAAACTTTCTCATATACGAGTTCATAATTACTTAGCCAAGTGCTTTCCATTATTAGTTTTCGAATTTTCGTAGGTACATTTAATTATTATTGAACATTTTATCAAAATTTATCATAAAAATAACTTATCCTCGGCGGGGAATGGAACCCGTCCGTATATAAAGCTATGTTCTAAGGAACTAGTTTTTTCCCGGGAAAACGGCTTATATAATTTGATTCGTATTTAAATGGACTACATTTTAGAATTTTTTAATCAATATCGTCGGAACCATTTTCGAGAAATTTTTTTTCTCAATTTTTTCAGAGTTTTGGGGGGTAGCGCCCCCAAATTTAGAGCTAAAATTCATTTTTCCATTTCGCCTCGGGGTATGATTTTTCTGAACATGTATGCCACATTTTGTAATAACGCCCCAGTAGCTTAGGTTCTAGAGACGGCAGACAGACATTTTTTAAAAAACACTTTTTTGGACTCAGGGCACATCAAAATGTGTAAATCCATCAAAAATTGAATTTTTGCGCCATTACAATACTTTCTCTTTGTATGAGAAAGGGAAACAAACAAAAGAGGATGTTATTTTTAAATAGGTATAGGTATATTTATATTTGTAAAAATATGTCATTCTTGTTAGAGAATATAAATCTGGGTGATGTTACAATTAAAAAAAAAAAAATACATTGCAATCAACTAATCCGCTTTAGAACTAACTTCTATTCAACTTCTTGTTGAGATAACGATAATGTAGTGATTCAAAGAGGCAATTATTTATCTATTGTCATGGCACCGAACACAATATAAGAGCAGCAACTTTCAACAAAATAGCATATTGTTTGTTAGATGTTAGAACAAGGCAATTGAGGACAAGGCGATTAAATTCTTTTCAACTTCTTTGTATCGATAAAAGACTTATAAGGTTTCTAATACTTCACAATATTTTTTTTTATTGGGAAGGGAAGGGGGCGTTATTTGAACAAAGGTAAAACCTGGTTGGCAATATGGTCAGTAAGATGGGACACAAAAAGCCAGGGATGGCTAAAGAAAGAAAAAATTCCAAAATGACAGACCAGGGGGGCAAGCATGTGAGGTCTTGGGGCTGGGATAGTCAGGCTATGTGACCACCGACAACCACACTAGCTTTGTTCTTATAAGCTTTTGATCGAGTCGCCCAACCGTTCAGGTGAAAATAAAAATATTACCAATATTTTGATGAAAAAAACCAGATATATTTAACAAGCTTACCTCTTTTTATATATGAAGAACATCCGACTTGCTGGATGAAGTAACTGAATGAATTAATTAAAAATCTGTGAGTGACAACTCGAACTTTCTCATATACGATTTCATAATTACAATACCCAGTTATTTACTTACATTAGTTTTCATGTTTCCGTAGGTAAATTTAATTATTATTGAACATTTCATCTAAATTTATCATAAAGATAACTTCAATTTTGAAGTTTTTGGTAGTATTCATACTACGGAACGTTTAAATTTTAATTTAAATCAAATTATAATTACTATTTACAAGGGAATACAGGCAGAGAAAAACAGACTGTCCCGGTGCTAAAGTTTATTTTTCTCTGTCTGTCTCCCCTTATAAATAGTAATTATAATTTGATTTAAATTAAAAAATAAGTTCTCCTCGGCGGGGAATTGAATCCGGCCTCTCTCCGTCAGCCTTTCAAGCTATTTTCTCAGGAACTAGATTTATCCCGGGAAAACTACTTATATCATTAGATTCGTATTTAAATGGACTACATTTTAGAACTTTTAATCAATATCGTCGGAACCGTTTTTTTTTTGGGGGGGGGGGGGGGGTAACGCCACCAAATTTGGAGCAATAATTAATTTCTCGATTTCTTTTCGGGGTATGATTTTTCTTAACAGTACCTATGCCAAATTTCGTCAAAAATCGGCTCCGTAGCTTAGGCTCCACGCGTCTGCACAGACGACAAACTACAGAAAGACTTTTTTTAAAACCACTTTTTTGGACTCCGGGGATCGGACCTCAAAACATGTAAATCCATCAAAATCGAATATTCGCGCAATCACAATACTAAAAAATATAGGTGGAATTTGATTAGCTTATCAAGAAGTTGGGAATTTTTGTATAATATGGAAGGGTTACGAGATTTACACATTAATTCAGTTGAAAAATCAAGATAGTAGAGTTGAAGAAGCTTAATGTATACATGAAAGCAAAGAGTCCATGCTTCACTACGAAATCGATAATGTTTACTAAACTCTTACGATTCCCTCAACTACCAGCAAGTAACGTTCAAATTCTTAAGTTAATCAAGATTATCTATACATTATACATTCTCCTTAAAGGTCAACATACACAACAAAGAAAATTTAATACATAATTTTCTCCGTAACTATTAAATTATACAGACCTCTATCCAGACACCCACAATCAACATATCTGGTAAGAATGGTTGAATTTCTAAATAACTGACAAATGATTCCCAACCTATTATTACTTCATACAGAAACAATAAAATGATGGTGAACTGCAGCACCACATATATATGTTAATCATAGTAGGAGCATTCATAGGTAAAATATTTGTTCAACTTGATAACTAATCAAGATTAACCAAGTTAGTGTTAAGTATTACCATTTTTATTCTTATTATTATTGTGTATACATGACTTTCAGTCACAACCTGTTACACTTTATAGGAATAACTGATGATAGCAAAACTGGCTAAACGAAATCGATTTTTTTTTCGCAGAGGTGTGTTCAAACACGTTGCACATGTTGTAGGCTTTATTTCATCGAAAAATATTGAGTAGAACAAAAGTTATTAACAATATTACAATAAAAATCCGTTTTTTATAACAATATCAGTTATTGATTTTAACATTTAACACAACAACAACAAAATAACACATAACTCCCAGAGTTTCTATTGACCTTGAGGTTTGAAACTTGGTAAGAAAATCAGTCCTTACATGTATATAGTTGTGCCGCACGGAAATCATGTATGTAGTTGTGCCGCACGGAAATAATGTATGTAGTTGTGCCGCACGGAAATCATGTATGTAGTTGTGCCGCACGGAAATCATGTATGTAGTTGTGCCGCACGGAAATCATGTATGTTGTTGTGCCGCACGGAAATCATAAATTTGTGGTTTCATTAACCCACTTTGCTGTCAACAAAAATTTCAACATTTCTTTAAAAAATTGACATTTTCCGATGGCGCTGAAATTTGCAGTAATTATACTTCTTTATAAGAAAAATAATTTCCTTTGAATTTGATATATGTCACCATTTTGAAAATATCAACTTTTGAACTTTGAGGTGAAATTCACACCATTGATTACTCTCTATAAGATAAATAATTTTTCTATATATGAACTAAATATATGCCACCATTTGTGTATTATATGGTGAGGAAAAGTTCCGAGACACGAGACACCTCGCGTTCGAATTTTTCAAATCTTATATGAAAACTCTTTGAGGCGTAGATTAAGAATATTTTGTTGGTTATTAATAGTGTCTAATAGTGAAAAAGAGGATTTTTTGAATGTAATAAATAGCGATTAATAGGGTATTTTATTCTTAATAATGCAATTAATAATGTATACTATATAATAGTCCTGATTCTATTTCTATGAAAGCTTTGGAAACGAAACTATTTATGCCTCTAATTTTATCGCTTGGCCTATACATGATAATAGAAAAACCCAGCCACTGATTCAAATCATGAGCCCCGCACGGAGCGTGGGGCTGAAGGCTAGTAATATACGTGTGTGTGTATTTGTATTGAATATGCGTAATGATATAATATAATTCATATTGTACTTAATATTTAAAATTTTTGCTTCAAAACACACTACTTCGGTAAGGTTTTTAAAAATTGTTAAAGAAAAAAAATGACACTAAAAATGTTTTTTGGGGGTGAAATATCAATGTAATTCTTGTACACGTACAATGTTAAAATGTCAATAAAATCTATGTAATTCTTGTACACGTATGTTGCTAATATGTCAGTAAAAACTAGTTAATTCTTGTACACGTACGTTGATGATATGAATAAAATCACTTTTAATTATATAATTGGTTGGGATCTCGTCATCTCGTTTGGACATTCGTGTCCTCTTGGGGATTCACTTTACGGTCTCAAATAATCAAGTAGCTAGTAAGCTCTCCTCTCCAAGTATTGTATAACAGAAACTGAGCTTTTTACCGATTAAAATACCTTTTATCACACTCACTCTAGAGTAGAGGGATTTTTTTTTTTTTTTTTTTACGCTGTAAAATGATTACCTTTTAGAGTCAGGATAAACTAAATCGGTTAGAAAAA